>JAJHPC010000006.1:8470863-9070863 GCA_024447665.1 Juncus inflexus
TATATGACACTAAAAATTATATTACAGTGGAAGAATAAAAGGAATATATTAAATCAACTATCTAAAACATTTATTACATTTACATTTATTTATTTATTTTTATATTTATTTTCTCGAGATTGTTTGACGACGCTCAACCCCAAATCTCCCAATTAAATAAACCTACAAAATTTTATAAAAACAAAAGGATGGGTACAAAAATACTCAGTAAGGTATGCTCACATACAATAAAAACATGATACTATTAAAATAAATGATTATATAAAAAATATTCATTTTAGTCAATATAACCATAAGAAAATAAAATTTGTCTTTGGGATATCTATTTCTTTTTGAATTGTCATCTCACACGAATAAACACTAGAAAATGCTCCATGACATCAAATAGGCCATAGATATACATCTTTCCGAGCTCGTTATTGGGTGATTGGCCGCCCTAACTTTCACCTACTTAGTACAGCGGCTTTGACTTCCACCTACTGTATTCCCCTTACTATCACTTTTCACACATCTTACTATATCCCGCATAAAAAAATTATTTTCTTCAAAATATATATTATTCTCAAATTCTTTATTTTATGACTTGTTAAAATATCTGCTTTGAGCCATATAAACTCTAGTTATGTCAAAAAATACTTTTATATTAATATTACTAATAATTATAATATTAAAATAATTAAGAAGAAAACTTATACGAGCAAGAATTCTTACCTTGAATAATGACTTGACTGGATTAAATGATGGTTCTAATTAACTAATTCAACAGAGACTCCAACATGGATATAAAATGAAGGTTGTTTTATTTGACAAAATAACAACAAAGCTTTATTGCCATGAGAATGTATGACCAAACATGAAAGAGTGGATCAAGTTGAATTAGAAGTTTGGATATTTATAGAGTTAATAACTTACAAATTAAGTCTACATGATACATATTTTGAGTTCTTAGCAATTAGCATGCACAATTTATTTAAAAACAAAACTGACCATATACATTGGAAACACGTCTCAGATTAATCCTATAATTAATGAGTTGCGTGACAAATGACAAATGAATGTTCTTATTTCTTTTGCTAATACTAAATGTTATTAGAATTTATTTAACCGACATAGTTGATGACACGCATCATATTTTGGGATGCTACACATTGGCAAGAAAATAAATCTATATACAATGAATGAAATGCAATAAATAGACCATTAAACTTTGATGCATGCATGCTCTGAATTTTTCAAAAGCGAAACAATCAAAATCAAACCAATCGAATTTAGCTAATGAGATGATATAAAAATACTATATTATACTCTTTTTTTCTACGAAGAAACAAACAAATAAATGCAGGATGAAATAATACTCTCAGGCTTTAAAAAACTTGTATAAAGTATCAATTTATATTTCTGAAATATAAAAATAATAATAATTTTAATTGATAAATTCTTAGTTCAAAATATAAGATTTAGTAAAATATATTTTTTCTTATAATTAAAATATTAGTGAGATTATGAAAATAATTATTAAAATAAATTTCTTAAAATCTGGGTTATAACAAAAGAGGAAGTTTCAGAAGAGAGTACGAGACGAGAGAGTGTGCAATAATGAATCCTTTCATCTTCTTCACACGGACAATCATTTGAGCCAGGCCATCAACACGGCTGCCTTACATCAACAGGCTCGATTAGCAGGTATCTCAGAATCCCTTTTCTTTGTAATTTCTCTGTTTCATTTGTCTGTTTCTCTTCATTTGCTTGTTGGGGATTCGGATGTTATCTCTCTCAAATGATTCACACTCGCACCCACCATGGAATTTTTGAGAAAACCGTATCTAGCAGCCTTACGATGAGATCAACTAAGATACTTGTTGATCTGTTTCAGTTAAACACCTCCAAGTTTTGATTGAAACCCTTCTTTACCTTTTTCGCATGTGGCCTTTAAACATGTTTTCACGAAAGGTCCTCTATTTTTCTTGTTTACTCGATAAATCCATACAAATTGCATCAAATTAATATTGTACTAGGGCTCAGGATAAATTCATTCTACAGATGGACCTAATTAATCTACCTTTCTTGTATTAGGGCTCAGGAATTCAATATCAGAGATAGATTGGACCGAACTAGACCCAGATTTACTTCACTTAATTGCGAACAAATTGGAAGACATTTCCAATTTCATCCACTTTCGAGCCTTCTGCAAACAGTGGCGCTCATCAGCCCGCCCTTCCGACCTCCCGCCTCAACTCCCTTGGCTTCTTGAGGCTACAAGTGAGCAAGTGGAAGACACATATAAGAGCGAGCTTGATTTCTATTTGCTCTACTCTGGCAGAACTCACACTCTACAACTCCCTGAAGTTTACCGGAGAAGACTTTGTGGACCATCCAAATATTATGTGGTCATAGATGAGGAACCTTTTTCAGAAAGTTCTCTTGCAATACCCCCATTTCTACTCAATCCACTTACTAGGACCCAGATCCCTCTTCCTTTTAGAAACACGTTTTTACATAGGCCCATCTAGCTTGAGCCTATCCCTGTTTGTACCACTGGAAATGATGTCCTTGGAGTTTTCTTTCTATTGGGATTCGGGAATCCTACTCTTTCTGTGTGCGACCCGGTGATGGAAGTTCGACTAATGTTGAATTCCCTTTTGAGAGCAAAGGCTTGTATTACAAAGGCAGGTTCTATATAATAGTATAAAAGGTGGAAAAACAGTGGTGATGGATCTCACGGTAGGAGACAGACATAATAACTACTATAACACATCCAGAACATAACACACATTTTAATTATTTGATAGAAGCTTCAAGTGATTTGCTTCGAGTGGTACTGATTTACCCAGCTTTTGGCAGCAATTTCTCTACTGAACGTCTTGAGGAGGAGGATGGTGGAAGAAAGTTCAGCTGGGAAAAGTTGAACAACATTGGGGATCTAATGATATTTTTGGATGTAACACATGGGTTTTCTTTGAAAGCTAGTGATTTTGATGGATTTAGAGGGAATTGCATTTACTTTATGTAGGCGAGATGATAGGCGAGATAGATATGTTATTGGTAGGTACGACATGGAGGATGATATAGTTGAGGAGCTACATGTTGACAGGGAGTTCGAGGGCACATGGTTTGTTCCTTATCTTTATTAGGTCTTTGAAAAAGTTTGTGAGTTGATAATGTGTTATTTCAGTAGTTTCATGTATTGAATTCATCATTTTAAGAGTCCAACTATTGTAATACTTATAGTATTAGTATGGTTGTGTTTAGTCTTTAGGGCAAGGAGTACTAATTGGTACTTGTGTTTATTTTGTTTGGTTATTATTGGAGGGATTAGCTAGACGATCTCTTGTTATGTATTATTGGCAAAGTGAAGTGGATTTATTATGACAGTTTGTCCTTATTGTTTTTTTGTTATTTTTCTGGGATTTTATTTTGTTGATATTTTATAATAGTTCTATTGTCTTTTGAAATTGCCTGGCCTTGTATTTTCTAAATGGTACTACCATGTTTGAACTTTGTTTTTACTATTTTATGAAGTTGAATCTGGGAATTTTCTTGTTCTTTGAGTGCTAATTCAAACTATATTGTTCTCTTTATCGTGCAAAGTTGAACATGAATGAAATGTTTTATCTTGTTTTCATGCATAGTCACCACAAGAGATATATTATATCTTTAGAATTTGTTACCTTTTGCTATGAAATAGTATATGTGGGTGTGAAAGCTGAAAAACAATCACAAAAATGAATAAAAAAACTTTCATAATAAATCCACTTAACAGTTGCAAGGCAATATTCTACGGTACATAAAGAGAGACTGCTAGGTAATCCCTCCATAATAACCAAATATCATAAACCAAGGACTGATAACACTCACAAATATACTAACACGACAAATATTACAATAGTTGAGGACTCTTAAAAAGACGAATTCAATACATGAAACTACTAAAAGTCTAAAACAATCAAGTTAAAAAAAAAAAGTCTAAAACAATACATTCTCAACTCACAACCTTTTTCAAAGACCTAATAAAGACAAGGAACAAACCACGTGCCATGGAACTCCCTATCAGCATGTAGCTCCTCAACTATACCCTCCTCCATGTCATACCTGCCAATAGCATGCCTATGCCGCCCCTCATCTTGCCAATATTTCATAAAGTAAATGCAGTTCCCTCTGAATCCACCAAAATCACTAGCCTTCAAACAAAACCCATGTGTTAAATCCAAAAAGACCACCAGATCCCCAAGGTTGTTCAACTTTTCCCAGCTGAACTTTCCACGATCATGCTCCTTAAGTCGATACATCTCAAATCGACAATCACCGGTAAAAGGTGGGTAAATTTTCAGCACTCGAAGCAAATCACCCGAAGACTCTATCAAATAATCAGAACACCCGCTCTGTTTTGGATACGGTATAGTAGATATTATTTCTCCCGTAGCGACATCCATCACCATTATTTCTCTACATTTAAAACTATTATAGAATTTGCCTTTGTAATACAGGCCTTTGCTCCCACGAGGGACTTCAACACTAGTCCAACCATCATTGGATCACCACGCAGCCAAAGTAATAGTAGACCGTGCATTCTCAAATCCTCCTAATAGAAGGAACACTGCAAGAACATCATTCCCACCAGCACAAACAGGGTTCGGTTCAAGATAGACGGGTCTATGAAACAAATTGTTCTCTAAAGGAAGAGGGATTTGGGTCCTGGTAAGTGGATTGAGAAGAAATGGGGGTATGGCAAGAGCATTGCCAGAATGAGGTGCCTCCTCTACGACCACATAACGTTTGGAAGGTCCGGAAAGTCTCTTTCCGTAAACTTCGGGAAGTTGGAGAGTGTGAGTTCGGTCAGAGTAGAGAGAATAGAAGTCAAGCTCAGTCTTATAGGTGATGTTAGGCCTTCGAAGATAAAAGAATGGGGTGTCTTCGAATTGCTCACTGCCTCGAGAAGCCAAGGGAGTTGAGGCGGAGGGTCGGACAGACGGGATGCTGAGTGCCATTTTCTGCATACGGCTCGGAAGCGGATGAAATTGGAAATGTCTCCTAGTTTCTTCACGATTAAGTGGAGAAGATCCGGGTCTACTTCGGTCCAATCAATCTCTGACATTGGCTTGTTGAGCCCTAATTCCATGAAGATAGATTAATCAGATCGATATGTAGAATGGATATTTTTTGCACAAAACTAATTTGATGCAATTTGTACAGGTTAATCTGTATGTAAGAAAAATTGGGATCCTTTTGTGCAAGAATGTTCAGAGGTCACATGAGAAGAAGATCCGGGTCTACTTCGGTCCAATCAATCTCTGACATTGGCTTGTTGGGCCCTAATTCCATGAAGACAGATTAATCAGATCGATATGTAGAATGGATATTTTTTGCACAAAACTAATTTGATACAATTTGTACAGGTTAATCTGTATGTAAGAAAAATTAGGGTCCTTTTGTGCAAGAATGTTCAGAGGTCACATGAGAAGAAGATCCGGGTCTACTTCGGTCCAATCAATCTCTGACATTGGCTTGTTGGGCCCTAATTCCATCAAGATAGATTAATCAGATCGATATGTAGAATGGATATTTTTTGCACAAAACTAATTTGATGCAATTTGCACAGGTTAATCTGTATGTAAGAAAAATTGGGGTCCTTTTGTGCAAGAATGTTCAGAGGTCACATGAGAAAAAGGTAAAATGGGCTTCAATAAAAGGGCAAAAACTCAAATACCAAAACTTGGAGTTGTTTAACACATATAGATCAAAAAGGATCTTGATTGATCTCTTTGTAAGGCTGTAAGGCACGATTTAATCAAAATTTATTGGTCATTTCAGATAGATCAGAACTGAACACCAACACGAAAATGAAAAGAAATAGACAATGAAAACAGAGAATTTACAAAGAAAAGAGCTTATGAGATACCTGCTAATGGAGGCTGCGGATGAATCGTGTTGATAGCTACTTCAGATCGATTGTTCCAGTGAAGATGGACTGCTCTCTCTCCCTCTCTGTCTCTCTCTCTCACTTCATCGAGCGGCCGTAAAAGAATCTCTTTTAATTAGCGGCGGTAAAACATGGAAAGCTAAACCTGCGGAAGACTCAATAACTTTTGCACGGACACGGCACACATACACCGCAGGGTGAATCTCAAAATTTATCGAAACACGACACATTTTATATATATATTGTTATATTATTTTTATGAATAAAATATATAAATTAATTAATATATATATTATTTATGTCAATATGTAATCTCACAATTACTGGAATAGAAAAGTGAGATGAACTAGTTTCTAAAATACGAGAATAATGAAATAATGTAATAATTACTCTAACAATCCAGTGCACATGTCTAAGAAGTGTCCTGGGAAGTGTATGAGAAGTGTCATGATGATTTTTAATAATAAAATATTTGACACGCCACGTGGTGTGTTCAACATGTGTCCGAGGAGCGTCGTGTCCGATACGGTGTCCGACACGGGCACGGCCGGATTTTTGAAGTGTCTGCGCAACAGATTTTTTTCACATATAACCTTAACATTTATGCTATTTGTAGAACCAACTTGAATTAACGAGGTTTGCTGAAAGAGCTAACAAAACATTTTTATTTTTATTTTTAATGACTTTTTTGTATTAAATTTTTATTTTCAAATAAATGTTCCAATTTGAATATGTTTTTGACATATCCATACAGGTTAATTAGTGAAAAAAATATTTTTAATTTTGTTAAAAAATATCTAGCTTATTTTGTTCAAATTATTATTATTATTATTATTATTATTATTATTATTATTATTATTATTATTATTATTATTATTATTATTATTATTATTCTCAGTTCTCTCCAATACGTGTACATCTCTTGGATATTTTGTATCCATTTGTATAATACCAAATGAAGTGAGTCAGTCCCTAATGTATTTAAATTAAGAGATCGTATATGCCTCATCGCATATTTGTTATCCAAGATCGCGAAATTTCATAAAGATATAACAAAATTACAAAAAAAGTATATTGATATACAAAAAGGTAGAACAAACATATAAAAAAGTATATTGATATACAAAATGTATTTTCCTTTTCAATTAGTTCTATAGACAACTAAAAATATTATAAAAATACAATATGATACTGTTTAAGTGGATGAAGCAAATGTTTTTCTTTAAATTAATTCAAAAAAATATCCAAAACCATTCCTTTAAACAATTCTTAAAAATATTTTTCATAAAAATATTTTTTATAAATATTTTCTTAGAAAAATATTTGGGAAATAATATTTTATTCATAAAATACTTTTTAAAGAAAAATCTTTGTTTCAATCAAATATTTCGTGCTACTTTTTAAATATTTGTTACCGCTAGTATCTTACAATTTTTAAATATAACTGTATAATAATTGTATATACTTTTTATTTGCACTACTTTAATTAATATTTATAATTTATTTGTTCATATTTTTATTTATCGTTTATTTATGATATCAAATCTTTATTCTAGTCATTAAAAAAAGTAAGGAATTATTTGTCAACATGAAATTAAATAAAGGAACTTGATATATCTCGACGGGGTTTCCCATCATGCAGTACGACGACAATATATATAAATAATAGATAATGCATAAATTTGAAAAAATATTATATATAATTTATTTTTTGTAACTGTGTATACGTTAAAAAGTAAAAATAATATATATAAAAGAAATATTATATAAAATGCGGAAAAACAGTATATAAAAATATTAAAGATTAAATAATGAAAAAAAAATATAAATATATATAAAATAGTGAAAACAATATATAGAAAAAAGTAGTATATTGAAAAGGGAAAAAACGGTATATATAAATTCCATCATGATTTAGACTTCCTTTAGATCGTCGTGATTTCACATTTCCCATTAAATAAAGTAAGTACTAGCATAAAAATTGACTAGACTCGACAAACAATATTTTAATCATTCTTGCCAAGATAAACTTTCCAAATAGGCAAATAGATATAACTATTGAGTGTTAATTGAATCTTTACAAACTTGGAGAGTAATAATTAATACATTATTGATAAATTACCTGTTAAATAGAAATATGTTTTTGGTGCTCATGTTTAAGGAAGGGTAAAGATTTCATGTAATATTTATATGCCTCTCCTTGTAAAATACTTGCCTATCAATATTGATTGCCAAACAAACAACCCATAAGAACATCTTAGATTACCTTATTGATTTCCAAGTATGAGAATGAAATTAATACTCACGAAAATAAAGGCATCCTCAATTAAATAATGCAATCATACACCCTAATAAAACTATAGCGATGATACTAAAGAAAAATTCAACACATCCACAATGCAGGAGACATTTCATAACTGGATATCAAATGCTTTTTCCCAAGCCACAATTTACTAGGATCAAATGATGCATAACTAATTAAACCCAAGCATTTATTTTTCATTTATTTTTGAGCCTTTTTAAAAGACTGCATCACTCAAATAATCTTATATGCTGAATTAACCCAAATATTTATATCTCAATCATTTTTTTTTAAGGTAAGCGTTTGCTTACGTTGTATTAAATCGGATAGAAAGTTCGTTACATGAAATATTTACAATGATAGTGTTAAAAAAACTAAAACATGGTCTATCCTTAGAACAAAATCTACTTTCTAAGAAAAGAGATAAAAAAACAAACGGGAGCTTAATCCTTCATGTTTTCAATCTTAAGTTCAAGTTCTCACATCCAAAACTAGCGTCCATTCCTTGGCCGTTTTCACGGCCTTCTCGGCGATCATAACCGCCGTTTGTTTATAGTGGCGACCCATATTGTTTTCCACTTTTCATTGATTATCAAGAAGTCACGTCGTCATCCTTATTTTATTTGCGATCATTAGATGTGAAATCCGATGGCGTTATGCTTTAGGTCCAAATGTTTGTGACCTAGATAATAGATTGTAATAAAAAAAATAATATTTATTCTAAGATATTTCATATAATATGTGAGTATAGCGTATTTTAATATAATTAAAACTGACCATGAATATGCAATTCAATTTTATGTCATCAAAGTGCATGACTTTGATAGTAAAACTGTAAAGTGTACTTAGGTCCATGATCATTTATAGGATATTTGTGGAAACAAATATACTTGCGGAGACAAATAAATATAAATTTGTACACAAGCTATAAATGTAAACCGTGTGTTAGTTGATTAATGATTATATTTTACTGATCATGGATAAAGAGTTATCAAGTCATTAACATATATATATATTAGAAACCATATACTGGACTGACCCGCCATAAGAAAGCTATATGTTTACGTCCATAGTGATACTTGTAACATAAAGTAATTATAGTCCATTGATCTGAGATTGTCTCGGTTCCCAACATGAGTAATTTTATACTTTAACATAATCTAAAACTGCATTTAACCGTGTGGTCATAACGATTATGATTATATATATAATAAATCATGTAGAGGGATGAGTGCAATAAAAAAAAATTGCTCCTCTCATTAAATGAGAGAAATATCTTTAGGCCTTTTGATAAATCAAACTGAAGAAATGCATGACCATGCTCAAATAAATTAATAAGAGTTATTAATGTCATTTGTTTTGTCCAGTTTAATTCGGGATCAAGAAATATTAGTCGATTAATATAAGGATGACGTATTACATGCCTTATGATCGATATAGATATCGCATGACAAAGAGACTAAATACATGATTGTTGATTAGGTAAATTGGATCACTGATATTCACTTAATTTGGGTGGTCATGATGGCTTGCTAGAGTCCGCTCATAATTTATAGACTGCCAACTCTATTGCCAACATTAAGTGAACTTACAGGGTCACACAGAAAGAACAAGAAGAAATGGGCGCAAAAAATCGTAGCGAGTTATATGATGAGTTTCATAGGAATGTCACAAAAGATATTGTCATCTTATGAGATAAGATGTGATATATATATATATATATAAAGATTATAGACACAAAAGATCAAGTTATCTAGAAGAGTTTAGATGATAACGTGTTGATAAGGATGAAGGATGTCACACACATCTCTTGATATCTATAGAGACAACTCTTCATCCTTATATAAAGATATATAGAGGTTCAAATTCTATACTACATTATTCTCTTTCTTTCATTATTTCTCATTCTCTTTTGTGTGACAAAAGAGAGAAAATATCTTTTCTCTCTTGTGTGACAAAATAATGAAAATATGCATTTCCTTTTATGACAAAAAATATGAAAGGGTGCTTTATTTTTGTGTGACAAAAATGAAAGGATTCAATTATATGAGAGAAATTACACATCTTTTGTGAGACAAAATAAAAAGAAGAAAAATGAGTTTTTCTTATGTAAGAAGAGAACAAGCTACTAGTATATATATTGTTCTTCTTCCAGTTTTAAGACGTTTGTCGTGTGGATACTGGTAGAGACATTCGTTCTTTCAACGTTTGTGATCTGTTCGGCCTAAGAAGATGAGAACATGTTGTTAAGATTTTCGGTGGAGACTAATTGTGTGTGTGCGGTAGATGGCTTCCGCACAATCCGACGTAGATGACCTTGACGGACGAAAAATCGGTTTGGATAACCGATTGAAAGAAGATTGATGGCACGCATGATTTGAGCGTCACAGATTAAATGTAGTCTAAAAGGTACTTTTAAAGTATTATTTCTTTGATTTAACCGATACGCGCGGATCCTTGGAATTATTTTTGGATGATTTTTTTTGTTTTTCTTCTGCATTATGCACGTCCGAAACCCAATAAAATCAACTTACTAGATACTAGACTGATTTTAATGTTTTGTTCGTTGAATAAGCATGTCTTATTTTACTTTTGATAAAAGGAATAGAAAATAGTAATTTATTGTCTTTAATATCTAGAGTAATAATTGGTTTTAATAGCTCATGTTAAATATTTGTCTCATTGATTTCCATTATTAATCTCATCTTTTTATTTGCCTCCTTTTTTCTTGTTCCATCCGTCATTCTTACTCGTCTATAATTATTTAAATAAATATTACACATTTGAAGAGGAACGTTTAGAAGCTTAACAAAATATTTTTTTTTGAAGTCTATGACCATTCCATACAATTATGAATAAATTTGATAAAATACACAAAATATTCTATTTATATATAAATGTATTTCAATTATATTTACTATTTACACAATCAAAATATAAAGAAAATGTAATTTGCCCACCCTTTTATTTTTCAAACCTTTTTGAGACCTCTCATGGTGTCACCTTACCCCAATTATTTTAACCATTGGATTAAATAATATGATTACTTCTAGATCGTTAATTTTTACTTATTCTGATTTGTTGTGAATTATTTATCATGCTAACATGCATAACAATGATTGGTACTTTTAGTGTTTCCTATTCTATATCCCGATTAGGTGAGAACAATTAAAGTTATTTTTTATCATTAAAAATGAGTCAAATTGTTACAACGAATCATGATATATAATTATGTCCAAACATTAATACAAAGAGAATAGAATTTATTTATTAAAACATAAATAATATTTCTTTTCTTCTTTAAAAAATAATAATTCATAATGAAACATTGTATTCCTCATGTTAAAATATTTAACTCTAAATTTATTTAAATTTATCTTTATTTTTAATTCCATATTGTTATGGTTCTAATTTAAATTTGTTTCAAACTGTCGGATAATAATATATAAACAAAACATAGTCATTGATTAATCATTGAGTTTTTGTATGATTATTTATTTGTATACTTTTATGTTTTGTTATTTATATTTGTTATTCATTTGATTCATAATAAACCAATTACATCTCAAGAGATCAAATATGTTTATATACTTTTATGTGTCAATATTTTACATCTATTTTATTTATTTGAAGAAAACCACATCACTTTATATTGATGACATGTATAATCATGTATATTTTATATCTAATTTTATTTGTTGAACCCATGAATCTCTTTCACCAAATTTAATACATGTTATTTGGAATTAAATATAAATAGAATAATTCTCAATCAAATATCAAATTTCTCATATTAAAAATATTTTATACACACTCATTTAAATATTAGTTTTATTTTGAATTCCATATTGATATGTTTACAGACTAATCCTTCTCTTAATAAAGTATGTATATATTGAAAATGTAGAAAAATATGCAAAATAATTATGTCGGAAAATAAATGTACTTTTAATATTAATGTAAAATAAATAAGCTATAAAAATTTCATGTAATAAATTATTTTTTATTTTTAATTAATAATAAATTTAGAAAATCACACCATATAGCGGGCTTCTCCTAGAATTTTTTTTATCAAAGAGATTTATTTATTCAATAAATATTGTAAATTACATAAAATACTTAATGCTTGTCGATTTTTTGTAATATTGAGAATTTGTTAAAGATTAAATAAATTACATTTTTTTTTACATTCCAGATTGATTTTTCACTTAGTGAAGTATGTATATATTGAAAATATAGAAAAATATGTGAAACAATTATGCAGGAGAATATATGTACTTATAATACTAATGCTAAATAAATAAGCTATAAAAATTTAATGTAATAAATTATTCTTTATTTTTAATTAATAATAAATTTTAAAAACAACACCATATATTGGGTCTCTCCTAGAATTTTTTTTATCGGAGAGATTTATTTATTCAATAAATATTATAAATTACATAAAATAATTAATGCTAGTCAAACATTTTTTATATCGAGAATTTTTTACATAAATGTATATCTTAATAGATTTTAAATTAAAAAAAATTATTTTAAAATATTCTCTCTTCTCTTTCTCAAGACTTTTATAATAATTATTATTTGAATAATTTATTTCCAATTACAACCTTTATATATAAATTTGATTGAATTGTTTATTCATATCGAGCTCCATATCAGTTTAGGTCTCTATTTAAATTTTCTTTCACTTGAATGTATGAAGAATTGTGTTGAATATGTATACAAAAAGAAATATTATATAAGAGACTGTCGGTTTACATAATTAGATTGTTGAAACATACTATAAACGAATAATAATTTTTTTAAATGTATCATAAATGAAAGATAATATATTGCAATTAATTTTTTTATCAACAGGCATCTTCATGCAATAAAGAGTAGTATATTGACATTACTATTTTTTAAATGTTGTAACTATTTGTCACTTAATTATAAATTTTTAAAATTTTTTTTACCTAAATAAATACTTGTAAATCAGTGAATAATTTTATTTTTAATTAGGGAAATGTATAAACACAACGACACCGCAACACGACGGCACCATAATTATACTATTTTTCCATTTTATATACTGTTTTCTCATTTTTATATATTTTTTGTCATTTTATATACTATTATTTATTGTTTGTGTATTTTTTATTTGTTACTTTTATATATTGCTTTCTTATTGTATATACTGTTTTTTCCCATTGTATATACTATTATTAGAAAATAAATTATATATATACTGTTATGTATATTTTATTGTTAGAAAATAAATTATATATACTGATATCTCATGAACAGTATACTACATTAAGCCCTGCTGTTTGAGGTCCCAATTACTTTTAATTAATAGCAAGATTTTAAAACTGGCGGCCTAGCGAGAGATTGCTTCTAGTTAAGTAATTAACTAACTTAGCACGGTGATCCTAGTATCTTTTCAGCGAGAGATTGCTCTTAATAAGTTACTTAGCATGGTGATCATGGTATCTTTTCATATGCTCTACTCGGAGACTTCCATTCATAACTACTATCTTTTCATACTCTTCTTTTTCCTTTTCCATAGTCCAGTTGAAACGCGCCCAGTGCCTGTACGGAATAGGAATGGACTCGGCAGCACAAACTTTTCACCTCCGACTTTAAGAAGGAAAATGATAGTCTCCTTTTTATTCTTCCTTTTAATTCTTTGATGACGTGGCATAAGATGATAAATCTAATACAATGTATAATAAATCAAAGCAAATTTATTATGATAGTGAATCTAATACAACATGTGACAAATTTAAATCTCATTTTTCTTATATATGATCACAAATTTATCAAGAGTTGGCATGAAACGATTAATCTAATACAACTTGTGATAAACTTAAATTCAATTTTTCTATGTAAAGACTACAAATTTATTATGAATTGACATGAGATGATAAATCTAATATAACATGTAATAAACTTAAATTTTATTTTTCTATATGGGGATCATAGCCTTCCCCCTATTTTTCCCCCCAACTTCTTGATGACGTGGCAATTTACATTTAATAGACTGCTAATAAATATAAAAATAAATTTATGATCCCCATATAGAAAAATAAAATTTAAGTTTATCACATGTTATATTAGATTTATCATCTCATGTCAATTCATAATAAATTTGTAGTCTCTACATAGAAAAATTGAATTTAAGTTTATCATATGTTGTATTAGATTAATCGTTTCATGCCAACTCTTGATAAATTTGTGATCATATATAAGAAAATTGGACTTTAAATTTGTCACATGTTGTATTAGATTAACTATCATAATAAATTTGTTTTGATTTATTATACATTATATTAGATTTATGATCTCATGTCACGTTAATCAAGGAATTAAAAGGAGAAATAAGGACAAGACTATAATTTTTCTTGTTAAAGTCGGAGGTGAAAAGTTTGGAAAAATTATAGTCTTTCTCTCTCCTGTTCTTCCCCCTAATTCCTTTCAAAAAAGTTTTTCTTTTCATTCTACTTTCCTTAAGCGAGAAGCTTTGTAATAATGGAGCATCTCCAGAGGGAGAGATCGGCGATGGAAAGAAAAGAGAAGAAGAGAAAAGAGAAGGAATCCATTATCGACCTAATGTTTTCTTGGTCTCTTGATGATGTACTAAACGAAGATCTCTTCAGAAACAAGGTCGAGTTTTTCTTCTTATTTTTTTGGTTGTCCACCTTTAAAAATTTCTTAATTTCATTCCCTGGAAATACCTTTTATTAATTTAGTGATTATTTTTCATAAATAAATAAAAAATCAGTCATTTCTTACTAGCTATTTACTCTGTTTAGGTGACCAAGATCAGTAGTACATTCAATTCTCAAAAGGACTACTTGGATTCATTTTACTATCCACTAATTGAAGAAGTGCGAGCAGATGTTCAGTCGGGGTTGGAATCCATATCTGATAACCCGTTTGTCACAATTCTCTCACTTGACAAAGCAAAACGATCATCTGAAGAATCCGAATACCAAATTGTTGTTAAAAACCCCCCTTCAGATTCTAAAAACACAAATTACGCTCCTAAAAAAGGGGATGTTTTTGTTTTATGCTCCAGGCAACAAATGCATGTTTCTGGTCTTACTAAGAATGGAGATTCATACAAACTAGGGTTAGTTACACGGGGAGGAGATGATGATTCACCTCCAAATATATATAAAATAAAAGCGTCCTGCAAAATTGAAGATGAGAAGTATAGTATGAGGAACAGAAAGAGAAGCTCTCTGTTTGGTGTTTATTTGTTGAACATGACTACTTATAGTCGTATTTGGATGTGCTTGAAGCACCATATTTCTCTCCTAAGAAATACGCATCTTATAAATTCAGCTATCGCTGGACCCCAAGTAAGTACACTTCATTTAATCGGCAGTTTTTTACCCCTGTTTATTATTATGATCATAATACTGTATTTTATTCATTTGTAACAGAATTCAGGAGACAATGAAAGTGGAATAACAAGGATCAACGATATAGACATAAAGAAATGGCTATGTGCATTTAGTCTGAACGAGTCTCAGATAAATGCAGTATTAACTTGCATTTCTTCTGTTTACTGCAACAGAAACCCCATTAATCTCATATGGGGCCCACCTGGAACGGGAAAAACAAAAACAATTAGTGCTTTATTAGTTCTAATGAGTGAAATTAAGTACAGAACCCTTACATGTGCACCCACAAATGCAGCTCTCATGCAAGTGGCCTCTCGAGTTCTTAGAATTGTTAAAGAGAGAGAAAATAATATGGACAGAATGCGTAATTTTGGAGACATTGTGCTTTTTGGTAATAAAGATCGCATGGATGTGAGATCTCATGAACTTCAAGAGATATTTCTTGATTTTCGTGTAAAGAGATTAAAGGAATGTTTCTCTCTCCATTGTGGATGGAGACATTGTCTCGATTAAATTATCGGATTTCTTGAGAATTGTCTTGGGTTATACGATCAATTGATGGAAAATAAAGATGAAAAAGGCAAGGATTATAAAATGTCATTTGTTCAGTTTGTACGAAAGAGATTTTACGCTTTATACACGGATTCAACAAGGTGCTTTACCATACTAGCGTTTCACATTCCAAGCACTTGCATTTCTCATGCAAAATTGAGAAATATCAAATCACTTCTTGGTTTTCTTGAGAGATTCAATTTCCTGCTTCATGGTAAGCAGGTTAGAGCAAACAGTTTGAAAACCATCTTCAACACTGAAAACACAAATCACTCGCCAGTAATTAATGCTCTTTATGAAATAAAGGCGCATTGTCTTCAAATTTCGATTGATCTTAGAGAATCATTGAATCTTCCTGTATCTCCCTCAGAAAGAACAATATATAATCTATGTTTGCAAAATGCGGCTTTGATCTTTTGTACCGCTTCAAGTGCATATAAGTTGCATAAAGTGGATGATATGAAACCAAGACCAATTGACTTGGTAGTGGTTGATGAAGCAGCCCAACTGAAAGAGTGCGAATCTTTGATTCCTTTTCAATTATTCGGATTAAAGAATTCTATTCTCATTGGAGACGAGTGTCAACTATCCGCATTGGTTAAAAGCAAGGTACATTATTCCTCCTTTTGTACTTTTTGCAAATTACACTCTGTACCTTAGTGCATTTACAAATTCAATAATGATAAAGACATAAATTCCAACACTAAAAACCAGCGCTAGACATCTTTTTATTAAAACAAAATTATTAGTAAGCCCATATAAAGCTTATTAGGGCGGATCCCAAGGTTGGATATTATATCTGTAGCACTATTGTTACAGTGCCAAAAATTTCTAATAATATTCATTAATTAAGCAGTTCAATAAATTTCTAATTTTTTGCTTGATTTTTTGTTGCTAGGTTTCTACCAGCGCGCTATTCGGAAGAAGTTTATTCGAGCGCTTAACCTCAATCGGCTACTCCAAATCCCTGCTCAACACTCAGTACAGGATGCACCCATCCATAAGCAAATTCCCCAATCACGCATTTTACAACAACCAAATCTTGGACGCACCAAATATGCTAGATCATGAGAGGACGTATCTTCCTGGTAAAATGTTCGGGCCCTATTCGTTTATTGATGTGGAGGCCGGACAGGAGGGTTTGGATGTGGTTGGGAGGAGCAGGAGGAATTTAGTGGAAGTTGAGGTTGTTGTGGGAATGGTGAAATGCCTGAATGATGGTATGTTTGTTAAATTGTATTTATTTATTATTGATTATGCTGGGGATCTCTGAACTCAACCTTAAGTGTCAGTGGGATACCTCTGATCTTAGCATTATTGCTTATTTATTTATTTCTTATTATTTATTTCTTCCTTATTTATTTATTTATTGTTTTATTTATTTATTTATCTTTGTAAAATTTGATTTCTTTGTTATCAATAAATTTGATTCAGTGATCTATGATGTCGAGCTAAAACCAATTAAAACATGTTACAATGTCATAAATGTTTCTTTACCCATTTAAAGAGCTGAATTCTTGGTCTCTATCATTATTATTTATTTTTTTTATTTATTGTCGTTTTTGTGTGAAATTAGTTTGCAATAGGACTCGAGAAAGTACAATTAGTGTTGGGATCATATGTCCATATAGCGCTCAAGTTTTGGAAATTCGGGAAAAATTAAGCAAGGCGAGCAATTCTAATCGGGTTGTTGTTAAAGTAAATTCTGTTGATGGATTTCAAGGGAGTGAAGAAGATATTATTATTCTATCCACTGTGAGATCAAATCCTAGTGGATCCATTGGTTTCCTTTCGGATCTCAAACGCACCAATGTTGCTTTAACCAGAGCAAGGTATATACATTTTAAGGATTTATATGTTTAGAATGAATGAACAATGATAATATTTTTATATATACATATGTATAGGTATTGTCTTTGGATAGTTGGAAATGCTAATACTTTATATAAAAGTGGATCTATTTGGGGTGACTTGGTTCTTGATGCGAGGAAACGCAAGTGTTTATACAGTGCAAATGAAAATGAGTCTCTTGCTAGAGTTGTTTCCAGTTTTTCACCTCGACCTGGTCCCTATAGCCATAAATCAGCTGCAAGGTAAAATCGTGATTAATTATAAGAATTAGTTTACTATTTGATTAAGTTGAATTACCTTATGAGTTTTATTTTTTTGGTTATGTATGTGATAGCTCTAATGTTGACAAAATCTGGATTCAGAAGAAGAATGGTCAAAGGTAATATGGATCGAAAACTTGTTTTTCTTTTCTTTTTGGGGGTAAATCCATTATTTAATTGTACCTAATTAAGTTTGATCTTTGTCTCAGTAATATGAGCACCTCAATGGCAAACAAAACCAATGGAGTTGTAAACAGACCAACCAAACCTGTAACTATAAGCAAAAAGGTTGATGATTTGTCAAATGACATTTCTGCCCTTGATGTTGCTGCCCATGAGGGTTCTTCTGCAATGATAGATCTGTAAGCAATTGCTATGTTTATTATCACAAATGTTTAATTTATTTTTACCGAAAGACTAAAAGTTTCACAAATTCTTGCTCTGGAACTAATTATAAGAATTAAACTGCAATTTGTTTAAATTGAATTACCTTATGGTTTTGTTTTCTTGGTTATGTAACAGCTCTAGCGTTGACCAAATTTGGATTCAAAAGAATAACGGTAAAAGGTAAATTGGATCCGAGAAAAAACTTTTTATCTTTTTGGGATAAATCCATTGTTTAATTTTATCTAATGAAGTTGATGTTTGTTTCAGTAGTATGAAAACCTCATCGTTAAATAAAACCAATGGAGTTGCAAACAGGCCAAAGAAACCGATAATTATAAATAAAAAGGTTGTTGAAAATTCAATAATTATAAATAAAAAGATTGTTGAAAATTTAAATGACATTTCTGCCCATGATGTTACTGCCAATGAGGATTCTTCTGCAATGATAGATCTGTAAGCAATTGCTTTGTTTATTTATCACAAATTGTAATTTATTTCTACCGAAAGTCTAAACGTTTGTACTCTATTGTTTTTATCTATTATTTATTTTATTTATTTTCATTTGGCAGAAAGCACGTTGAGGAGTTGTCCAGTAGGCTCCATGTTGTCAAAATCACGGATTCACCTAAATCAGATTCAAGGTGATTAATTTCCTTGATACGGTTGAAGTGTAATTATGATTTTTCTTTGCTTCTTTTTAGTCTAAGTTGCTCAAAATTTTGAAATTATTAAGCTGACTAAATTTTAACTTCAGCAAGCAGGTTGAAGAGTTGTGGAGTAGCCCGAGTTCTCTCAAAATCACTCAAGATTCACCTAAATCAGATGCAAGGTGGTTTTATTGATATTTTTCAAGTGTAGTTCACAATTATTTTGTTTTTTTTTTCTTTTTGAAATTTCTAGAGAATATGAACTAAATTTTGTTTGATACAGGAACTACGAAGATTCAGGGCCACTTAAACTAATCAACTTTATTTTTAGTAGATTTCTTCGTAACAAGGTAATTTCTTTTGAATTAATTATGCTTTTTCTGATTTGATTTTTTACACTTCCCTCTCTATATATCCCATTATCTCTTCATCAAAATTCAAAATTTACAGGATACATGATTCTGATAAGATCAGTACACCTAATAGACAAATGGAATCAGGAAAACAAAAAATAGATCAGAGAAGGAAAAAAGGGAACAGAGAGATCAGGAGGCCGTTGGTTGTTAATAGCAAGAGTTGTATTATCATATGTTAATTGCTTTATATTGTTTGCTTTTATATCAGCTCTCAGTTACGGAGTATTGATGTAAGTTCTGAAAATATTGACCATGCAGGATGATAAAAAAAAACTAATATATATAATGAATACGGAGAAAGTCGATATTTCGATATTTTCAATGTTTCAATTACACCCTTAGAGAACATGTTCAACTGAGCCCTCACATTCCAAATTATATTTAATCAAATCCTCTAATATGTGGTGATTGTGGGCACTAATGGCAGAACAACATACATAATTTTTGTTAGGGAATTAAATCACTCTCCATCAACGATCAACCTTTGACCCGCGCTTATTTAGTTCTATATACTGTTTTCCTGTTTTATATACTGTTTTGGTGATATATTTGTTAGTGTATTGTTATATTGTATATAAAATTAACAGAAGATCAAATGAAAAGTCATATCTTGCATGATATTGAAAAAATGCTCATTGAGAAGGATCAAACTTAGCAATATTTTCGTTGCCATCACCGCAAGATGATTTTGGTCACAATCTTGAAAACATATTAATAAAGGAAGAATTAGCCTACAATGTACATGCCTTGATGGATGAAGTGGTTCACATGCATGCGTGCTTGAATCATGAACAAAAAAATATTTATGATGTTGTCATGAAATCTATTGAGCTCAATGAAGAAAAAATCTTTTTTTGTATGGTTATGGTGGTACTGGCTAGACATTTTTATGGCATACGATAGTTATAACGTTGCGCTCACAAAATAAAATTGTATTAGCTGTAGTGTCATCTGCGCTTGCCGCTTTACTTTTTCCACGTCGTCGTACTGCGCATTCAAGATTTAAAATCCCCATTATATTGTCAGATAAATAAACATGTGACATTAAAAAAGTCTTATATCTAGAAGAACTCTTACACAAAACATATCTAATTATTTGGGATGAAGTATCAATGGACCACCGCTATTGTTTTGAAGCACTTGACAAAATTCTACGAATTTGAAGCAATTGACAAAATTCTAAGAGATCTGCTTGGCACATACAATAAATACAATCGGAAAAGCGGTTTGTTGGAAAAATAATCTTTTAGGTGGCGATTTTAGGCGAACACTATTCTATTATTAAAGATGGATCTATGATACTTTAAATGCATCAATAATACGATCAGAACTATGAAAAATATTGCACACTATTGCAACTAACTACCAATATGCGCCTCTGTCGGCCAGATTCTCCAGAAGAGACAAAATGCCGTAGCTTCTACTCTCAAAGCTTATGCCAACTACATTTTGAGAAATTTCAGATTAAGATATGTGAGTAGTTCAAGTTTACAAGCCATTAATTGCGTTCGTAAGGCTTTTCACCATCTACTTCATGATATTATTATTATTATTATTATTATTATTATTATTATTATTATTATTATTATTATTATTATTATTATTATTATTATTATTATTATTATTATTATTATTATTATTATTATTATTATTATTATATCATCATATTATTTATATTGCTATTATTATTTTGGTAGAATATGTTAGATAATTTGGTGTTTTCAAATGGAGTAATTGGCATTGGGTAGTATATATAAATGGTACAAAATAGATTAATAGATCAATAGATAAACCAATGGAAAGTTAGTATCATTTGGAGCTCTTGACAAGGATGAGAATCAAAATGGTTAGATCCTTTACCAAATAATCAATTCTTCTATTTTTTTTGGGTTTGACAAAGCACAAAAAAGAAACCACATTTAATTAATTTATTTATTTTTAATTAGAATAGAATGATAAATCAATTCTTCTATTTTTTTTGGGTTTGCCAAAGCACAAAAAAGAAACCACATTTAGTTAATTTATTTATTTTTAATTAGAATAGAATGATAAATCGAAGCTCAAAATATAACCTTAGAGGCAAATGAGATCAATCTCATAGAAACTAATTATTCTCTTTTTCCTTATCAGGATAATTGTGTTTTGAAATTTCTGCCTTAAGATCGGGATTTGAATCATATGATCAAGCTGGCTTCACGAGTCAAAATGTTTCCCTTATGAATATCTGGTTCACAGGATGTTGGATAGGACTATTGAATTGTTTGCGGATTTTCAAAGATAGACTTACTATTGTTTTGGAAGAGAGGATAATATTAAAAGTTCATGATAAATATTTAAAATAACTGATGACAAATACTTTTTGTGTTTAATTTAAGGAGAATTATGTATCACAAAATATTTTAATTCAAGAATTATTACATTATGTAGATGAAAAATGCGAGGAGAGAGATTTTAGGAATGCATATTGGTTTGTTAAATATTTAGGCCTATAAAGAGACACGTGTTAGCTCTACTCTTTTGTCGGCAATTTGGAAAAAAGAAAAGAGTAAATATTTTCTTCATGCAAAATAAATCATCTTCAAATAAATCATAATATCCAATAATTTCATTTCATATATATCAATAATGCTTGCTTATCCTTATCTTTGCATGAAGTTCCACACAAATAAATCTCTAGGTAATGGTTCATGCCAATAAATATTGTTCAACTTAGTTTTTTTTATTATGGAATTGTTCAACTTAATTGTATCTCTACTTTTTCCTTTTCTGTTTATTAATTATAGCAGTGACATCAAGAAGATCCTACGAAAATATCGTGCAACACACATTCATCCCTTGTATGATAATAAAATCCGTACTTATCCATGTAATAACATCCTCATTCAAAACCTCTAAACAAAAACCCCTATGAACATCTTAGATTACCTTATTTTATTACCAAGTAATCTATCCAAATATGAGAATGAAATTCATACTCATGAATATAAAATGCATATCCTCAATTAGAGAATCCAATCATACACTCTGATAAAAATAAATTATAGCGATGATACTAAAGAAAAATATAATGCATTAAATTTGTCAAACATGACAGATTTCATTAAAGGAAACATATCCATGATATAAAATATTCAACCCACACACAATGCCAAAACACAGAGGGAGACATCTCATAAGTTCGTAACTAACTGGAGATCAAATGCTTTTTCCCAAGCGACAATATACTAAGTTTACGTACTCGGAGACTTACATCGACTTAGAGCATAACTAATGTCTCTGCATATTCTTTTTCTTTTTAACTAGTCCAGTTGAAACGCGCCAAGTGTCTGTACGGAAAAGGAATGCTGCTTTTCTTTTTCATTCCACTTCCCTTAAGCGAGAAGCTTTGTAATAATGGAGCATCTCCAGAGGGAAAGATCGGCGATGGAGAGAAAAGAGAAGAAGAGAAAAGAGAAGGAATCCATTATCGACCTAGTGTTTTCTTGGTCTCTTGATGATGTACTAAACGAAGATCTTTTCAGAAACAAGGTGATTTTTTCTTCTTTTTTTTCATCAGTAGATTTCTTATTTGGTTCCCCAGAAATACCTTTTATGAATTTAGTAATTATTTTTTATAGCTAAAAAATAGTGATTATTTACTTGCTATTTGCTCTGTTACAGGTGACTAAAATCAGTAGTACTTTCAATTCTCAAAAGGACTACTTGGATTCATTTTACTATCCACTAATTGAAGAAGTGCGAGCAGATGTTCAATCGGGTTTGGAATCCCTCTCCGATAACCCATTTATCACAATTCTCTCACTTGACAAAGAATTCAGGAGATAATGAAAGTGGAATAACAAGGATCAACGATATAGACATAAAGAAATGGTTATGTGCATTTAATCTGAACGAGTCTCAGATAAATGCAGTATTAACTTGCATTTCTTCGGTTTACTGCAACAGAAACCCCATTAATCTCATATGGGGCCTACCTGGAACCGGAAAAACAAAAACAATTAGCGCTTTATTAGTTCTAATAATACAGAACCCTTACATGTGCACCCACAAATACAGCTGTCATGCAAGTGGCCTGTAGAGTGCTTAGAATTCTTAAAGAAAAACAAAATAATTTGAACACAATGCATAATTTTGGCGACATTGTGCTGTTTGGTAACAAAGATCGCATGGATGTAAAATCTCATGAACTTCAAGAGATTTTTCTTGATTTTCGTGTAAAGAGATTGAAGGAGTGTTTCTCTCTCCATTGTGGATGGAGACATTGTCTCGATTCAATTATCGGATTTCTTGAGAATTGTCTTGTCTTATACGATCAATCGATGGAAAATAAAGATGAAAAAGGCAAGGATTATAAAATGTCGTTTGTTCAGTTTGTACGAAAGAGATTTTACGCTTTATACACGGATTCAACAAGGTGCTTTACCATACTAGCATTTCATATTCCAAGAACTTGCATTTCTCATGCAAAATTGAGAAATATCAAATCGCTTCTCGGTTTTCTTGAGAGATTCAATTTCCTGCTTCATGATAAGCAGGTTAGAGCAAACAGTTTGAAAACCATCTTCAACACTGAAAATACAAATCACTCGCCAATAATTAATGCTCTTTATCGAATAAAGACAAACTGTCTTCAAATTTCGATTGATCTTAGAGAATCATTGAATCTTCCTGTATCGCCCTCTGAAAGAACATTATCTGATCTATGTTTGCAAAATGCGGCTTTGATCATTTGTACCGCTTCAAGTGCATATAAGTTGCATAAAGTGGATGATATGAAACCAATTGATTTGGTAGTAGTTGATGAAGCAGCCCAACAAAAAGAGTGGGAATTTTGATTCCCTTTCAATTATTCGGATTAAAGAACTCTATTCTCATTGGAGACGAGTGTCAACTACCTGCATTAGTTAAAAGCAAGGTACACTATTCCCCCTCTTTCGTATTTTTTGCAAATTACATCCTGTACCTTAGCGCATTTACAAATTCAATAACGATAAAGGCATAAAATCCAACTCTAAAAAGTTTTTTATTTAGTAAAAACCATCCCTACAGAACTTTTTATGCTAGTTGGACGAGTATATTATATTCAGGAATCAACATAAAATATTAGTAAGTCCATATAAAGCTCTTTAGTGCTAATCTTAATGTTCAATTTTATGTCTAGAAACATTACAATTAAAAATAATGCTAAATATTTATAACAGGTTTCTAGCAGGGCGCTATTCGGAAGAAGTTTATTCGAGCGACTAACCTCAATCGGCTACTCCAAATCCCTTCTCAACACGCAATACATGATGCACCCGTCTATAAGCAGATTCCCCAATCAAGCATTTTACAATAACCAAATCATGAACGCACCAAATGTGTTATGCACGGCCCATGAAAAAACTTATCTTCCCGGTGCGATTTTTGGGCCCTATTCGTTTATCGACGTTGAGGCTGGAGAGGAGTGTTTGGATGATTATAGTCGGAGCAGAAAGAATTTAGTGGAAGTTGGTGTTATTGTGGAAATATTAAAATGCCTTCGTGATGGTATGTTTGTAAAAAATTTATTCAGAAAATATACTCAACTGAGAATCTCCATCAATTTTTAGTATTGATATTCTTTTTTTAGTGAAAAGTGGGTACTGAAAGAAGTGATTATTATAAATAAATAGTTACTAGAATATTAATTATATATGATTATTCTAAATATTAGATGGTTATGGGCAAAACATAAAAAAAAATTTAATATAAATGACCATATTATGGTGGTTGATCATGTTGACAATAAAATAGGTGGAGATTCTGGGTGTTGTGTATAAGTCCAAATTTATTAATTTATTTATTTTTGATAATGATGTGGATCTCTGAATTCTCAACCTTTGGTAGCAGTGAGGATACCTATGATTTTGTGATCTATGATAAGCAGTTAAAACCAACTAAAATCATGGGTGTCCATATCATATATGTTTATATATCCATTTACAGGACTGAATGCCTGGACCTTAGCATTATTGCTTATTTTGTCTCTTCGGAGACATCCTTAAAAAAATATTGCTTATTTATTTTCCTTCTTTCTTTCTTTCTTTCTTTCTTTAATGTCTTTTTTGTGTGAAATTAGTGTGCAATAAGACTCGAGGAAATACAATCAGTGTTGGGATCATATGTCCATATAGCGCTCAAGTTTCGGAAATTCGGGAAAAATTAAGCACGGGAAGTAATTTGAATAATTCGAATCGGGTTGTCGTGAAAGTAAATTCTGTTGATGGATTTCAAGGAAGTGAAGAAGATATTATTATTCTATCCACAGTGAGATCAAACCCTAATGGATCCATTGGCTTCCTTTCTGATCTCAAACGCACCAATGTTGCTTTAACCAGAGCAAGGTAGATAGATATATATTTAAATGGCTTCTATGTTTATAACGAATGAACAATGATAATATTTTTATGTATGTATATATTTATAGGTTTTGTCTTTGGATAGTTGGAAATGCTAGTACTTTGTATAAAAGCGGATCTATTTGGTGTGACTTGGTTCTTGATGCGAGAAAACACAAGTGTTTATTTAGTGCAAATGAAAATGAGTCTCTTTCTAGAGTTGTTTCCAGTTTTTCTCCTCGACCAGCTGGTCCATATAGCCATAAAACAGTTGCAAGGTAAAATTGTGATTAATTATAAGAATTAGATTACGATTTTGTTAAGTTGAATTATCTTATAAGTTTTATTTTGCTGGTTATGTGACAGCTCTACCAATGATAAAATTTGGATTCAGAAGAAGAATGGTGAAAGGTAATTAGGATCCAAATTTATTTATTTTCCTTTTTGGGGGTAAATCCATTATATTTAATTTGACCTAATAAAGTTGACGTTTGTCTCAGTAATATGAGTGCCTCAATGGCAAACAAAACCAATGGAGTTGCAAACAGACCAACGAAACCTTTAACTATAAGCAAAAAGGTTGATGATTTGTCAAATGACATTTCCAGCCTTGATATTGCTGCCAACGAGGGTTCTTCTGCAATGATAGATCTGTAAGCAATTTATGATTTTTCTTTGCTTCTTTTTAGTCTAAGTTGCTCAAAATTTTGAAATCATTAAGCTGACTAAATTTTAAATACAGCAAGCAGGTTGAAGAGTTGTGCAGTAGCCTGAGTTCTCTCAAAAGCACTCGAGATTTACCTAAATCAGATGAAAGGTGGTTTTATTGATATTTTTCAAGTATAGTTCACAATTTTTTTTTTCTTTTTGAAATTTCTAGAGAATATGAACTAAATTTTTTTTGATACAGGAAATACGAAGATTCAGGGCCACTTAAACTAATCAACTTTATTTTTAATAGACTTCTTGGTAAAAAGGTAATTTCTTTTGAATTAATTATGCTTTTTCTAATTTAATTTTTTATGCTTCCCTCTGTGTAGTTACTCTGTTTTTTATGTTTTAAATATATCCCATCATCCCTTCATCATAACTCAAAATTTACAGGATACATGCTTCTGATAAGATCAATACACCTAATAGACAATCACAAAAACAGAAAAATAGATCATTGAAGGGAAAAAAAGGAACAGAGAGATCAGGAGGGGAGGCCGTTGGTCCATATTATGTTCTTATTTTGTTAATAGAAAGAGTTGTATTATCAGATGTTAATTGCTTTATATTGTTTGCTTTTATATCAGCTTTCAGTTACGGAGTAATGATGTAAGTTCTGAAAATATTGACCATGCAGAATGATAAAAAAACTAATATATATAATGAATACGAGAGAGTCGATATTCCGATATTTTCAATGTTTCAATTACACCCTTAGAGAACATGTTCAACTGAGCCCTCACATTCCAAATTATATTTAATAAAATCCTCTAATATGTGGTGATTTTGGGCACTAATGGCAGCACAACATACATAATTTTTGTTAGGGAAATTAAATCACTCCTGATCAACGATCAACCTTTGACCCGCGCTTATTTTAATATATACTGTTTTGTATACTTTTATATACTATTTTTTATTTATATATATTGTTTCTAAAGTATATATTTCTTATATTGTTTTTGTATATATTATTTTTCTTTTCTTATATACTGTATTTATGTTTATATATATTATTTTTTTATTCTATGTATTCTTTTATGGGGGCGGATCTCTTAACACCTAGACCTGACTCCCAAATATGATTCTGTTTTCATACCGTTGAATCAAATATTATGTAAGGCCAGAATTAAATAAAAAACACACGCTGCAAACTTTAAAAATCCTGCCCAAACCCTTTCTTCTACCCGAACCTCTATCACCTCCTCACCTGACCTCTCCATCTTTATTCTCTCTCCTCTCCTCTCATGGAGTTGTGTTCTCCATCCCTCTCTCTCCGTCTCTTTCTCACGAGCCCTCTCTCTCGCACGGGACAGACAAACGATATATATCCCACACAAGACAGCAAAAAGAAGACAATTTCTCACACGAGCCTAATCGCCCTTACTTTTCTTGTCTCTAGTCTGCCAGTATCATACAACTAGAGGTGACAAATGCGTGGATCGGGTCGGGTCGTTCGGGTCTCGGGACGTTCGGATCTCGGGTCATTCAAGTTTCGGGTCGTTCGGGTCGTTCGGGTCTAGGATATTTCGGGTTTCAGTTCGTTCGGGTTCCGGATATTTCGGGTAGGGGTGTTCATTCGGTCGGTTCGGATCAAACCGAACCGAATAAGGCCAAACCGAACTAAACCGAACCGAATAAGATTTGAACTGAACCGAACCGAATAAAAGTTGAACCGAATTTTGAAACAAACTGAATAAACCAAAATTTAATTCGGTTTATTCGGTTGAACCGAACTAGAAAGGATTCCAAACAATATTAAGTCAAAATTAATATTTGTTAGACTAACTAATGATTATATTAATTAATATTAATATGCATAATCTAAAAATTATGGTTAAATTATTATAAATTATCAACTTGTTATATAATTCGGTCGGTTCGATTTATTCATTTTTTCTCAACGGGAACCGAACCGAACCGAACTAACCGAACAACTCAAACTTTTAAACCGAACCGAACCGAATCACCCGAACAACCGAACCGAATTGACCGAAATTAACCGGTTCGGTTCAGTAACCGAATAAACCGAACCGAATGAACACCCCTAATTTCGGGTCTCGGGTCGTTCGGATTCGGGTCGGATCAGGTTTCGGGTCGTTCGGGTTCGGGTTTTCGGGTCAGGTTAGATTTTGCCAGCTCTTGTTACGCACCGTGTTTAACTTGTGATGAAAAATCTTTGATTAAATAAATATCTATTTATTTTCAATTTTGCACAAGCTGTAAAAGGAGGCCGATGGACTCAAAAATTTCAAATAGAATTTTATGTCTTAAAAACCAATATAATTAATATATTATTTTCTAAAATAATATGTTGACACTATAAGAAACAAAATAAGATATTATAAAATAGTATATAATACTAGCATAACAGTGTAATCAGGTGTATGATCATTCATTCATTATATGCAAGTTCAGGTCATTTAGTTTCGGGTCATTCGGGTCTCGGGTCATTTGGGTTTCGGGTCGTTCGGGTCTTGGGTATTTCAGATTTCGGGTCGTTTGGTTCCGGATATTTCGGGTCTCGGGTCGTTTGGGTTTGGGTCGAGTCGGGTTTCGGGTCGTTGGCTTGTCAATATTTTTGGGTCAGGTCAGATTTCGGTTCGGGTGGGCCGGGTCGGGTCAGATTTTGCCACCTCTACATATAATGTAGAAAAGAAGAAGACTGTAGCATCAACTGAAGAAAATGAAAAAAAAAAACAAAAAAATTTAGTTATTGTATATTCTTTTTTTTTAGGAGTAGGCTGCCTACTAGGATTTAATTAAAATAAAATAGTTTTGGTTACATCATGGTTTACAAGCTCAAATAAATGGGAATAAAAAACAAATTCTTAAAAGCAGGCATTCCCTCTTCTAGAAAACCTTATACTACACACTAAGCGCCAGTCGTATTGTCCCTAGGTTGCGGTCCTAAGTATTTTAGCCATATGGATATCCTTTTCTGCTGACTCTGCCTATCTTGTTGTTTGCACAGGAAGGATTGTATTTCCTAAGCTGAATCTGTGGTTGGTGGGATGTTTACAGTTGTTTTTGGTAACTAACTCTCTCCAAATTGCTCAGGCGAATTTGTAGGTGCCAAAAAGATGGTCGTGGGTCTCATCTGATTGATCCTCTCATAGTATACATTTGGTGTTAATTTGATTGTCCCATTTCTTAATTCGATCTTTGGTTCTTAGTTTCCCTTTGTAGGGGGTCCAGCCAAATATTTTAACTCTTAATGGCACAAATGCTTTTCATATTTTATTGACTTGCATTTGTGTCAGACCTGGATCCACATAGAAGCTATAAGAATTCTTTACTGAGAATGTGTGGTTTTCTGGTCTGTCATCCACTGTATTTGGTCACATGTTGTTGTGAACTATATGTTCGTAGTTTCTCTTTTGATTTTTAGCCATTGGCTCTCGAACACCGTGTTTAGTCCCATAGGTTTGTTTGGTTGGTTTCAGTTAGTAAATCTCTGACGGATCCACTTCTCAATTTACAGCGTTGATATAGTCTTTTGGTGTGTTTGGCTTAGTATTTTTTTATGGTACTATTTGTCATGCCAAAAACTTGTTGTATTCTCGTTTCCTATTATCATGGTTGTTCTTCTATTAAACTAGTCCCCTAATTCCAGTAGACTTTTAGAAAAGAAAGATTGTTGTTTACGTGGTATTACATGGTTGAAGCCATGTATCTTTGAATAAGTTGCCAACCAGAGTGAGTCTGGTTTTCTTTTTAATTTTCATAGCCATTTCAAAAGTAGAGAATTATTTTGTGTGGCTAATTCCCTGACTCCCATGCCCCCGTTTTTCTTTGGTAGGCAAACTGTTTCCCAATTTATTTGGTTTTTTCCTGGAACGTAATTTTGAGTTCCATTCCATAGAAAATTTCGTCTTGCCTTGTCTATGTCATTGATTACCCCTTTCGGCAGAGCAAAAGCTTGCATGTAATAGGTTGGTTGGGCAGAGAGTGTTGCATTTAATAGAGTGAGTCTCGCACCTTTTGATAAATATTTGGATCTCCATCATGAAACTCTACTTTGTACTTTGGTGATAAGTGGTAAAAATTCCTCATTGGTTGGTTTTGTAATGGACAATGGTAGGCCTAGATATGTTATTGGAAATTCCTCTTTCTCGCAACTGAGCAAGTTCGTAATGACGTCATCTCTCTCTATCGGGATTTGTATGGTTGTGAATTTGCTTTTTTGGTTGTTGACATGTAGTCCTGTCAATGTGCTGAAATGTTCTACTGATTGGTTAATTATTCTGATATTCTTAACATGCGCCACAGCAATTATTACTGTGTCATCAGTGTACTATATGTAGTGATTGGCAGAAAATAAAGTGTCGGTCGTAATCCGTTGGCACGGCTTAGGATTTTTTGTAGTGTGTCCGCTACTAAGACAAAAATCAATGGCGATAGTGGGTCGCCTTGCCTAAGGTCTCTCTTGTGTATGAAGAAATCCCCGAATTGGCCATTAATTTTAAGGGAGGAGGATGTGGTTGAGAGTAATTTGGTTAACCAAAGGTTCCATCGGAATGGAAACCCTCTTTGTCGAAGCATGCCCAATAGGAATTTCCATTTTATGGTGTCAAAAGTCTTGTAGAAGTCAATTTTGTATAGTATGGATGGTATTTTCCTTTGGTCTAGTGCATGGGTGATCTCCCTCGTAGAGATGAAGGTTTCTATGATGGACCTGTCCTTTATGAAGGCGGATTGGTAGTTACCTACTAGAAGTATCATATTTGGTTGAAGCCTGTTGGCTAATATTTTGATAATATTTTAATGGGTCCATCTATGACACTTATTGGTCTAAAGTCCCCAATCATGTGGGCATCCTTTTTTTTCGGGATGAGAGTTAATTGTGCCTTGTTAAGTAAGGTGAGGTCTATATTTCCTGTGTAGAATTCGGAGCATAACCAAATGATGTCTTGCTTAATTATGTCCCAGTATTGTTGGTATAACTCATTTGGAAAACTGTCCGGACCTGAAGCGCGTCCTTTGGCAAGCCCAAAGACTGGCCCTTTAATTTCCTCCTCCTGACAATTGGTCCCCCAGCTATCCCAAATTATCTAAATGATTGAATAATTGTGATAGGTTGACGTTTACATTTTATAGTCTGGTATTGCAAAATAATTCTTTGTAGAATTCTTGGAATGCTTTGATGATTTTGTTGGGCTGACGGATTGTTTCGTTAGCACTAGTCACCATAGCGATGTAGTTATTTTGTCTTTTTGCCGAAGCAAGGGAGTGGAAATATTTGGTGTTTTTGTCCCCTTTTTGAAGCCATCTGCATCCCAATCTTTGTTTCCATTTGGTTTCTTTGTTGCTTGCTGTTTCATGCGTTCTTTACTTCGCTTTTATTCTTAGTTTGGTCTCTGACAACGTGAGTGGCCTGTGTTCTTCTACCTTGTCCATAGTGTCAATGATTGTTATACAGAGTTCATGTCATTCGAGTAAGATTAGTTCCATAGGCCAAATATATTTGTGTTAGGAAATGGATTATGTATTAAGACATTATTATTATTCAATAAAGGTTGTTTCTTATATATCTGTGTGTATGGGTTGTGAATGTAAATTTTATATCAACCAAGAATGACACTTCGGGTTCACGTCATCAGAATACGTGATTCTGATAGTAGAACTGTGAACCAAGAAATGCCATTCTAAACTGTCTCTAGTGATATGTAGGATGTTTATAGAGATAGACATACTGCACGTAAGAAGCTACATATCCACACTATATTCGCAGGCTGGATGATCATGTTCTGCTGATCATGGATATAGAGATGTTAAGTTTGGAATATAGGTACGTATTAGAGAACACGTACTGGACTGACCACACTATGAGAATATGCATGGTATATATCATTTGTGATTCTCATATGAATAGTGTGCTTGTTCCTACGATATGAGATTAGCATGGATTCCTGTATGTGGAACTGCATACTTTAATATGATCCTACGTCATCCGTAATGGGATGATCATTAGGGTCATCATTAGCTATGCACTAAATCATGACGAGGAATGTGAGTGACCAGGATGGGATTTGTTCCTCTCGTCATGAGGGAGATATCTCTGGGCCCCCTGATGAACTAGGACTGAAGGAAATGCATGGCCATGCTCAAAATGGATTAACATGTGTTGTTAATATCATTTTGTATTTACTCAATCTAATTATTGATCAGGAAAGAGACTTTGATCAAACTCAAGGATGACATACTTCCATGCCTTGTGATCAAGACATATATCGTAGAACAAAAAGAATAAGCAAACGTCTATTCAGATAGGTTTATGATCGCTGATCGTTTCATTTAACATGGGTAGTCATGACATCTGTCTAGAGGTTACTCATGACTTACGATCTTTAGAAGATCGTTGCCAGCGTTAAATGGAACCTACACGGTCACACAATGAACTCCATTCGTATGAGATGAATATGCCTCAAAACAGTTATACATATGACGTATAAATTGGTGAACGAAATAATCAATTATTGAATAATTGATTGAGCAAAACAGTTCCATTCCATTGGCAACGGAATAGTTCCGTTCCCAACAGAATAGATATGGAAACTGTAATAATCTTAGCTGTAAAGTATTCCGTTATGGAAATACCTATTCCGTTGGCAACGGAATAGGCACATATTAGGATTTTTAGTTATGATAACTGAGCAATCATTCGCCTCACTCTCTAGTATAAATAGAAGGGCAAAGTCTCTTTATTCTATATACAATTCAGAAGCCTTAGAGGCCATTTATTACACAGAAAAGAGAAAGTTTTGAGAGATTTTCGGAAAGTATTTTCGGACTCGTCTAGCCGAGTCCGGTTATTCCGTGAGTCTGAAGTTCGCGTGGTTGCGAGTAGAGGTTCTCTAACTTGAGAACTTGCGAGTGATCAATCTTCATCCCTAGGAGAAGCAAGGAGCTTCAGAAAAGTTCAGACCTACATCCGTTCTTCGTCTTGCGGATTAGGAAGATCCGAGGTATAAATTTTAATAGTTAATCTCGTACTTTTATTCCCTTAACGTAGATCCTAGGGCTGGTTAAATCCATAGGTTCCGCTGCGCATATAACGTACAAGGCTATGGATTTCCCAATAGTTCATCCTTTTGCTTGAAGTATTTCTTTGACCACAGATTGAGGAATTTTTTAATTTTGTTCATTTTGTAGTGGAAGTTGATGGTGTTATGCTCTAGGCCAAAGTGTTTGTGACCTAGATGATGGATTGTAATAACAAACATAATATTTATTCTAAGATATTTCATATAATATGTGAATATAGGTTATTTTAATATAATTAAAATAGACCATGAATATGCAATTCAGCTTTATGTCATCAAAGTGCGTGACTTTGATAGTAAAACTATAAAGTGTTATGAATGCCATTCTAAATCATCCTGGTCATTTATAGGATATTTGTGGAGACAAATATACTTGCAGATACAAATAATATATATTTATATACAAGCTATAAATGTACACTAGTATATTAGTTGATTGATGATTATGTTTTACTGATCATGGATAAATAGTTATCAAGTCATTAACATAGGTATATGTTAGAGAACATATACTGGACTGACCCGCCATAAGAATGCTACATGTTTTACGTCATTAGCGATTCTTGTAATATAAATTATTTATAGTCCTTTGACCTGAGATTGTCTCGGTTCCCAACATGAGTAATTTTATACTTTAAAATAATCTAACACTGCCTTTAACCGGGTGGTCATAACGGTTATGATTAGGTATACAATGAAGCATATAGAGGGATGAGTGCAATCAAGACGGGATTTGTTCCTCTCATAAATGAGAGAGATATCTTTAGGCCTCTTGATGAATTGAATTGAAGAAATGTATGGCCATACTCAAATGAATTAATAAGAGTTATTAATGTCATTTGTTCTTGTTCAGTTTAATTTGGGATCAAGAAATATTATTCGATTAATATAAGGATGGCGTATTACATGCCTTATGATCGATATAGATATCGCGTGACAAAGGGACTAAATACGTGATTGTTGATTAGGTAAATCGGATCACCGATATTCACTTAAATTAGGTAAATATATGATGAGTTGCATAAGAATGTCACAAAATATATTGTCATCTTATGTGATAAGATGTGATATATATGTATATAAAGACTATGAGCACAAAAAATCATGTAATCTAGAAGAGTCTAGATGATGGCATATGGATAATGATGAGTGATGTCATACACATCTTTTAGTGTGAAGAGACATGACTCTTCACCTCTATATAAGGACATAGAGGGCTCCAAATTCACAATACAACACATCATTCTCTCTCTCATTATTTCTCATTCTCTTTTGTGAGACAAAAGAGAGAAAATATACTTTCTAATTTGTATGACAAAATTATGAAAGGATGCTTTCTTTTTGTATAACAAAATGAAAGAGTGCAATTATATGAGATGAATTATATACATCTTTTTTGAGATAAAATAAGAAGAGTTTTCTTATGCAAGAGGAACAAGCTACTAGCATATATATTGTTCTTCTTCCCGTTTTAAGAAGTTTGTTTGTGTGGACACCGGTAGAGGCGTTGGTACTTTCGGCGCTTGTGATCTATTCGGCCTAAGAAGATTAGAACGGTTTGTTGAGAGTTTTGGTGGAGACCGATTGTGTGTGCGGTAGATGACTTCCGCACGATCCGACCTAGACGGCCTAGACGGACGTAAAATTGGTTAGGACGGTAACCGGTTTAGAGACGCATGGACAACACGCATGGTTTGAGCGTCACGAATTAAGCGTAATCCGAAAGGTATCTTTAAGATTTATTTCTTTGATTTAACCGATACGCACGGATCCTCGGATTGGTTTTGGACGAAATTTTTGTTTTCCGCTGCGTTATGCACGTCCGAGACCCAACAATGGTATCAGAGCGACGTGCGTGTTTCGGTTAAATTGAGTCGGTATATATGTGATATATACTATTTAGATACTATTTATAATTATAAGGCTTGCATATAGAGTATTCAAGTGTTGAATATTCTTAATAGAAAAGATGCGATTAATGGATATGACCAAAGGATGTGATCCAAAAGTTATATCCAAGAGATGGGATCAAAAGATGCAATGAATAGATGTGATCCAGAAGTTGTGTCCAAAAGATGCCGCCAAGTGATACGATCCAAAGGTTGCGCCCAAGTGTTACATCCAAGAGTTGCGACCAAGAAATATGATCCAAATGTCATGACCAATGATTGCGTCTAAAAGGTGCGACCAAGGAAAGCGACCCAAAAGTTGAGTCCAAGAGTTGCGACCAAAGGGTGCGACTAACGGGTGTGACCAAGGGATGCGATTCAAATGTCACATCCAAAAGACGCGACGAAACGTTGTGACCAACGGATGCGACCAAAGGGTGCGACCAAAAGGTGCGACTAACGGGTGTGACCAAGGGATGCGATTCAAATATCACATCCAAAAGACGCGACGAAAGGTTGCGACCAACGGATGCGATTAAAGGGTGCGACCAAAAGGTGCGACTAACGGGTGTGACCAAGGGATACGATTCAAATGTCACATCCAAAAGAGGCGACGATAGGTTGCGACTAACGGATGTGACCAAAGTGCGACTAACGGGTGTGACCAAGAGATTTAATTCAAATGTCACATCCAAATGACGCGATGAAAGGTTGCGACCAACGGATACGACCAAAGGGTGCGACCAAGAGGTTCGACTAACGGGTGTGACCAAGGGATGCGATTCAAATATCACATCCAAAAGACGCGACGAAAGGTTGCGACCAACGGATGCGACCAAAGAGTGCGACCAAAGGGTACGACCAAAAGGTGCGACTAACGGGTGTGACCAAGGGATGCGATTCAAATATCACATCCAAAAAACGCGACGAAAGATTGCAACCAAAGGGTGCGACCAACGGATCCGATCCAAATGTCACGTCCATAAGGTTGCGACGAATAGGTGCGATCAAAGGGTGCGACTAAAGGGTGTGACCAACGGATTCGATCCAAATGTTACGTCCATAAGGTTGCGACGAATGGGTGCGACCAAAGGGTGTGACTAAAGGGTGTGACAAATGTATATGATCCAAATATCACGTCTAATAGGTTGCGACTAACGGTTGCGACCAACGGGTATAATTGACATGCGCAACTACGAGGTACGACCGAAAAGGTGCAATCGCAAGAGTTACGACCTCTTGAATAGTTGTGTCTTCATGAAAGGGTGCATACCATAAATTGCCTTTTTGAAATGGTGCATGTGATGCATTATTTCATGAAAAGTTACATGTGATGTATTGAATTCACGAAAAGATGACTATGATGTATTAATGTGTAGAAAAATGTGTGTTGACAAAGTTGACCAAGTGTTGACCATGTTGATCATGTTGATAATTGATTGTTGACCCATTGTGTTGACTGTGGACTATGTTGACTGTTGATTGTATTGACTGTTAATTGTTGACAGTTGACTATACTAATTTACCCCTTGACTGTTGACCATTGAATTGATCAAAAGTTGATCATGACCTAGTCAAAATATTGACCATTGACTGTTGATCTTGTCAAATATTGATCGTTGACCGAGTCAAATGTTGACCAAATCAAATATTGGTTTTTAACTTGTCAAATGTAGACAATGACGACTGTGCCCCAAATTCGCATTCATAAGCCTTATATATATATATATATATATATATAATATATATATATATATATATATATATATATATATATATATATATATATATATATATTTTATAAATGGTTAAATAATCGAAACATAATATGATTATGTTTATATTTGATATTTTTGTTGATACGTGTTGATATAATGAAAGAGTTCATTAGGCATAACACATCCATCATGGAGATGAATGAGTTCATCGTCCATCATGAATACATCATTAAGATGATAAGTTCCTTTTTTAACCACACATCATGGCGATGAAAGAGTTCATCGATTTCTATATATGGAGATAAGATTTTCATATACAATCTAAGAAAAATTTCATGGAGATGAAATATATATTAGGAAATCTTTATGTTAGTTCATAAAGATGAAGGCCGTGATATATCATCGTTATTATCTTTATTCTATTGGTACATGTGATGTTCTTTGAAGATTGCATAATAACATATAATATTAAATAAAATCCCTCAAAATAATGTTAAGTCATGAAGTGCCTTCCATAAGTCTAAATCTCTCAATACTCTGATCGACCCTGCATAGGTCATGCCAAAGCTGGGTATGTAGGGACAATCTTAGGAGGAGAGAATGCGGGAAATGAGAGCCAACATAGGTCATGCCAAAGCTAAGTATGTTGTGTACTATTTTGCCGATGATTAGACATGGTTTGATTTAACTGGGCTATCAAGTCGGACTTGGGCTCGGGGCATACGATAGGATATATACGTCGGGCATATGATGCTTATCCTATGTTCAAGAGTTGTATGAGATACAATTGGAATTATTCCTACCAAAATAAGTTAAGTTCTGGGCGATGAGCCAAAGCTCACTTAGGACTTAATTGAAATATGGATCGTGTCTCACTATGAAACTTCATGCATTGAAAGTTTCCGAATCAATGCGATTGAGGGTTATTGATTTGATTAAAAATAGTGAGAGCCATTATATGAAATATTTAAAGAATAATAGTCTTTGAATATTATTCAATTCGAATAGTATATCTATTTATGTCTCACAATAGGTCCTTGAGAAGGACAGATAGCATAAGATGCTTATAATCTTTAAAATGAATATGGACAAGTGTTATCAATGAGGTTTTCGTGCTTAAAAAAAATCGTAAAGAGTAATCCCAAAGATAAGGGTAAGGTGTTGTCCGGGCTTCGGCCTTAAGTAAGAAGTTGGTATCTTTTGTAATGAATTGGTTCATTGAAAGAAACCATAATTTCTCAAGAAGATATGAAAAAGGGAATGAAAGGATAGTGTGACTATCACTTCAAGTATTTTTGTTATAGAAATTAACTTGTCTATTTCACATCATGTGTATTAGATACACGATGTGAATCACACGTTTATGAAAAAATATGCTGAAAAAGTTATAGACTATTGAGTAAATATGATGTTAACATATGAGTGACAAATGTAGCAAAAGTTGTTGCATTTTCTCAAGTAACTCATTTATTTACATTGTCTTTTTGGACTTATCGCCGACATAAATAATTGTTATTTAATGTCGACAATAAATTTTGTGTTATCTATAGTTCGAGTTTATCTATGAATGATTATTAATTTATTATTGAGAATAATAATTTCACCATACACAAATGTCAATTTTCTTTGGAAATGTTCCAATTGAAAAATTAACTTATGTGTTATATCGAACAAGATAATTATAAGTCTATCTATAACATTAATATTAAGAATTTAAATCTAGCATTGTCGCTTGGTCTACTTAAATAAGATGAATATTTATTAAATCCATTAAGATGGATTTTCAATTTCATTTGATTTTGAATCATTTGAAATATGTGTAACTTATTTATTAGACAAGATGACATATACGTCTTTCACAAAGTAAGGTGAAATCAAGTTACTTATTGGCTCTCATACATAGTGATGTATGTTCATCAATGAGTGAAGGTGCTAGAGAAAACTACTTCATCGCTTTATTGAAACAATAAATTTGAATATTTTGAAAAGTTCAAAAGTTACAAATAATGAAGTAGAGAATAAAACTTGGCTTCGAAAAATCAAATTTCTTTGATGAGATCGAGGAGTCGAGAACCAAGTGTTTGATCATCATGATAACTATATCGAACTTTATTAGATATAGTTCGATTATGATGAGTCAAATATATCTTCTATTTCTTTCGGGGTTACGCTCTTATTGCGTTCATACTGAATATAATTCCATCTAAAGCAGTTGTAAAAGACTCCATATGCGATATGAACTGGTAGGTGTATCAGATTATCTTTTATCAAGATTTGAGGATATGATACTTAATTGAAGCATCATGCATCTAATCGGATTAGTGCTTATTGTGGAATATCCTAAGAAAAGTAAAGGATATTACTTCTATAATTAATATGAGAACAAAGTGTTTGTTACTAAAAAATTATATCTCTTTCGAAGAAGTGTTTCCAAAAGAATTAGTGGGAGTAAATTTGAAAAGTTCAAATTCCACATACTGACAGTAATGCTCGGATGGAAATTAATTCAGATTTCAACTAGTGATTGAGTCTGCAATTAATCAACTAGACTCTCAAGATGTCGAAGAGTCTGAGTATATAACATAAGTGTATTCATGTAGTTCTATTAGAATTTATCGCAGGCCCGAAAAATATAGATTTTTCGTGTCTAATAATAAAAATTTCATACTCATAGATGATGAGGTCCAAATTCTACTAATAGACTATGATGAGTCAAGGCGCTAATGGTTCGAGACTTTGAGAGTTGAGATGTAATCCATGTCAGACAATCAAGTTTTGAATTTGATTGATCCATCAGATGGAAATACGGTTTTAAAAGAAAGACCGACATGGATAATGTGCAAACATATAATGCCTGATTTGTGGTTAAGTTAAACTCATAGTATAGGCTATGATAATATTTTTCCAAGTCATCATGCTTATGTATTTCATAATTTTCTTGGGCATATGTTCATAGTATGACTATAAAAGATGCCAAGTAGATGTCAAGACGTTATTTCTTAATAGAAACATATGAAAGTATGTATATGATACAACTTGAGAGTTTTGTCTATCCTAAAATTTTTGAAAAGAGTTTGCAAGTTGCATAAATTCATTTATGAATTAAAGCAAACATCTCCAGGTGAATATTTATTATTTGATGAAATAACCAAACAGTTTGGTTTTATCAAAAATTAAAGATAAATCTTATGTTGACAAGAAATTCAGTGGGAGCATAATTACATATGATGTGAATTAAGTGTAACAAGCACACATAAGTTTAATCTTACTGAAAGTCACTAAATAATAATCAAGAGTATGATTATATACTTGATAAGGATAAAGTATTCTTCTTATATTATGGTGGACATAAAAATATGCACAGTATTTGTATATGACAATGTTTGATAATCCATTTAAGAACCCAATCCGGCAAATGATGGTGATCATGTTAGGTCAACTGGTATATGATACCACGTAGATCAATGAGTATGAGATACTTGGTTGATTTGGCCTAGTGCAAGTGGGAGATTGATGGTGTTATGCTCTAGGCCAAAGTGTTTGTGACATAGATGATGGATTGTAATAACAAACATAATATTTATTCTAAAATATTTCATATAATATGTGCGTATAGATTATTTTAATATAATTAAAATAGATCATGAATATGCAATTCAGCTTTATGTCATCAAAGTGCGTGACTTTGATAGTAAAACTATAAAGTGTTATGAATGCTATTCTAAATCGTCCCTGGTCATTTATACGATATTTGTGGAGACAAATATACTTGCAGATACATATAAATATATATTTATATACAAGCTATAAATGTACATCAGTATATTAGTTGATTGATGATTATGTTTTACTGATCATGGATAAATAGTTATCAAGTCATTAACATAGGTATATGTTAGAGACCATATACTGGACTGACCCGCCATAAGAATGCTACATGTTTTACGTCATTAGCGATTCTTGTAATATAAAGTATTTATAGTCCTTTGACCTGAGATTGTCTCGGTTCCCAACATGAGTAATTTTATACTCTAATATAATCTAACACTGCCTTTAACCGGGTGGTCATAACGGTTATGATTAGGTATACAATGAATCATATAGAGGGATGAGTGCAATCAAGACGGGATTTGTTCCTCTCATAAATGAGAGAGATATCTTTAGGCCTCTTGATGAATTGAACTGAAGAAATGTATGGCCATACTCAAATGAATTAATAAGAGTTATTAATGTCATTTGTTCTTGTTCAGTTTAATTTGGGATCAAGAAATATTATTCGATTAATATAAGGATGGCGTATTACATGCCTTATGATCGATATAGATATCGCGTGACAAAAGGACTAAATACGTGATTGTTGATTAGGTAAATTGGATCACCGATATTCACTTAAATTGGGTAGTCATGATGGCTTGCTAGAGTCCGCTCATGATTTATAGACTGTCAAGTCTATAGCCAACATGAAGTGAACCTACAAGGTCACACACAAAGAACAAACTGAAACGGGCGCGGAAAATCCTAGCGACTTATATGATGAGTTGCATAAGAATGTCACAAAATATATTGTCATCTTATGTGATAAGATGTGATATATATGTATATAAAGACTATGAGCACAAAAGATCATGTAATCTAGAAGAGTCTAGATGATGGCATATGGATAATGATGAGTGATGTCATACACATCTTTTAGTGTGAAGAGACAAGACTCTTCACCTATATAAGGACATAGTGGGCTCCAAGTTCATAACACAACACATCATTCTCTCTGTCATTATTTCTCATTCTCTTTTGTGAGACAAAAGAGAGAAAATATACTTTCTAATTTGTATGACAAAATTATGAAAGGGTGCTTTCCTTTTTGTATGACAAAAATGAAAGAGTGCGATTATATGAGAGAAATTATATACATCTTTTTTGAGATAAAATAAGAAGAGTTTTCTTATGCAAGAGGAGAACAAGATACTAGCATATATATTGTTCTTCTTCCCGTTTTGAGAAGTTTGTTCGTGTGGACACCGGTAGAGGCGTTCGTACTTTCGGCGCTTGTGATCTATTCGGCCTAAGAAGATTAGAACGGTTTGTTGAGAGTTATGGTGGAGACCGATTGTGTGTGCGGTAGATGACTTCCGCACGATCCGACCTAGACGGCCTAGACGGACGTAAAATTGGTTAGGACGGTAACCGGTTTAGAGGTGCATGAACAACACGCATGGTTTGAGCGTCACGGATTAAGCGTAATCCGAAAGGTATCTTTAAGATTTATTTCTTTGATTTAACCGATACACACGGATCCTCGGATTGGTTTTGGACGAAATTTTTGTTTTTCGCTGCGTTATGCACGTCTGAGACCCAACAGAAGTTGCTGACCAGGTCACTGGACAATTTTGATGTGTCCCAATGATTTTGGATAATAGTCCTAGTTTCTTCATAGTGGGTCCAATATAATTCAAACTTGAAGGCTCTCGGTTGTTTATATGGGTTTTGGAAAGTCAGGTTGATAGGTGTATGATCTGATGTAGTTGCCACTAGTGATTTTAGTGTATAGGGTTGGTTGAAGGTTTGCCAGTGATGCGAAAGAAGACATCTGTCTAGTTTGCCAAGGGTTGGTATTGGCCTTCTACATGACCACGTGAATTTCTTGCCATTAAGCGAGGCTTCAATAAGTTGCAGGTTGTTAATGGTGTTATTGAAATCTATGATAGACTGAGCCGTGTGGTTAGCTCCTGTTGACTCAGTCATTTGTCTGATCATATTGAAATCGCCAATTACGATCCAAGGCTGGACATTGAGATCTCTTAAGTTAGAAAGTTCTTGTAAGAAATCCGGTTTTTCTGTGTCGGAGATCGGACCATATACATTTGTGATCATAAAATTCCAATTGGTTTGTGACTTTAATACAACTGTTGAGGAAAAAAGTTTATTAAGCCGGAAGGATGCCACCTGCCGGAAGGATTCATCTTCTCATTATCGAACTCCATCGACAAGGTTCCCGAATGGCAATCGATTCGAGTCTTTGCTGTTCTGAGAAATGGTCTTCCCAAAAGAATGGAAGATGAATCTACAGTGCTTCCTATTTCGATGATGTAAAAATCGGCTGGGAAAACTAGTCCGTTCACCCTGACCAACACATCTTCCACCACACCCAAAGGTTGGATTGCAGATCGGTCTGCAAGCGTCACCATGACTCGGGTGTTCTTTAGACTGCCCAGGTCAAGGGTCTCATAAACAGACCTGGGCATTATATTAATTGCAGCCCCTAAGTCAAGCATGCATCTAGCAAACTGATGGTGCCCAATTGTACATGGAATGACGAAGATTCCAGGATCTTTTTCTTTTGGGGGCAGTCTGGCGTCTAGGCTTAAAACAGCCGAGAGGTCCACCTTCTCATTCCCTTTTAATCTTCTCTTGTTGGTGCACAAGTCTTTTAAGAACTTTGCAACATTGGAAAATTTTTCGATCGCGTCAACGATGGGAATGTTCACTTCCAACTTTTTAAAAATCGCGAGCATGTCCTTCTCGGCCTCTGCCTTTTTGTTAACCGCAAACGGGACGGGAATGGTGCCTTTGGCACGTAAGTTCTCTCCTCCTTTTTTCCCTTTTCTTCCTCTTTTCCCTTTTCTTGTACATTTATATCCGCATCCACACTCTTATTCTCATTCACAACTACATTTTGATCCTCTAACCCTAATTCTTCTTCTTTCTCCCCTTGTTCGTCATGCCTTTTCAAAACAATCTCTTTTTCCTCTCTAGAAAATTCAACCTTTTTCCCGCTTCTCAAATTAATAGCAAGGACCGGTTTGGTGTCAGGTCCCCTTCCTTGAGATGGGAGTTTATTATCAACCTGGCCCTTCAACACATTAACCTCTCCTGCAATTTATTTTACTTGCATCTCAAGGTTTTACATTTGTCGGCCTTGGATTGCTTGATCTTGTGAAAGGTTTGCTTGGCCTTGCGAGATAACTGAGATTTGACCAGCGAGTTTGTTCTCCACACTTGAGAGTTGGTTCTGAAAATCAGAAAACTGTCCCGTAAGGCTTTGCATCATAGCCATTAGCTGGGCCATGTCTGAATTTGAAGATGAAGGTTCAGAAGAAGACGGTTGTGTGTTTTGAGGTGGAGTTGGAGTAGGTTGAGAGCGTTGGGGTTGTGCGTTTGGGTGAGTGTAGAGTCCTTGCCTTTGGGGTTGTTGGTTCTCCTCCGTTCTCCAACGAAGGTTAGGGTGTTTTCTTCCAGGGTCGTAAGAGTATTGAGGTTTTTCCTACCCATAACCCCCTTGGTTTCCCCCATAACTTCCCATTGCATTCACATCTTGTTGAAGCGTTTCGCATTCATCGGTTAAATGTGTTGTACTCCCACAAAACTCGCACTTCTTGGGTTCAATTTTTCCCCCTACTGCATTGAGCATTTGGCTAAATCTTGTCTCGAAATTGGCGGTAATTTGCGATTCCATCGCCTTGAGATCCACCATATTGGTAGCATTGACTTGACCACCACGTCCACTTCGGCCTCTCATGCCTTCTGCATTCGTCACAATGAGTTCTCGCACTTGGGAGGGTGTTAAGTGGTTGATGTTTCCTCCCCCTGAGCATTGAAGAAGACGGGCGTCGAGATCGTTCATGCCTTCGAGGAATTGAGCAATGAGAGAGGTTTCCTCCAAATTGTGATTGGGGCAAGATGCGCATAAATGGACGAAGCGTTCGTAATACTCTTGTAGGTTTTCTTCACTCCTTTGCTTGATCCCCGTGATTTCGGATCGCAGCTTGGCAGTGAGTGAGTCAGGGTAGTAGCGTTTGAGGAAGCGTTGTGCTACTTCCTCAAAGGTCCTGAATGGTCCGCCTTGAAGGTGATTGAGCCAATCTCTTGGAGCATCTCCTAAGGTATGAGAACAAAGAGTGAGTTTAACATTATCCAAGTCATTTGTTTTACCAAAGAGAGCCATGCATTTCCTATCTAATTCACCCAAATGTATGTGAGGATTGTCATTTCTATGTCCCTCAAAAATAGGTAACACATTTAATATTGCTGGGTTCAATTTAAAGTTCTGCACGATGGGTATCACAATGTTTCCTGGATTTTGTTGAAGATTGTGTGCCAAGAGTTCTCCTAATGTTCTTTCTTCAGCCATTTTCACTTTATTTGGATTTTCTAAATATTTTTCTTCGACTTTTAGATCTGGATCTGTTGATGATGATGATGATGATGATGAGTTAAAGCTATGGAAAGGAAAGAAACTCCCTGATGATGAAGATCGGATGTAGGGATGGTTCGGATGATTTTGAGCTTGATCCTGTGGCTCTTCCACTCGTGGTAGATCTATCCTTGGATCTAGAGGCCCTAAGGTAGGAGAAGCCTCTACTTCCTGATTCTGCTTCGATAAAGATGAAACGCCTGGCGCTCCCTTCTTCTTGCTCTTCCTAATGTCTCTCAACGTTTGATTCAAATCGGGGCTTTGAGAGACTTGAGGATTGCCTTTTTTTCATACACCTTCAAAATAATTAAAATAAAACACTAGAAAAACGTGAGATCGGTTAGTCAAAAATTTAATGCAAGCCGCTTCCCCGGCAACGGCGCCATTTGTAACTTCGCGAAAACTTGTCGTTTGAGTAATCACGTGTTAACAAAGATATTTGTATTTTCCCTAATTTCAATATTTACTGTATATGTGGTATTGAGTTTTGGGGTGTCGAACTCAAGGAAGCAAGGCCATAAATATTTTAACGTTCGATATTCACTTTTATTTTAGTGTTGTGTTTTGGAAAGGTTGTTGATGTTGTTTAAAATAAGAAAAATTGCAAGACAAAGATAGAAACAAATTTCTTTTTTTATTTATTTAAAAGTTTAAAAGAGAAATAGTAGGGAAATGATGACGATTTGAGTAACTTGAGAATCACTAATCACAAAAGATAGCAAATTATTTGGTATTTATAAGCAAGGTTTAATTAATTCATTTCCAAAAATCAATTAATAAACACATCAAATATCAGATCCACTCAAAAACTTCCACTTTTAAGTTGTTCTTATATTTGATTTAACCCCTATGTGAATAAAAGAAAGACTCTTCCAAGTCAATATTACTCAAACAAATCTCAACAAAATCTCATAAATATTTAACGTCAAATCATTCTTCTAAATAACTCAATTTTAAATCTCATAAAAAAAATGTCAAGATTTAATCTTAAAATACCATGATAAATGCAAAATTCACTTAAGATTTCATCAACAAAAGCTACTCAAAAAGTATTTTCCCTACTTTTAAAACTACTCACTCATGTCCTCAAAAACCATACTTGCATCAAATAAAATACAATAAAGAGAAAAATAAATTAAACCCTAAAGATGCGAATCGTTCTCGATCTCTCCCCTTATTGGTCGATTTAATACCTGCTCCTTCTAGATCAAGCACTTCTCTCTTTTCTAAAATTCTATTCTCTCTTTTTACTCTCAAGAAATGAATATTTGAAGCTTGTGGGCATTAATGGTGGAAAAAAAAAGAGATGAAAAATGGTGGAAAAGATGAAAGAACAATGGATGTATTAATTGATATAAGAATGGATGTGTGAATGGTTGAATCCCCTTAGAGAGAGAAAAAAGGTGTATTTTTATAGATAAAAATGACCTAGAATTATTTGGAAATAAGCTTGTGGGACTAAAAAATTTAACTTGATCCGGATTCTGTTTTGGGTAGCAATTTGGGGGGTATTTAGCACTATTTTCTTCTTTTCTATACAAATTCAGCTTGAGTGCAATTTCTGGGTACATATATCATTTCATCTTCTATCTCATCTGAATTCAACGGATAGTATACGTGTCGCTAAGAGATTCGGTTGATCAAAATCAGATATCTGATCCAATGGCCATGATTTTGCCACGCGTCTCACCTTTAAATTCTGTTGAAAACACTTGCCACGTGGCAACTCCTTATTGGCCCGATTCATTCCTCGTACTGAGCTATGTCAGTTCGGCAGAAAGCGTGTGAGGTTTCCTCTCTGTTTCTTCCCACTTGAGCGTCCCGTACTTGGAAAATCATGTGTTATTTCCTCACCGGAGGCGTCCAGTAATCTAATCATTGGAGAGTGAAAGGTGTACGTTACTGTTAAACTCGTTTTGATCAACGCGTTTTGCCACGCGTCGCCTCTTGAGTGGCTGGCGTTAATCTCATACTGAGATTTGTACGGACGTTTGTTAATGATGCTACCTAATCACAAGTTGCCACGTGTTCTGCTTTTATCCAATTCCAACAAACTAGCCACGTGTCTTCTTCAGATTTGCAGATGTTTAAAAGAATCTGCCACGTGTCAGCTCCTGATTGGTTAAACTTAAATTCTTTTTCTTTGGTTTCTGTGCTGAATAAATTCTGCGTAAAATTTGTGGACATGTGTCACACTCTGGTTGGTTGAAAGGGATTTGACCAGGTCAAAGATTGACTTGGACGAATGTTGACCAAATCTTGTATCGCATTTTCTGGAAGTTCTAGAACGTCTTTTTTCTCAAGGTTTGTACCATTGGATTCTTATCGTGACTTTTGGTCAACTCGGCGATTTCCCGGGTTTGAATTTTCGTCTTTTTGTGGATTTTGTAGGTCTCGGCTTGGATAGTCGACGGATAAGGTTTATAAGAATTTTGGGGAATCGTGTGTAGGGTTTTCGTGGAGATTTGTCGAAAATTCGGCCATCTTTGGCCCAGCCTTTTCAGATAGGCTTGTCATTTGGAGTTGACTTTTCACCAAGTCATCCAAATATCGTTTTCTCGGTTTTTTTACCTGAAAAATCACACAAAAGTGTATTAAGAGTTTCACAAATAATTTTTATTAATTTTAAATATTTTTCACACAATTTATGTGATTTATTGATGAATTTTTTATGATAAAAACTCTAAAAATGTGTACAAAAATAAACATTATAGACTCCGACACCGCCCTCTACTCCGGCACCGCCCTTCACACGCGACTAACTCGTTGGAGGAGAAACCGAGATTACTAGATCCGGTTTCTCTTTCTCGCTCTCTCAATAGCCGGCTAGGGTCTGGTCTGAATCTTCTGACCTAATCAGGCGAACCCTTCATCTATTTATAGTATCTAATGCTCACACCTCTTCACCTTCCTTTTGATTTTCTTTGTCCACCCGAGTTAGTCATGTATGTGTGCGACCCTGTAAAATCATTTAATATTGGCAATAAACTTCAAGTTTATAAATCGTAAGTAGCCTCTAGTACGACGTTATGATTACCCAAATTAAATGAATGACACGTGATCATAACCTATACATCAATTATGTATTTAGTCCCTTTGTTAAACGATATTTATATTGATCATAAGGCATGATTTATGTCATCCTTATTATGATCAATTCTCTTTCCTGAATTATAATTAGACTGAATAAATTAAAAGATATTAACAACACATGCTAATTCTTTCATGCACGGCCGTGTATTTTCCTTCAGTCTCAAGTTATCAGGTGGCACTGCGATATCTCTCTCGTATCCGAGAGTAACAAATTCTATCTTGATCATTATCCGAGAGTAGCAAATTCTATCTTGATTATTCACATTCCAACTCATGGTTTACTAAATATCCGATCATAGCATTTATAATTATCCGGTTAGAGACAACGTTTGACTATGTCAAAGTATAAATATATACATGCAGGAATCCATGATGATCTCAACTCAAAGGACTACTCATACATTAGATGATAAGAAAACACTAATGGCATATACCATGTATATTATCATAGTGGGTCGATCCAATATATGTTCTCCAACATATATTTATATTAATGAATTGATATCCAATATCCATGATCAGTAAACCGTGATCATCATCCAAATAACATACTAGTAACTATATATATGATTTGAGATTTTCAGATATGTTTGTCTTACAAACATCTCATATATGACTAGGGATAATTTAGAATTGTATTCACTTTGCTTTATGGTTTTACTACCAGAATCACATATTCTGATGACGTATAAAGGACATACATATTAATGGTTAATTAATAATCTAACAACCTTTACGCACAATTATTATATGAAAAAATTTATGAGATAAAACAACAAATACAAAAATATAATATTTGATACATAATCCGTTTCCCACACAGCAAAACAGTTTGGCCTAGGAAATTATTACTTTCGGTCTCCCACTTGCACTAGGCCGAACTAAGTAATACATACTCATTGTTCCTCTTGGTAACTCAGACGCATTGACCTAACAGGACCGTCATTTTTCTCTGGCGGTAGTGGCTTAGTAAACGGATCAGCCACATTATCATCGCCAGGTATTTTACACACTTTCATGTCTCCTCTCTCAACAATCTCTCGGATCAAATGAAAACGTCGAAGTATATGCTTGGTTTTGTGATGTGATCTTGGTTCCTTTGATTGTGCGATTGCTTCATTACTGTCATAATAGATAACCATAGTGTTGGGTTTCTACCATTCATAACGCAACGGAAAAACAAAAAAAAACAAAACAAAATCGAATTCGAACCCCAAAAGAAGGATCCGTGAATTACAATTAAATCAAAGAAAAGTTCATAACTTTGTACCTTCGGATTAGGCTTAATCCGTGATAACTTGGCTGACGGTTTTCTTTGCCCGATACAAACCGGTTTCCAAACCGATCCTTTGAATGATTCGCCTAATCGGTCTCACAAACCGATCTCCAAGCAATCTCCAAACGAACCGATTCTCCAAGCAAACCGATTCTCCAAATAAACCGATTCTCCAAACAAAAATCACGGTTTCAACCCAAATCACAAAGACGCCGCACTTAGCTTCGTCATCTACCGGTATCCACTCGAACAACCCCTTTGAACGGATAAAGAACAATATATGCTAGTATTCGTTCTTCATTTCTCTCACAGAAAATAACAAAAGAATAATTATGGACGAAAATATTATACCCTTAATCTGATTTTGGGGTGTCTATTGTGCCTATATAGTCCATAAGTTTCATATCCTATGTGCATGGTAACTATGTAACCATATATGCAACACATCTTATCATATAAGATGTAGGATTGGATGTGTCACTTGAATATGTAGCTCTCCATACAACTTATCACGTAAGTTATGATTTTTCTGTGTACGTCTCATTAGTTGTTCTTTGTGTGTGACCCTGTAGGTTTACTTAATGTTGGCAATAATCACAATGGATTATAAATCATGAGCGGCCTCTAGCAAGACATCATGATTACCCAAATTAAGCAAGTATAGATGATTCGATCAAACCTAATTTATGTCATGCATTGTATCCTTTTGTTACACGATATCTATATCGTCCATAAGACATGGTATGTGTCAACCTTATGTTGGTCGATAAATATTTCTTGACACCGAATTTGATTGAACATGAAATGACATTAATAACTCCTGATTAATTCACTTGAGCACGGCCGCGCATTTCTTGAATCAAATCATCAAGAGGCCTAAAGATATCTCTCTCAATTTATGAGAGGAACAAATCCTATCTTAATTAAACTCTTTCCTCCGCACAATTCATTATATACCTAATTATAATCTTTATGATCGCCCGGTTAAAGACGATGTTAGACTATATTAAAGTATAAAATTTATCATGTAGGAAACTGAGATAATCTCAAGTCTAAGGATTACAGATATATTCTTTACTGAGAATAACTAATGACACGAACCATGTAGTATTCTCAAGGTGGGTCAATCCAGTATATGGTCTCTAACATATACTTACGTTAATGACTTAATAACTCTTATTCATGATCAGTAAAACGTGACCATCAGTCAACTAACATACTGATGTCCATTTATAGCTTATCATAAAGTATGTTTGTCTCACAAACATCCTATGAATGATCAGGGACAGTTTAGAATATCATTCATAATACTTTATAGTTTTACTATCAAAGTCACATACTTTGATGATATAAAGTTGAATATCATATTCAAGGTTCATTTTAGTAATAAGAATAAAATAACCAATACGCATTTATTATATAAAATATCTCTAAATAAACACAATGTTTGTTTAACATAATCCATACATCTAGGTCTCAAATATATTGGCCTAGGGCATACTACTAACACATAGGGTTCAAGATACTCGGGACTACTCCTAGTTCCGTCACGAACTTCTTTATCCAAACAGTCTCCTTAGCTGCTTCCGAAGCTGCTATGTACTCCGCCTCTATGTTAGAATCCGCCACAGCTTTCTGTTTAGAACTTTTCCAAACTACTGCTCCTCCATTTAGACAAAACACATAGCCACTCTACGAACTATAATTGTCTACGTTAGTTTGGAAGCTCACATCGGTGTAACCTGATACATCCAGCTCACTATCCAATTCCCCATAGACCAAGAATTAATCCTTTGTCCTTCTCAAATACTTGAGATTATATTTAACTGCCATCCAGTGACTTTCATCAGGATCTGACTGATACCCTACTTGTTACGCTTAATGCTTGTGCCACGTCCGGTCCAGTGCTTACCATGGCATACATGATAGATCCAATTACCGAAGCATATAGAATCTTACTCATCCGGTTCCGTTCATCTCGCGTTGCTGGACATTGAGATTTACTAAGTGAGACGTTATGTGACATCGGAAGAAATCCTCTCTTGGAATCTTCCATACTAAACCTTGTCAATGTAAATACTTTGACTCAGACCTATTAGCCTTTTAGATTTATCTTTATAAATTTTGATGCCTAATATATAGGAAGCTTCTCCTAGGTATATAACATAAGTGTATTGAAGAATATTGAAAAATCTAAGTATATAACATAAGTGTATTCATGTAGATCTATTAGAATTTATCACAGGCCCGAAAAACATAGATTTTTCGTGACTAATGATAAAAAATTACGTACTCATAGATGATGAGTTCACATTCTACTAATAGAATATGATGAATCAAGGCTCTAGTGGTTAGAGACTTTGAAAGTTGAGATGTAATCCATGTCAGACAATCAAGTTTGGAATTTGATTGATCCATCAGATGGAAACACGGTTTTAAAAGGAAGACCGACATAGATAATGTGCAAACATATAATGCATGATTTGTAATTAAGAGAAACTCATAATATAGATTATGATAATGTTTTTCTAAGTCATCATGCTAATATATTTCAGAATTTTCTTGGGCATATATTCATAGTATGAAAGATGCCAAGTGGATGTCAAGACATTGTTTCTTAATAGAAACATATGAAAGTATGTGTATGATACAACTTGAGAGTTTGGTCTATCCTAAGAATTTTGAAAAGAGTTTGCAAGTTGCATAAATTCATTTATGAATTAAAGCAAACATCTCTAGGTGAATGTTTATTATTTGATGAAATAACCAAACAGTTTGGTTTTATAAAAAATTAAAGATAAATCTTATGTTGACAAGAAATTCGAGTAGGAGCATAATTACATGTGATTTGAATTAAGTGTAACAAGCGCATAAAAGTTTAATCTCAATGAAAGTCACTAAATAATAATCAAGATTATGATTATATACTTGAGAAGGATAAAGTATTCTTCTTAGATTATGGTGGACAAAAAAATATGCAAAGTATTTGCATATGACAATATTTGATAATCCATTTAAGAAACTAATCCAGCAAATGATGGTGATCATGTTAGATCAACTGGTATGTGATACCACGTAGATCAATGAGTGTTTGTGACCAAGATGATTTATTCTAAGATTTAGCCTAGCGCAAGTGGGAGATTGATGGTGTTATTCCCTAGACCAAAGTGTTTGTGACCAAGATGATGGATTGTAATAACAAACATAATATTTATTCTAAGATATTTCATATAATATGTGCGTATAGGTTATTTTAATATAATTAAAATAGACCACGAATATGCAATTCAGCTTTATGTCACCAAAGTGCGTGACTTTGATAATAAAACTATAAAGTGTTATGAATGCTATTCTAAATCGTCCCTAATCATTTATAGGATATTTGTGGAGACAAATATACTTTCGGATACATATAAATAAATATTTATATACAAGCTATAAATGTACACCAATATATTAGTTGATTGTTGATCATGTTTTACTAATCATGTATAAATAGTTATCAAGTCATTAACATAGGTATATGTTAGAGACCATATACTAGACTGACCCGCCACAAGAATGTTGCATGTTTTATGTCATTAGCGATTCTTGTAACATAAAGTATTTATAGTCCTTTGACCTGAGATTGTCTCGGTTCCCAACGTGAGTAATTTTATACTTTAACATAATCTAACACTGCTTTTAACCGGGTAATCATAACGGTTATCTCACAAAATATAAACATGATTTCAGAAAACTGTAGGTTGCAATTGGACTACTAAATCCAAATTTTAACAAGATAGATTCAATTTTTATTTTTCAGAACAAATTGGGACTATAAAAAGATGAAATAAGATTGACAGAAACTGAAAAATGCAGAAAAACAGAAACTTTGACCTTTTAGGATAAAAATATGGAAATTATGAATATTTTTGTTAATTAGTGTTATTTTTTGTTAAGTAGGGTTTTAATAGTTAATTAGGATTAATGGTTTTTTTGTTAATCTCTAGGATTAATTAAGGTTAATTGCTCTTTTTTTTATAATTAGGATCTTTTGTTAATTAGGGTTGAAGGTGGTTTTTTTGTTAAGCTTTAGAGCTTATTAGGGTGAATTTGGGGTTAAGTAGGGTTATTTTGTGTTAACTACGGGTTAATTAGGTTTTTTTTGTTAATTAAGATTATTTTTTATTAGTTTAAAATATATAGGGCTAATTTCTCCAAACAAAAGGTAATTAGTTCTTATTTGCCTGTTAATTATGGATATCTTTCTTCTTATTCGTTATTATATGTATATGTCCAATTTATATTTTTTTTTTATGGAGAATTACAAGCGATCGTTTGATTTTTATTCTCTCTTACTAGACGCGGGATTCCAACTCCTCACCTATGGAATGGTGGGGTTAGTATCTTACCACTAGGCTATCCTAGTGGTGATACCAATTTATATTTTAATCTTTTGTGTTTTTTGAATAATATTTTATTAAAATTTCTTTTTTTATTATTTAAAAGGTGTTGGTGCTGCCGGCACTCGAGTTGCAGTAGAGGCATAAGACTGTCTCTCATAGGTATTTGATTAATATGACATTTTGTTAGTGGGAAATTTTTGCAAAAAAAGCCTTAATTGTGTCAAAATTCTAAAAAAGATGCTGTGTTATGGACTATATTTTTAGTTTCTTGAGAATTTAAGGGTTTTTATTTGTGAGTTTAAATAGTGTAGGGGATTGTTTTGTAAATTTGGCACAATGAAAATTTCCTTTTTTTCAAAAATAGAACTCTGAGTTGTGCTAAAATTGCGAAAAAGGTCCTGCATTATGCCAAAATTGCATAAAAGCCCCTGAATTTTTAGTTAATGTTTGACCATAATACCGTATTTCATTCATTCGTGACAGAATTTAGGGAGGTGATAACTACAGTCAACCCTTTTGTTATTTACAGGCTTAAGTTTTTTTAAGATGATTTTGCCCCTTGTTTTAAATTGTAACTTGTAATCATCCACCTCTTCTGATTATTTTGACCATTAACTACATCATTTAATTAATACCATGAATACTGCTATTGATATTGTCAATTATATCTTTCCATATAACTCAACCCCCCACCGTCCATCCTTCATGAAAAAAAGGAAACATGATAATTAAATTTTTTTTTTTGAAATTCATCAACTCCAAAATTTTCGAAGACAATAACTGGTGAGAAGTACGTGAGTTTAAAAGAAAAAAGAGTGCTCAAGGAAAGCTTGACGAGATCGTTAATAAAAATGAACTAGTGCATGAACCCATTATGAGGGCTCACAAAGGGCAAACCAAAGGATTAAGAAAGGGAAAGTCATCAAGTTCTACTAGGCAGGATCCTTCGCAATTTGAAATTGTGGAAGCAAATTTTGTGAATCCAAATTGATGAATTGAATCTAAATTGATATTTTTAATGAGTATATTATCTTCTTTATGGAAGTAGAGGAGAAGATGAGAAAACTCATGATGTCAATTTTCCCTTGAGTAGCTATATTGATGTTAATGTCTACTTCTTTGTTTTTTTTCTATTTCTTAAACGCCATCTAAGAATGGTTTTATGTAACTAAACTTGATTAATGGAGCTTACGTGCGTTCCCTTGAGGACATCATAATTATTCAAAAAAAAAGTCTACTACTTTAAAGTTTGTTCATCCAAAATAAAAAAAAAGATTTGTTCATCCATGGTTCACGATTTTTTATGAAGTTAATTAATATAGCTTTATCAATTTCTAGGTCAAAGTTGTAGCTTTTGGCTGACAAATATTTAAACCGCAAGGAGAATTTTGTTCAAGCAGTATTCATGGTATTAATTAAATGACGTAATTAATGATCAAAATAATTATAATATATTGTTATAAAATAAAGAACAAAAATATAATAAAAGAGAGAATTAGAAGGAGAGAATTTCATTGAATTGTGGATTTCGAATACAATAGCCACTGCCCTCTTTATATAGTAGAGGGTGAGTGATGGTCAAGAAATCTCTTGCCTGATTTAGAATTACAATAAATGAAATAATCTAACCTAAATACAATAGAATATACAGTAATAAATATCCTGCCACAATTCCTTCCATTCTTACAAGTATTTCCTAATTTACCTTTTCTTAGGGGCCAAGTAATGGACATCCACATTAATTATATTCATAACACTCCCCCTTGGATGTCCATATTTTATCTTTCATACGCATTAGAAGTTGCCTCATTAAAAACCTTATAAGGAAAACCTAGTAGGACAAAACCTTGGCTAAGGAAAAAAGAGTGCATCGCGTATTATCATTATTTCTCATTATTTCATATATTAAATATGCCTCGTTAAAACCTTACTAGGTAAAACCCTATGGGCAAAAATTCCAGTGAAGGAAAAAGAGTGCATCATCATTCTATATATTACGCACAAAAGTTGCCTCGTTAAAAACCTTACTAGGAAAACTCATTGGGACAAAAACCATAGACAAGGGAAAAAGAGTGCAGTGCGTATTATTTCTCCCCCTCATATATGCAACTATATGTGAGATGACAAAGTTCAATCTCTGTAATATATGCTTAAGAAGAGATCTGCTGGATAATTATTTGAGGAGATTTGTTAAATATTCGTTTCACAATCATCATGCTCATGCATGAAAATAACTCAGCATCCTTTACTTCAATTGTCAATACATCAAATAAGTTATCTTGATGATCTTACTGGATGCGATTTCTCCACATTATATCATTGTGATTGTAAAACAATAACTCCTTCCGGAAATAATATTCAATTTATGATTCAAGATAATAGTTTATGCCTTAAAGAATTTAATCTTATTTTCTTTTAAATAATATGGTAGCATTTGGAGCTCTTCGAGAGTACCATAAGATTTTAAATCATCAATATATATATCAACATTCAAAAAGGTAAATATATAGTTTCCTATACGTAATTTTGATCAATTACATAACATTCATTTAACAAACATTTGTTATAGCAATTTTATCACATATCTCCATATTGCATTAATTAAGACAAAGATCTTTGTAATTTAATAGATTAAATCTCTCGAGAGTTTGAAATGCTTCATGCATTCTAAATCCTTCAGGGATTTTCATTAATATATTGCAATCAAATGAGATATGAATAATTTGCTACTACGTTAATAAGTCCATCAGGGACGACAAAATTAGAAATATAATTGCACATCACAATTTAATTTTCTTATTACATATTCTTAAAACACCCTCTTATAAGTTATACCCGCTTATAAGTTACCGTTATACAATGTCAGGTGTTTGGACTACATGTCCACAATTTTATATTTCACTAGTGAAAATAATGATGCTTTAATCACATATTTCGATTTGGCCAATACTTTATCTGTCGACATTATACAAATAATTTTAATTCTAGATCCTCATTTTTATTTATTATATCAATTGCAATTGCATAAATAAATTTTGATTAATCTTAATTTTATTACGGTTCCATATTTATTCTAGTAGAGACATAATTTATTGAGATCTCATCATTTTCAATATTTTCAATATTATTAGGTACCTGAACCTCTTCTGGAGTTATTTGCTCGTCTATGTCTTCTACTCTTTTATCGTTAATATTCTTTTCAGAAGAATTTATTTCTTTAGAAGTATCGTTAACTTCAATTATGCCAACTTTTTTTTTATTATGCTCATTTTTCTTTCTTGGATCTTTATCATTGGAACCGTTTGGTCGACCATGCTTCTGGCATATATCAAACATAGAATTATCCAAGGGTACTTCAATATAATTATGAGCACATAATGCTAGAATGTATGATATGATAATCATTTTTGCATCAATATAAATAATATAATTGCATGTTGTTTCATATTAATAAATTTATGAACTTCTAGTTCATATTAACTTGTTCGAGGATCTAAGTGAAATATATTAATGATGCATTCTATATAAGATATAACTTACATTTTCCAGCTCTTGTTTCTCTCCCCCTAATGTTATCATTAATTATTAATCAAGTTCTTCAGGACTTTCATTGTCTATTATATCTTGAACATATTCATTAATATTAGATTTGTTTAACAACAATCACTTTGGTATTAATTCTTTCTACTAGAATTTTGTCTACAAACATCTAACACACTTCAGGCGTGTTTTTGGATGATCCTTCAGGGATATCCATCCGAATTAAGATATAGTGAATAATTTTGTGTAATGAAGTTCAAGATATCAAATTATGAAGGGCAGTTTAACTTAACATATATGCCCGACTTTTATTTCTGACCCATTTTTGTGCGTTGCGGTGGAGCTACCGGAACAAATATTACACATCCAAAAGATTTTAAATAGTATTTACTCGGCTGCAGGCCGGTCACAAATTATAATGGGGAGTACTTATTATAAAATATTGGCTTTACTCTAATTAGTGCTGCAGCATATATCATTTCATGGCCTCAATCAAAAGACGAGCATTCATTTCATTTTTAAGGGCCAACGATTAATTATAATCGCTTAACAAGATATAATGTTAAATCATTCTAAGTGCGTTTGTGGGCCAATGCTCAACTATAATCTAAATCAACGTACAGAAGTCAATTATTACTTGGGATGTAGCCAACTGATCATCATCAAGACGATTTTTCTTAGTTGTACGATCCAGAAATTATTATCTTAATTAGAATATTCGAGCAAGCAATCTCGCAAATACAATATTTCGAGATTAAATAAATGTACATGTGACCATCTAATAGATGCATCTATTAATACCATAAAATATCTAGATGGTCCACATGAAAGAGTAATAGGGCCACATATATTTCGATTAATACGCTCAAGGAAATTGGGTGATTTATTCCCAACCCTGATTTGTGATGTCTAACAATTAATTCTCCTTTGATAACATGTAGCACATGAAAATTTATTTAATAAAAGAATCTTCTGGTTCTTTAATTGATGCATATTTGAGTTCTCTGATTATTTGCATCATCATTGCTCCGAGATTAGTTAATTTTTGTTTCATGCCTAATCATGAAATTTCTCTTCGAACTAGTGAACTTCTGGTTCATGTCAAATCATAAATTTACTTTTCAAATTATTGAACTTCTGGTTCATGTTTAATGATAAAATTACTTTTCTAATTAGTGAACTTCAAGTTCATGTTAAATTATAAAATTACTTTTCGACTGGACGAAATCTGATATGCAGAAGCATAAATAAGTTTTAAGTCAATAAACTTCTGGTTTACTAATAAATCTGACTTAATTGTATTAATCCATCATAATACAAATCAATAGAAAAGCTGCATGTTGTTCTAATGAATATTTCTCAAAATACAGAAATATTGTCCACTACAATGAGACACACATATTTATAATTCTTATTGTGCCCATACATACTTTGATTCATATTAGTAGTATCAAAAGAAAGAAAAATAATGATAATGATAATAACAATAATAATAAGAATATAAAATAGAGTAAAAGAAATTTTTCTTACTCGGTTCTTGCTCTAACTCGTTCTTATTAATGTGCTTTAAATCCAGCGGATGATATCATTATCGGTTATCAACTTTTTCATTATGGTGATAAACAAGTCGACATTATTATTTTTTCTTTGCTTTTAAGACGGCTTAATAAACCTCCACAAGATTCTAGGGCATACATAGAGACATATCAAATGTCCTTTACTACCACATAAATTTTTAGACCATTTTGTGTGTTCTTTCCGCTTTCTTGTGTGTTTTCTTAATATAATCATCACAGTCACAAGTATAATTTCGACCTTGACCTCTTACACGTCAGCATCCATATTAATAATCACGACTTGTATATGTGGTATTCACTTCTGGGAATGATGCGGAACCAATTGTACGGAATTCGTGATTTTTCATTTTAATGAAAATTCATTATTTTGCTTATATACAAGAAACGAAAATTTATAATTTTAAAGCATTATCTATTATATACAGGCAACAAAATGGTAACTCTTCTGGAGTTTTAAATTACATTTATAATACATGGTATTATATTAATACATGTCTTTCAATTTCTAATTATTATTTTAGTTGTTCAATGTCTGCTGGACATATGATAGACATTTTGGATTCCACAAATAAATAAAATAAATTGAATAAATATATGGTCAAGGAAGTCCGCCTAAAAGTCTTATGTAATATTTAAGAGCTTACTGAAATGATTTTCAATTATAAACATAATTAACCATAATTTTTTTTTCTTTTAAAGAGACTTTATAGAATTCGACAAAATATTTTGGTGTACAACAGGTACTTAACCAATGCTCTTTTATACAACATCAAAAATACATATTTTGGAATCAGTTACAAATAATATCTTGTTATATCTTCTCATTGTCTTATGTGATTTTCTTGTAATGACTTCTGGCATTGGTCTCATTTATGTCATTATTTTGCAACATTTACTTCTGGGAATTGAATGCAATTATTTAGACAAGTTTCATAATTTCTTCTTTTACAACTCATTAGTTTGCTTATTCACAATAATATATGATATTGGTTTTCAATATATCTTACAACTCTCTTCATCTTGTTGTTGCTTCAAGAGCAAGATAAAAGGTTAGGAGTATCATTATTTAATATATATTCTTCATTTTTTTTTTCAAATTATTATTTGAGAGTTGATCTTCGAGATTTAGACAATATTTCTTATTTATATTCTTGCAACTACTGGTGCTATATTTTGCAACTTATGGTGCATAAAATAAATTTTGCAGCTTGTGTGCAAAGGAAAAAAAAATTATTGCAACTACAGGTGCATAAATAAAAATAAATTTGCATAAAAATAAATGAGCGTAAAATAAATGTACATAAAAGTAAATGTGCATAAAAGTAAATGTGCATAAAATAAATGTACATAGAATAAAGATAAATATATTTGCAACTTCTGGTGCATAAATATACTTACAACTTCTGGTGCATAAATAAAAATAAACATGCAACTTCTGGTTGCGTAAATAAAATTAAACAAGCAACTTCTGGTGCGTAAATAAAAATAAACATGCAACTTCTGGTTGCAAAAATAATTAAACAAGAAACTCTTGGTGCATACAAAATAATTTAAACGAGCAACTTCTGGTGCGTAAATAAAAATAAACACGCAACTTCTGGTTGCAAAAGAAAAATAATTAAACAAGCAACTTCTGGTGCATTGATCTATAAAGAGAATCTGCAACTTCTGGTGCAGAGATATGTTCTTAAAAGAAGCTAGTAAAATAACGAATTTCAAGAAAAGAAAAAAAATCGAATAAAAGAAACCCAAAATAAATAATATAATGAAATATTAATAATTTGAAATTGTACCTTCTGAAGCAGAGTTTTAGTTATGTTATATAGAACTTCAAATGCTTATTGTAGAGTCGTGCTGATAACGTGTTATAAAATAAAGAACAAAAGGATAATAAAAGAGAGAATTAGAAGGAGAGAATTTCATTGAATTGTGGATTTCGAATACAATAGGCACTGCCCTCTTTATATAGTAGAGGGTGAGTGCTGGTCAAGAAATCTCTTGCCTGATTTAGAATTACAATAAAGGAAATAATCTAACCTAAATACAATAGAATATACAGTAATAAATATCCTGCCACAACTCCTTCCATTCTTACAAGTATTTCCTAATTTATCTTTTCTTAGAGGCCAAGTAATGGACATCCACATTAATTATATTCATAACAGATATCACTTAATTATAAGTTACCATATAAAACAAGGAGCAAATTAGTCTTAAAAAACTTGAGCCTGTAAATAACAAAAAGATTGATTATAATTATCACCACCCACAATTTAGGAGGCAATGAAAGTGGAATAACAAGGATTAATGATATAGACATAAAGAAGTGGCTATCTGCATTTAATCTGAACGAGTCTCAGATAAATGCAGTATTAACTTGCATTTCTTCCGTTTACTGCAACAGAAACCCCATTAATCTCATATGGGGCCCACCTGGAACCAGAAAAATAAAAACAATTAGCGCTTTATTAGTACTAATGAGTGAAATTAAGTACAGAACCCTTACATGTGCATCCACAAATACAGCTGTCATGCAAGTGGACTCTCGAGTGCTTAGAATTGTTAAAGAAAAAGAAAATAATGTGAACACAATGCGTAATTTTGGAGACATTGTGCTGTTTGGTAATAAAGATCGCATGGATGTGAAATCTCATGAACTTCAAGAGATATTTCTTCATTTTCTTGTCGAGATTAAAGGAATGTTTCTCTCTCTATTTGGATGGTGACATTGTCTTGAGAATTGTCTTGTGTGGGAGCGGAGTTTGCCCCAAGGCCTTAGGACAAAAACTCTGTCTCATTACCTTCCCTGCCGTTAGATGTCATCATGATTGATCTTATGTAATTAGACTTAATAAATTCTGTTAAGTCTCTAGTTAACTTTTTGTTTAATGAAAATGGAAACAATTTCCATCTTTTTTGGAAAGAGATCCATTTCACGGAGAAATGAATTATAAGGCAGGAAATTTTCTACCATTTCCCTCTCATCATCTCCGTACTCTGCCTTCACTATACCCCTGCCTCTTCATTTCTCTTCCCCCAAAAAACAAGCTATTTTGTTGCTAGATCTTTGCATGTTTAAGAATTTATAATTATGTGTTTCTAGTAATGTTAGTATAAATTTTAATCTTATATATTTAAATATCATGTGCTTCACTGGCATTTGAGTGATATTTGAATTTAATTTATCTTTGTGTTACTATTTCCTCTTGGGTTATTAGTATATGCTTCAGTAATAACATTTTGTTATTCTCTTTATAATTTGAGTCTTACACATTTTGCACACTTTTAATAATGATATTTTTGAACAAATAGGAGATATTGTGATTTACCGCTAGAATGATGCGTAACTAACAAGATATATAAAATATAATACTGGAAGTATTATGAGTGTGGGCATGTGCCATGCAATTCTGTCCAGTAAGCAAAAAAATGAGAACACATTTTAGAATAATTGCATATGAAAAGCTCAATTGAAGTAAATTAGGAAAATTGAGTCTTAATTAAAAAATTGTGGGTAAATTTAAGCATAATCTCTAGTAATTCCTGCAATATAAGCATAATTTACAGAAATTTATATGAATTATCTCAATGCAAACCAGTATTCTGATATAAATCACATGCTCCAATTCATTAACAATAAATCACAAACTCTAAATATCTAATACATGTATAATTTCATTAAAAACAAAATAATTTTTTAGGAGATTAAAATCAAAATTATTGCAAAAGGATAATCAGAAATTGCAAGATTAAAAAAAAAGTTAGCGGAGATATCAAAAATAAATTAAACACAAAATACATCAATCTATATAAAATCAACAATCTCTTTTCATCTCGAGAGAGCAGGGAGAAGATGAGCAGTGGCTGGCAAGCACAACAAGTAAAGGTAGATGATGAAGAAATTTTTTTTTTTTAGAGAGAGGCAAGGGTAAGACTTGAGAGATGAGAGAAAGGAGGGAGGGCAGATGAAGGCCACAGCCAGAGAGAAGATGTACAATCATCTTTATTGTAAATTTCAAACTCCATTTCCTCATTTAAGAAATCTTTTTCCAAAAGAGATGGAGTTGTTTCCATTTTTACTGAACGGAGATTTAACTAGGGACTTAACAGAATTTATAAATCTAATCACACATGATTGATCAATCATGATTACATCTAATGGCATGGATGGTAACGAGACAAAAAATTCTTGGGGCAAACTCCGCTCGTCTTGTGTTATACAATCAATTCATGGAAAATAAAGTTGAAAAAGGCAAGGATTATAAAATGTTGTTTGTTCTGTTTGTACGAAAGAGGTTTTACTCTTTATACACGGATTCAACAAGGTGATTTACCATACTAACATTTCACATTCCAGTCACTTACATTTCTCATGCAAATTTGAGAAATATCAAATCGCTTCTCGGTTTTCTTGAGAGATTCAATTTCCTGCTTCATGATAAGCACGTTAGAGGAAACAGTTTGAAAACCATCTTCAACACTGAAGATGCAAATCACTTGCCAATAATTAAAGCTCTTTACACAATAAAGGTGAATTGTCTTCAAATTTCGATTGATCTTAGAGAATCATTGAATCTTCCTGTATCGCCCTCTGAAAGAACAATATCTTATCTATGTTTACAAAATGCGTCTTTGATCTTTTGTACCGTTTCAAGTGCATATAAGTTGCATAAAGTGGACGATATGAAACCAATTGATTTGGTAGTGGTTGATGAAGCATCCCAACTGAAAGAGTGCGAATCTGATTCCCTTTCAATTATTCGGATTAAAGAATTCTATTCTCATTGGAGACGAGTGTCAACTACCTGCATTAGTTAAAAGCAAGGTACACTATTCCCCCTCTTTCTTGCAAATTACACCCTGTACCTTAGCGCATTTACAAATTCGCTAACCATAAAGCCATAAAATCCAACTCTAAAAAGTTTTTTATTTAGTAAAAACCATCCCAACAGAACCTTTTATGCTAGTTGGACCAGTATTTTATATTCAGGAATCAACAAAAAATATTAGTAAGCCCATATAAAGGCTAAGGCTAATCTTAATGTTCAATTTTATGTCTTGCAACATTACAGTTAAAAATAGTGCTAAATATTTCTAATAGGTTTCTAGCAGCGCGCTATTAGGAAGAAGTCTATCGAGCGACTAACCTCAATCGGATACTCTAAATCCCTTCTCAAGATGTGTTTTTTACGATAACCAAATCATGCGTCCATATGCATATTCCCCAATCATGCATTTTACGATAACCAAATCATGAATGCACAAAATGTGTTTTGCGTGGCCCATGAAAAAACTTATCTTTCCGGTGCAAGACGTTGAGGTGGGAGGAGAGGATTCAAATGATTATAGCCGTAGCACAAAGAATTTAGTGGAAGTTGATGGTGTTGTGGAAATATTAAAATGACTTCGTGATGGTATGTTTGTAAAAATTTTATTCTGAAAATATACTCAACCCTGAGAATCTCCATCAATTTTTAGTATTGATATTCTTTTTCTAATGACAAATGGTTAATGAAAGAAGTGATTATTATAAATAAATGGTTACTGGAATATTAATTATATATGACTATTGTAAATATTAGATGGTTATTGTCAAAACATAAAAAATATAAATATAAATTAATATAAATGATCATATTATGATGGTTGACAATGTTGACCATAAAATTGGTGGAGATTCTAGGTGTTGTGTATAGAAGTCCAATTTTATTAATTTATTTGTTATCGATAATGATGTGGATCTCTGAATTCTCTACCTTTGGTGGCAGTGGGATACCTCTGATTTTGTGATCTATGATAAGCAGTTAAAACCAACAAAAATCATGGGTGTCAATATTATATATGATTGTATATCCATTTATAAAGCTAAATGCTTGGTCCTTAGCATTATTGCTTATTTATTTTCTTTATTTATTTATTTATTTATTGTCTTTTTTTGTCTGAAATTAGTGTGCAACAAGACTCGAGGAATTACAATTAGTGTTGGGATCATATGTCCATATAGCGCACAAGTTTCGGAAATTCGGGAAAAATTAAGCAAGGCAAGTAATTCAAATAATTCGAATCAGGTTGTCCTGAAAGTAAATTCTGTTGACGGATTTCAAGGCAGTGAAGAAGATATTATTATTCTATCCACTGTGAGATCAAACCCCAATTGATACATTGGTTTCCTCTCGGATCTCAAATGCACCAATGTTGCTTTAACCAGAGCAAGGTATAAATATTTTAATGATTTGTATGTTTATAATGAATGAACAATGATAATATTGTTATTGTTATATATATATATATATATATATATATATATATATATATATATATATATATATATATATATATATATATATATATATATATATATAGGTATTGTCTTTGGATAGTTGGAAATGCGTACTTTGTATAAAAGTGGATCTATTTGGGGTGACTTGGTTCTTGATGCGAGGAAACGCAAGTGTTTATTTAGTGAAAATGAAAATGAGTCTTTTGCTAGAGTTGTTTCCAGTTTTTCTCCTCGACCAGCTGGTCCATATAGCCATAAAACAGTTGCAAGGTAAAATTGTGCTTAATTATAAGAATTAGTTTTTACGATTTTGTGAAGTTGAATTATCTTATAAGTTTTATTTTGCTGGTTATGTGACAGCTCTAGCGATGACAAAATTTGGATTCTGAAGAAGAATGGTGAAAGGTAATTAGGATCCAAAAGATATTTTTTCTCTTTATGGGGGTAAATCCATTATTTAATTTTACCTATTGAAGTTGATTTTTGTATCAGTAATATGAGTACCTCAGTAGCGAACAAAACCAATGGAGTTGCAAACAAAACCAAAGAAACCTGTAACTATAAGCAAAAAGGTTGATGATTTGTCAAATGACATTTCTGCCCTTGATGTTGCTGCCAGTTCTTCTGCAATGTAAGCAATTGCTTAGTTTATAAATTTTAATTTATGGGATTGATACTGAAAACAGTATATACAAACATATGAATTGAAAACAAATAGTATATAAAAATTCATTCGATAAAACAATATATATTTTTTAAAAAATAAAAACGGTATATACAAACAAATAAACTGAAAACAAACAGTATATAAAAATTCATTCGGTAAACAATATATATTTAAAAAAATGAAAATGGTATATAGCGTATATAAAAACGCGAGAAAATAGTTATAATTTTAAATCCGTCGCTATTTATACTAAAGAGATAGGCGAAGGATTGGTCAGTTACCATAACTAAAAACCTAATTCCAGACCTATTCCGTTGTCGACGGGGTTATTCTGTCGACAACCGAATCAAAGTGCATTCCATATGTGAAACCTTGGCTGCCAAGGAATCACTTATTCCGTTCCCAACGGAACCATTCTGTTGGAAACGGAATAAAGCTGATTTTGCACAATCAAGAATCTAATGTTTAATTATTTCCTTCACTAATTTATACATCATATGTATAACTGTTTTGAGAGAATTTCCTTCCCGACTAGACATTGTTCTATGTGTGACCGTGTAGGTTCCATTTAACACTGGTAACGATCCATGGTGAACTCAGGTCGTAAGAACAAGCACACTATTCATATGAGAATCACTAATGACATATTCCATGCATATTCTCATAGTGTGATCAGTCCGATACGTGTTCTCTAACACATACCTATATTCCAGATTTGACATCCCTATGTCCATGATCAGCATAACATGATCATCCGGTCTGCGAATATACTAGTGAATTATGTTTATTTCTATAAACATCCCCCATATCACTAGGGACGGTTTAGAATGTCATTCGTTGGTTCACAATTCTACTACCAAAATCACGTTTTTCGATGACGTGAACCCTAAGTTCCTTTTTGAAAATCCATCTACATCCTAAAGATTTTGTACCAGGAGGCAAATATGTTAAGGTCCATGTGTTATTACCAATTATTGATTCAATTTCACTATTAATTGCTTCTTTCCAATAAATTGACTCGGAAGAATGCATTGCTTCATTAAAATTTAAAGGAATGTCTTCAACTAAATAGGTTATGAAGTATTCACCTAAATTCTTTTCTATTCTTTCTCTTTTGCTTCTTCTAGGTTCTAGGGAATAATCATGATTTGGAATAGAATCAGAAGTACAAGTATTTGGTAAGGAAATAGAATCTGTGGAAACACGGTTTTTGAATGGAAATATATTTTCAAAGAAAGTTGCATCTTTAGATTCAAGAATTGTATCATTTGATACTTCATTTATTTCAGATTTTACTACTAGGAATCTATAAGTGTTATTATTTAGAGAATACCCTATAAACACTGTATCTACAGTTTTGGGTCCAATTTTCTTTCGTTTAGATTCTGGAATTCCAACTTTCTCTAAGCACCCCCACACTCGGAAATAACTAAGTCAAGGTTGTCATCCTTTCCAAAGTTCGTAAGGAGTTTTGTTATTATCTTTAACAGGACCCCCCCCCCCCCCTACAAATTCTGAGGTACACCAGAACTGATGATCATTGCATTGACCATATCTAGTAGAGTTCAGTTCTTTCACTCAGTGACACCGTTGGATTGAGGAGAATAGGGTGCAGTGACTTGATGTATTATTCCATTCTTTTCACAAAAAGAAGCTACTTCATTTGACATGTACTCTCCACCTCGATCAGATCTTAAGATTTTTATTGTTTCTTCTTGTTGGTTATTAACTTCAGCTTTAAATATTTCTAATTTTCTTTTTACTTCATCTTTAGTCTTTATTAGATAACTGTAGCAAAATTTAGAGAAATCATCTATGAAGGTCACAAAATATTGGCTTCCTCCTCAAGTGTAACCTCTGTTAGAATCACAAGCATCACTATGAATTAGTTCTAACTTTTCAATGTTTCTAAATTCTACTAGTTTAAAAGGTTTTCTTGGTTGTTTTGATTCAGTACAAATTTCACATTTAGAATAAGTTGTCATTGATGCCCTGAGGATTGAAAGGGAAAGGGATTTGAATAGACAGGCCGCATGGGAGAGCGCGATCAAGAGTGATGGCAAAGAGTTACCTAAACCTAAGGAATCAAAAGAAGTGATTGCATGTTCTGTGCGTGATCACTGGAGAGGAGAATGAAAGATATGTCAAGAAGAAGAGTCAATGGCTGCCATTTCAGGTATTCCTCTTCCTAAATCTCATTGTAATTCTCATATTTTGAATGTGTAGGAGGATATTACTCAAAAGTAGAAGATTAGTTAGAGGAGAAGTTAACCTACAAGTGGAGAATGAAGCAAGAGTTGCTACATTAACTCTAAGATTTTATGAACTTAGCCATTGTGGACTTGTAATGAAATAAATATTATTTCAACATTAGCGTTAAAGTGGTTATAAAATTGATTATTTAGAATAATAAAATTTTCTTAGATTTGTCTATTCGAAATGTTCACTTAGAAATTAACCTTTATATGCTAAATAATAAGTCCATTGATTCTATACTTCTAGCAATGTCATCTAAGTCACAAAATGAGAATCGCATTTCTAAACTCCACCCTATGTGGAAAGTTTGACTCATTGGATCTACGATCAACTGAGACGTGCGAATTTTATTTATCAAACAAGATGATAATAATGGGCAACCATCACAAAGTTGATGGGTTAGTTTGTTGAGTATCATACATATAGATGCACGAGAGACAAATGGCAAGCCGGCTAGAAATAAGGAATATCAAAATTTCATATTAAAGTGTTTTAAGTAAAAAATTTACTTAATAAAACACAAAATGTTTGAAATGTTCAAAGCATTTAAGAATGAAATTTGATATCGCCTTAACAAGATAATAAGAACACTTTGATCAGATCGAAGTGGCAAGTATTTGAGTCAATAGTTTGACAATTATCTTCGAAATTGTGAAAAGAGTTTCACAACTAATTATGTATGTAGCATCTCATGATGTGCACATAAAGAAGAAGACGAAAATTATTGGATAAGATTCAGTCTATGCCTCCGAGACTCTTATAGGGTTATACACTAAACACTGAATATCATAAGGTTCAAAAGGACACCATATGTGATATGGGTTAGGGAGAGTCTCAAGTTGTCTTTAAATGTTGAAGTATGACTCATGTCAAAAGGTTTGACAGTGGCAACACAACAATCTTTCTAGAATATCAACTCGATATTGTTTTACATCCATTATGAGTTCAAATTGTTTGCCACTCATAATTCAGACTTATTTAAAAGAGATCTTATCTCCCAAAGATGCAGTGGGAGTGTAATACATCACGAAAGGTTCGAGGTCCACATACTAGTGATGAACCATTAATGAGGCTATCATGAAGTTGATAAGGCTATACTTGAAACATAAGGTCCTCCTCACATATCTGGTAGACATTAGGCTGAGAGATATGATCTCTAATAAAAGGTGCTCATAGAGGATGAATCGACTTTCTACTGAGGAGACTGTGAAGAGAAAATGTTCTCAAAATGGTTGGACCATGAAAACTGAGATACGACGCATATACAAGCAATCATATTTGGAACTTGATTGGAGTATCCAATGGCTTGATGATCATTGCATACAGTACATGGATGACCAAAAAATAGTAAAGAAAGTAGCTATAGGATGGGCTATAGTAAAAAGACTTTCTCACTTGTTGCTATTATGAATTCTAACTTTCATAGAACAATGCGATTGTGAATGATGAAACAAGGATATAAAACTCGCATTCCTTTATAGGAACTTTACTGTGGATGCATCTTTGATACATGGCAAGAGTTTTATGATCGCAAGAATTCTGAAAGGGTACAGGCTTCGAATTCATGAATGGATTAAAGCAAGCATCTCGGGATGAATCTATTTGACAAAGTAAATTGAAGAATTTGACTTAATCAAAATAGATGCGACCACCTTGATTTTAAGAAATTCAGTGGGAGTATAACAATCTTCCTGCATTACAATAACTTACACATCCTAATAGTTAGGAGTTGAAGTCTATAAAGACTTCTAGTTGTAAGATAAAACACATTGGTAAAGTATTGAAATAATTCGATGTGCAAGAAATTTTCTTGCTCATGGTGTTCATATGAATGATGAAGAGATAAATGATTGAGATTCTATACTTTCAGCCAAGCGTTGAAATATTCAACATGCAAGAAAGTGTTCTTGCTAATGACATTCACATGAACAATAAAAGGATATAAGAATTAGATTTTATTCCTTCAACCATATATTGAATATTCAATATGCAAGAAAGAGTTCTTGTTTGTGGCACTAATATGAACAATGAAAGGCATATGAATTGGTTTCTATGATTTCAACAATATATATTAAAAGAGTTCAATATGCAAGAAATAAGTCTGGCCTACGACGTTCATATAATGAAGACATGCGCATATCATCCATTTATTGAAAGGTTCAATATATAAAAAACAGTTATTGATAACGAGATGAATAAGATTCTTCAAGCCATACAATGTACTATGCAATATGCTTGGAGCACAACAGAGCAAATGATAGTCATTTGATGACTAGAATAAATACCTAAGTTCTTATGAAGATCTAAGATATCCCGATCTATGAGGAGCTAGGTTGTAAGAGATTACACTTTCCTAACATGGATCATTATCGCAATTCGTTTATTTTGAATACAGTAGTTTGGAAAGAGTTCCAAATAAGGTACTGTAACTGAAACAAGACCATATTATTGCTTTAGAAGCGGACAATAGGTATGCTTGGATCAAAACTTGATATTGGAATTAGAAGTACTCCCGAGTGCTCTGAAAGCCTGACGATTTATGTTGTGAACAAAGAATCACTCAAACTAAAGCTACAAGGATTCAAGTACCTGTTTCATAAGATTCTCGACTAGTGATAGAAATTAATAGTAGACATTACAAGTTTTCAATGTAAATTTCAATAATTTAATAGGCATATATTTCCCACTAGTAGAACATGAAGGTCATGTTGCCTAATGAACATTGGATGCTTATCATTGGCCTAGTGCAAGTGGGAGACTGAAGGAATTATGCCCTAGGCCAAAGTGTTGGACTAAAGATTAGATTATGAGAAATATGTTTATTTAGTTCATATACGATTGAGTGTATGGGTGACTAATATATTTACATTAGATTGACCATGAATTACACTTCGGGTTCACGTCATCGGAATATGTGATTCTGATAGTAGAACTGTGAACCAACGAATGACATTCTAAACAGTCCCTAGTGATATGTGGGATGTTTATAGAGATAAACATACTTCAGGTAAGAAGCTACATATCTACACTAGTATATTCGCAGACTGGATGATCATGTTCTGCTGATCATGGGCATAGGGATATCAAGTCTGGAATATAGGTACGTGTTAGAGAACATGTATCGGACTGATCACACTATGAGAATATACATGGAATATGTCATTAGTGATTCTCATATGAATAGTATGCTTGTTCCTACGACCTAAGTTCGCCATGGATTCATGTATGTGGAACTACATACTTTAATATGATCCTACGTCATCCGTAATGGGATGATTATTAGGGTCATCGTTAGATATGCACTGAATCATGATGAGGAATGTGAGTGACCAAGATAGAATTTGTTCCTCTCGTCAAGAGGAAGATATATCTGGGCCTCCTGATGAACTAGGACCGAAGAAAATACATGGCCATGCTCAAAATGGATTAACATGTGTTGTTAATATCATTTTGTATTTACTCAGTCTAATTCTCGATCAGGAAAGAGACTTTGGTCAAACTCAAGGATGACATACTTCCATGCCTTGTGATCAAGACATATATCGTAGAACAAAAGGAATAAGCAAACGTCTATTCAGATAGGTTAATGATCACTGATTATTTCATTTAACATGGGTAGTCATGACACCAGTCTAGAGGTTACTCAGGACTTACGATCTTTAGAAGATCGTTACCAGCGTTAAATGAAACCTACACGGTCACACATAGAACAACATCTAGCCAGGAAGGAAATGCTCTCAAAAAAACTATACATATGATGTATAAATTGGTGAAGGAAATAATCAAACATTAGATGTTTGTTTGTGCAAAATCAGCCTTATTCCGTTGCAAACGGAATGGTTCCGTTGGGAATGGAATAAGTGATTCCTTGGCAGCCAAGATTTCAGATATGGAATGCAGTTTTATTCGGTTGTTGACGGAATAACCCCGTCGACAACGAAATAGGTCTGGAATTAGATTTTTAGTTATGGTAATTGACCAATCCTTCGCCTATCTCTCTAGTATAAATAGAGGGGCAGCCCCCCTCTATTAGACACACAATATAGAGCCTCTAGATGGCTATAATGCAAAGAAAGAGAAAGAAAATTTGTGAGAGCCTCCTGAAAGTATTTTCGGACTTGTCAAGCTGAGTCCGGTTATTCTGACTATTCAAAGTTCGACGTGGATACGAGTAGAGATCTCCTGCCTTGGAGATTAGCGAGCGATCAAGTTCTTCGTCCCTAGGAAGAGCAAGAAGGTTCACAGAGTCGAGCTTCAGAATCCAAGAAGGAGAAGGAAGCAAGACGGAAGTTCGTTCAGACCTACATCCGCTTCTCGCTCCCGGATCAGGAAGATCCGAGGTATAAATTTTAATAGCATAATCAGGTACCTTTATTTCGTTTACGAAGATCTTAGGGCAGGTTTAATCCGTAGGTTCCGCTGCGCATGTAACATACATGACTACGGGTTTCCCAATAGATCTTGAAGAAGAAATGTATATGCAACAACCAAAAGGATACGTAGTTAAAGGACAAGAAAAAAGTTCGTAGATTAGTGCGATCTCTCTATGGCTTAAAGCAAGCTCCGAAATAATGGCATGAAAAATTTGATAGTGTAATCTTAGCTAATGATTTCCAAATTAATGAATCTAATAACTGCCTTTATTATAGCATACAAGTAGAGATCTCTCTATGGCTTTAAGGAGTTAGCTCGATAGCATGGCAATCAACAAAACAAACCATTATCGATAAAAGCACTATGGAAGCATAATTAATAGCTCTAGATATCACTTGTACAAAAGTTGAGTGGTTAAAAGAATTATTATCAGATATACCTCTAGTTCCTAAACCAATTCCATCTATTTTAATAAACTGTGATTGCAGAGCTGCAATTGACTTTTGTAAAAAGAAATTAATAAACTCAAAACTGAATAGGCATATAAAAAGACGACAAAAGTCAGTCAAGCAATATATTAAAAATGAAGTTATATCCATTGAGTATATAAAATCTGATGATAATCTGGCTGATTGCCTTACAAAAGGCCTTGAAAGGACAAAGGTCCTTATGTCATCGAGGGGGATCGGATTATGCCCATAATAATCTTTCTTGCGGTGGTAACCCAACCTTTGCGATAGGCGATTCTTTGAATAAGGTTCAATGGGTAATAACAAACTGATAAGATTGATAAAAGAGTACACATTTTAGGAGTTTTGACTCCGAACCTATCCCTATGGTGAGTGTATTTATATGTAGTGGTTAAGGTTGAGCATATAGCTCTCAATAAGTACCGAGGTAGTAATTTCCGCAGGATGTGACTCTACACACATCCTTAGTAGGAACTCACCTATATGAGAGTGTCTGTATACAGCCGCGATGCGGGGCATGGATAAGTCCTTAGAGCTCTCATGAAATAAAACAAGATAAATGTGCAAGGCCATTAATTAAATGCGCAAAACCGCGATGATAGTCTTCGTATTATGTGTGTGATAGAAAAATTTGGACTAAAGGAACGAGTTCAAAACAAATGAGTTACTCTGTCTCCTCCTAATTAAGCTATTAACACTAGATGTAAGTTCAAATCTTGTAAGATACTTCCATTGAATGCATAATATAAATATTCTACAATTTTTTTTTATAACTAATTTCTATAATAAAATATTTTATACTAAATGTATTTTATAATAAAATTATTACTATTTAATTGTGTTTTTATTTGAAAATAAATTTTGAGTTTTGTGGGAGATTGTAAGAGAAAACCCAAAATTTAGCTTGTCTTGACCTTGAATCCAAATTCTTAATTATCTGACAAATCCTTATGTAATGATCTATATGACATCTTTCGTTGCTACATATCTCATTGAATCCTTGATTTAAAATTAATATGGAGATTTCATATTTATTGCTGATAATATTTTCCACTTGAGCTTGAATAATTAAGGGACCATTTTGACAGCCTTTATACATGTTGGATTCCTCTTTGCAAATATTAACCGACCTAATTAGTATTGCCAGTCTTTCATTTGCCTTAAATGCACCCTTAAAATCTCTTAATTCCTAATATTCATTATATAACCGTTTGGCGATTCATTGGCTCATCTACTCATATACATACATATATGCCTGGACAAGCTTCTGTTTTTTTCCTGAGAGAGAGACAAAAAAGACAAGCAACTCACACGAGATATACAATCATATTCTCTTGCAAATCCTTCCAATTATCAATGCATTTATTTCTAAATTCACAAACGATTTCAAAGTCGGATATTGAAAGAAGGCCTTCGTCACCACTTCTACGGTCGGATATTGAAAGAAGGCCTTCGTCACCACTTCTACGGTCATGCGCCTAAGGAGTGAACCCTCGGAATATCTTGGGGCAGTCCAACAAGTCTCGCACGATAGACGGAAACTGCCTTAGGACAGTGTTTACGCGTTCCGGGTAACCTCGTTTCATTTTATATTACTTATTTTATTTTAAACTATCTGATATTTTTATTACAAGTTTTTCAACAGAAGTCAAGCTCAATTTACAAAATGTAAACTGTATGTGGGACTGTTGATTTTGAGATATCGATTTTTTTACAGGGATATCTTCAAAATCTATAAGAAGGGTTTGATTAAATTAATAACATGTGATTTCCATGTTCTTCAACTATAATGATCCTCTATTTAAATGAGAGTTGTTGAGTTTGATTAGATTTGCAGATAAGCTAACTGATATTTAATATAAAGCTAAATTTTATTAGATGCCAGTAAATTTTGATTCTGCACAAACCAATTTTTTTTTGGCAATACAAATTTGGGAGGGGATATCACGGTTTCGTCAGCAATGCAGTGGGCAGCTTCTTCAGTAAGGTTTAGATGCAGGGTTTTTTTTTTTCTTCCAAAAGATTCATTCAATTAAGGAACCGTCTTATTCCCTAATTAACCTTTCAAACCCTTAGATTAGGAAAGGGAATTAAATTCCCCAGCTCATGATTAATGTATCAAAAATGCTAGGTAAGTTACAAATCAGAGTCCTCTACACATTTAAGAAGTTGAAGGCTAGATACGAAAATTGATATTAAATGAAGGTTAGATACGAAGTTGAAGGTCAGATACAAAGTTAGAAAGTTGAAGGTTCAGGAGTACTTAACTTACAAATATTTAATGATACTTTACTCCTTAAATGGTTGTGGAAGTACTTTAAACAAGATGCTGGATTGCTTTCAAAGAAGTTTATCAGCAACCTGATTTCGGAAAGGAAAGAAATATCAATAGACCGAGTTAATTCTTATTTTTCGAAAGATTTGAAAAAATTATTTCCTTTCTTCATAGCTAGTACTTCATTTGGTTTGGGTAATGGTCACAAGGCAAGTTTTTGGCATAATAATTGGGGAGAAGGGGTTCTTAGCCATCAATTTCCGTTTTATATTCTTTCACAACAGAAGAGAGGGGTACAGGAGCTCATTTCTTGAGTTCAGTGAATATGGAAGATAATTTCAGAGAAATTTCAGTCATTCAACCTTTACAAGAGTTATCCAGTCTTCAACAGATACTATCTCAAGTCACATTAACTGATCAAGAAAATAACATCACCTGGAAATGGAATGAAAATGGCTCTTTCAGTACTAAAAGTGCTTACAAAACCCTAGTGATGGGTATTCACACCTCAAACCCCTTAATTGGCCAGTTAAACTTCCATTGCGTATGAAAATCTTTTATTGGCTATTCAGCCAAAATAGGGTCTTAACTCAAGATAACCTTATTAAAAGAGGTCATTTCATTGTGAATCGATGCTCTCTTTGCTGCAACGAGCTAGAGTCAGTAGATCATCTTGCGGGTAAATGTGGTTTTATCGAATATCACTGGAATTTGTTTATCACAGCTATTCCAGAAATTTCTAGTGTTAATTCACTTGTTACAGTGTTCCGATCTATTAGTGACGGCAGTGAAAGAGCTCAAATCCGACAAGTAGTATTCTTATTCTTCTTGTGTATGTGGTGAGAAAGGTGTAGACGCACATTTACTGAGCGAAAAGAGTCTGGAATGGATCTAATTAGAGAAATATTGGAGTAACTTCAGCTAATCAGAGCTATACAGAAGAAGATGAAAATCGAAGAGAATTCTTCAATGGCGTGTTTAAGCGGATTAAACGAGGAAGCAGAAGAAGTGAGAGAGTAGTAAGGTCAAAAAATGGGGATTCTTGTCGGAAGATAGAAGCTATTTTATAATATCGGATTTTATTTCTTGTTTAGGTAGAGATTCCGGTTTTAAAATAAGGGAATTCAATTCCTGGATTTCTGAAAACTGAGAATTAGATTTTTGGATAGGGTTGGGCCGAGTATTACTAATTCTATTATACCGTTTTTGTTCTTTTTTTGGTTTTCTTTTTATTTCCTTTTGTTTTATAGGGATACATGTAAAAAAGAAAAAGAAATTTCTTGTATATATTACAATATATATATATATATATATTTGGAAAGGGGATAATTAAGCCCCAGCAAATTTTCTCAAAAAAAAAAAAAAAAAAAAAGAAAATTGATATTTGTCAGCTCTGAAGGTTAATTGAGGATCTTAGGGGCAAAAATTTTGTCAGCAATGACGCGGTCACATGAAAATAACTATGCTCTTGATTAAATAGTTTAATTTAGGAAATTAATTTTTGGAGCTAGTTTAAATATCAATTAGTATCTAGTTTGTGTTGGTTATGATATTGTAGCTTCAAATTGAGAAATAATGCCCAAGAGTAGCAAGTAGGTAAGTAACTAAATGCAAATTTATCAGTTGTCATTTTCCTGTATTTTGTATCTTATTTTTTTTAAAGACTGAATTATTTTTATTTTCTTTATGTACATGTTAAAATATATTTTGTTCATCTTCAAATATAAGGGGAGTAATTTTCTGAAAGCAACTTTTATTAATTTGAGAGCAAACTTTTTTATCGATTTTCCTCCATTCAATAAAATTTGAAGGTTTCTTTCTTTCGTATTCTCTCAATTATTTTATTTTATTTTTTTTGAAATTTTTTGGAGAGGGCTTATACATCCCCCATCCAAAAGTTCTGGTACTATTGTAAACGTCCTCAGAGAAAATAGGCTAAGATAACTTGTAATCTGACCATTTAAGAAAGAGAAAAGCTCACTTTTGCCCCCTGAACTTTTCAAAATTGTTCAACTTGCCCCCTCAACTTTTTTTTGCACACTTTTGCCCCCTAAACTCTTCCAAATGTTCAACTTGCCCCCTCCATCCAGTTAAATGTCCAGTCAGCAGTTAACTGAGTGCGTGGCATGCTGACGTGGCAAATATATTGATTTTTTATTCCACGTCAGCAGCAGCCTATTCCCTTTCTTCTCTTCCATTTCTTCTCTTCGCTCCTGACTCTTCTCCTTCGCTCTCTTCTCCTTCGCTCTCCTCTGTCTCTGTCTCTCCTTCGCTCTCTTCTCTGTCTCTTCGCGCCCCACTCGACGCCGCACGCCCACGCCCACGCCGCCGCCAGCCCTCAACTGGAACTGACACTGGCGAATCTTGTTTGGAAAATTACCTTTCGTATCGGTTTTAAAAAATAACCGATATAAAACGCACATAATCAGCAACGGTTGCTTCAAACAACCGTTACAGAATAACTTTTCGTATCGGTTTTCCAAAAATAACCGATACAAAATAGTAACGGTTCCTTCTAAAGAACCGTTACAGAATAAACACTTTTCGTATCGGTTTTAAAAAAATAACCAATACAAAATAGTAACGGTTCCTTCTAAAGAACCGTTACAGAATAAACACTTTTCGTATCGGTTTTCAAAAAATAACCGATACAAAATAGTAACGGTTCCTTCTAAAGAACCGTTACAGATTTACAATCGGTTCTTCCCAAATAGCCGCTTCATCGTCCCTTCACTTCGCGCGACCTCTCTCTCCTCCTCCGCTCTCTCGTCTCGTCTCCTCTCTCCGCGCGACGCCAGACCCGCCGACGACGCCAGCCTACGCCCACGCCGCCACGCCGTCAGCCACCTCTTCTCCTCCTCTTCTCTCTCCACTCGAAACCCTAAATTTCCGAAAATTCAAAATCGGTCCGAATTTGCTCCATTAATTGGTACATTTTCCTCTCATGTCTATTTATTTTGTTTCTACAATTCTAATTTCAATAAATTAGTGCTATTTTTTTCCTAAATTGCTCATAGTAAATTGGCTAATTTGAGTAATTTATTTAATTAACGGGTAATTTCTTTTATTAATTAGGGAGCAACCTCTAATTATCTGCACCTTAAAGATGTACACGGATTGCTATTTTAGGATTTTTTATAATGGTTCATTTGTATTGACTGATTCCGTTTGGGAGTATGTCGATGGTCAAGATAATGAATTGGAAGATTTTGAAGATGTTTTAACATACACCAATCTTAAATCCATGATAGAAGAGAAATTAGGTGTGTGTAATATTTCGAAGTTGTATTATAAGAGGCCGGAAAATAATATACTACAAATTGTATATTCGGATGATTCGGTTCGGGAAATGTTCGCTAATTTTACCAAAACAAAGAGTATTAAGCTGTATGTGGAACACTTGAGTGAAAACGAGAATACGGATTTTGTGGGGACAATTTGTAGTGATGAATCGAATACTTTGGCGATTGATGTGTATGGCGGAAGGGAAGGTTTTGAAGAGGATGTTGAACATGAGGATAGCGAATTTTCTTTTTCAAACGAAGATGACGATAATAGCGAAGAAGAACCCCTAAATTTTATGTATCCATTGGATATGGAACAAAGTCATTGTACCGAATTTGATCTTGGACAAATATTTTCGGGAGCTTCGGAATTTAAGACCGCCGTTAAGAATTATGCGGTTAAAAATTTAAAAGATATTAAATTTGTGAAAAATGACCCAGATAGAGTGAGAGCGGTATGTAAAAATCCTGGTTGCTCATGGGTTGTATTTGTCTCGTTAAATAGCAGAAAACAATATTTTGTAGTAAAAACTTTTCATTCTCAACACACGTGTGCTCCTACTTTTAAGTGTAGTCAGGTAACATCAACTCTTCTTGCTAATAGATATGAAGAAAGAATTAGATCGCATCCGGGATGGAAATCGGTAGAAATGCAAAAAATAATAAGAAACGAGATGGCTGTTAATGTGACGATAAGTCAATGTAGAAGAGCAAAATTGAAGGCAATGAGAAAATATTTAGGAAATTATTCCGAAGAATATGGAAAAATTTGGGATTACGCACAAGCTTTGTTAGAAACAGATAGAGACAACACCGTACGGATAAATGTAAACCGAAATCAACGGGATGAACGACCCCGTTTTCATAGAATTTATATTTGTTTTGGTGCGTGTAAGAAAGGATTTTTAAGTGGTTGTAGAAAAATGATTGGGCTAGACGGATGTTTTTCGAAAGGACTCATAAAATTTGAGATACTTTCTGCAGTTGGAAGAGATGCTAATGATCAAATGTATCCCATTGCATGGGCTGTTGTGGATGTAGAAAATAAGGATAATTGGAGTTGGTTTTTAAATTTGTTGGCGAACGATTTAGATATGAGATCAGGTTATCAATGGGTTGTACTTAGTGATCAACAAAAGGTATGTGTTATTTTATTTCTCGTGATTAAATTATTTATTATTAAATATAATTTCTTAATTATGTTTGTATTTCTTTGTAGGGATTACGTATAGCAATCGAGCAGTTTTTACCTCACGCGGAGCATAGAATGTGCGCCCGACACATATATAGCAATTGGAGCAAGCGATATGGCACTGAAAATTTGAAGAAATTATTTTGGTTATGTGCTTGGTCATATACCGAATCCCAATATTTAGAGAATATGGCGTTCAGTCGGGATGTATCGGTCGAGGCAGCAGATGATCTTTTAAAGACAAATCCAAAGCATTGGTGTCTCGCATATTTTAAGGATTGTTGTAAGGGCGCCATAGTTGATAATAATATGTCGGAAATATTTAATAATTGGATAAAGGATTCGAGACATAAGCCAATAATAACCATGCTAGAAGAGATTAGACGCATGGTTATGTCAAGAATAGCAAAACTCGCACATGAAAGTGAGATGTACCGCATTTGATTTGCCCTAATATTTTTGAGAAATTAAAAAACCATATTAGTTGGAATAGAAATTGTCATTTAATTTGGAATGGGTCAGACGGTTATGAGGTAACTCAAAATTTGACAAATGAAAAAGGAGAAGTCAAAGAATACACGTATGTGGTTGATATTAGAAATCGTACGTGTTCTTGTAGGGTTTGGAATATTTCCGGTATTCCTTGTTCTCATGCCATTTCTGCTATATTTAACAAGGGCGAGGACCCGATTCATTATGTGTCGGATTGTTTTAAAAAAGAAACTCACCGCGCAATTTATTCTCATTTTATGGTACCGGTTATCGGTAGGCAAGATTGGCCCAAAACGGGAATTGATCCTCCGCTACCTCCATCGAAAAGAAAGATGCCGGGTAGGCCTAAAAAACATGCTCGACGTGAACAAGGTGTAGTGCCTAAACCATCAGCTTCAAAACTATCGAAATCATGTCAAATAATAAAGTGTAGTGTTTGCCGCAAAACGGGTCATAATAAAAGTACTTGTCCTATAAAAAAGAGCAGGTATTAATATTTACATTCAATTCGTATAATTAATTTTTATATACAATTTTTTTAATGTGTATTTATAATTTTAGAACGTCATCTAATGGGGAATCTTCGAATCAGACGCCACACAATTAGATTTGTTGAATGTTAAGTCTTGAATTTTATTTTATGTTTTGTAAGGACTTAATTATGTGTTTTGTGACATTTTAATATTTTTATGTTTTGTAAGGACTTACTTATGTATTTTGTGACATTTGGATATTTTTATGTTTTGTAAGGACTTAATTATGCATTTTGTCACATTTGGTCTATTTTATTATCAAGATTTGTATGCATTATTTTGGTTTTATATACAACATTTGTGACGTTCGCATAATCGCATAATTACTCCTATACAACATCATATTCCATAATCGCATATAGCCCTAAACTCCAAACCCTAAACCCTAAACATACAACATCACATAGACACTAAACTCCAAACCGCAAACCCTAAACATACAACATCACATATACTTTAAACTCTAAACCCTAAACCCTAATATAAATTATTCTCATAATCGCATAATTACAATACTAATTATAACACACAACATAAACAACAACATAATTAATCTTTTCAAATTCTTTTCAACTTCGTCAAATCTCTGTCTTTGCATCTTTTCAAATTCTTCAAATCTCTTCTCGAAGCGTTGAACTTGGTATTTGAGGTGGATTGGTGCGAAGGCAATATCGTCACACCAAGCAAAGTGCTCGCAAAGTTGGCATTTGTAAAATGCTCGACCATTATTTTTTTGGGTTTTTGCATGAAGTAGCAAGCATTTTCTAGCACAATGAGGACACAAATATGCATTCCCCTCTTCATAACTCCATCCATATTCACCATGATCACCATTATCTACAAAATAATATGTGTCATAATTTTTTTTTTTTTTACCATAACTCCACCCATATTCACCCTAATTATTATTCTTTTTCGTTCTCGATTGATTTGGTTTCTTTCTGTATGATTTTACTGAAATATAGTCTAGACAGAATGTAGGTACCGTACCAGTAAAATCAGACGTACCAGCAACAAGACCTAAACCCTAAAGAATAACAAGCACTTCAAGAGTCAATAAATTCAACAAATTAAAACCCAAAATCAGTCATGAAATTCAGATTTGTGCGAGCAATTACGACCTACTGACCTGAATGTAGCTGCTTCATCGTCCAGAAGGGCTGGCTGGCGGTGGTGAGAGACTGCGGCCGGAGATCTGGCTGGCTGGCTGGCGGCGTGGCGGCGTGGGCGTGGGCTGACGGCGTGGCGGCGTGGGCGTGGGCTGGCGTCGTGCGGAGAGAGGAGACGAGACAGAGAGCAGGGAGACAGAGAGGTCGCGCGAAGTGAAGGGACGATGAAGCAGCTATTTGGGAAGAACCGATTGTAAATCTGTAACGGTTCTTTAGAAGGAACCGTTACTATTTTGTATCGGTTATTTTTTGAAAACCGATACGAAAAGTGTTTATTCTGTAACGGTTCTTTAGAAGGAACCGTTACTATTTTGTATCGGTTATTTTTTTAAAACCGATACGAAAAGTGTTTATTCTGTAACGGTTCTTTAGAAGGAACCGTTACTATTTTGCATCGGTTATTTTTGGAAAACCGATACGAAAAGTTATTCTGTAACGGTTGTTTGAAAGAACCGTTGCTGATTATGTGCGTTTTATATCGGTTATTTTTAAAAAGGTAATTTTCCGAACAAGATTCGCCAGTGTCAGTTCCAGTTGAGGGCTGGCGGCGGCGTGGGCGTGGGCGTGCGGCGTCGAGTGGGGCGCGAAGAGACAGAGAAGAGAGCGAAGGAGAGACAGAGACAGAGGAGAGCGAAGGAGCGAAGGAGAAGAGAGCGAAGGAGAAGAGTCAGGAGCGAAGAGAAGAAAGGGAAGAGAAGAAAGGGAAGAGGCTGCTGCTGACGTGGAATAAAAAATCAATATATTTGCCACGTCAGCATGCCACGCAATCAGTTAACTGCTGACTGGGCATTTAACTGGATGGAGGGGGCAAGTTGAACATTTGGAAGAGTTTAGGGGGCAAAAGTGTGCAAAAAAAAGTTGAGGGGGCAAGTTGAACAATTTTGAAAAGTTCAGGGGACAAAAGTGAGCTTTTCTCATTTAAGAAAATAAGAAGTTTCCAATCTAGAAGTCCCAGTATACTTAAGAGAACAACTAAAAGAAACAAGTTTCTGAATGCTTTCTACTTCTCATGTTGATAGATTTGAACGGTATAAAGGTGATTTTAAATATTTTGTGGTACGGAACTTTTTAATTGGAGTTAATTTCATGGTAATGGAGTTTTGCGGCTATATTAACACTTTCATAGCAATAATAAATTTGGTATTCTAAAGTTTTTGAGGGATATATACCAGAAATTACCCTCATTTAAGGCACGATAATGATCGGTAGCAATTGCATTATTTAAATGTCATAAAGGAAATTTCGTATATATCCTTCTAAAATTTCAAATATGAAATTATCCCTTCAAAACAGTAAATGCCAATGAAAATTAACGTTAAGTAGATAAATTAGTGATTAGCATTACACCATCCCATCTCTCTATTCCATATTTCTCTCCACTCATACCCTCTGCTGCTATCTGTCCCTTCTTGCTCAATTTTCTTTTTTTGAACTGAGAGGATTCCAAGTTACATTCCCTCATGTTTTCATTAATTAAAATGAAAAGATTGGTACAAAACAGTCGCTATGCTCTTAAAGAGTTAGCACTATTACATCTCCTTTGTCTCGTTTTCACAGATCATATCATTTCTAAACAAATTTGTACCATTTTGTTACAGTTTGGGCTGAGAAATAATCAATTAGGATTTGTTGTGACAACTAGGCATGCAAATTTCAATTTATCATATAACAAAGTGAGAGATAAAAGAATAGAATAATTTTGTGTTTTCTTTAACTTCAACAACAACGACAATTGAGGAGGTGAAGAGATGAGGAAAGAGGAGCATTTTGATCCCCATAAATTTCAAATTATTAACCTCGTATATTTAATGGTAATTAGAGGTTTAGGAAAATATATTTTATTAGTTTTAGATGAATAAATATGATATATCTTTGTAAATATGATCAATATTTGCAGTTTTAGAAGGATAAATATGATATTTAGTACTTATAGAACAGTAAACATGAAACACCTCATGTCAAAATTAATAATCATTCAACTATATTATCAATGCAAGATGGTACTTATTAGTGATAAATATACTCATGAGGGTCCCACGGGGTTACATTATTATGAATAATATTAGCTGGTGAGAGAAAAAAACTGGTACTTATTAGTGAAAAATATACACAAGAGGGTAATCATGAATTATATTAGGTGGTGAGTCACTTAATAGTTGATTAGGGTTTTAGGGTCCCATTGAGCAAGTAGGTTTCCTAGCTTTTGTTCATACCCCCATTAAGAATCTTCTACTTTTGGCATCTTATTAATTATATTTTTTAGTTCTAACCAGAATGAGTTAACATTTTATTTGTCTCCAGAATGAGTTAACATTTTATTTGTCTCTTTTGAAATATATTGGTTTTTCTTGTGTTCCAAATTAATGGCAATCAAAAGGTAGATAAAGGCAAGAACCGTAGTGAGCATTTCCAAAGTCAGTTAACACTAACCCTATAAACCATTTATAACAAAAATCGCTATAGCAAACATTCCATATTATCATTAACCCTATAACTAAATCTCCATTAAAAAAACACAATAAATTCAAAAATCATCTCCTTGAGCAAACTCCAATTCAAGAAGTTTTTTCAAGCTCATCTCCTCTGGATCCTCAGTCCGAGAATTCCTAATCCTTCTCAACCCATTTTGCAAAAAGTCCTTAGCACGGAAATCTTCCCCAGCAATCTCCTTCAACTTCTCAAATTTCTCTTTCGCCTCCTTATCCTTATCCATTAAAGTATAGATCACACCTTGTGCAATATGTGGTCTACAATCCTCTGAATCCTCACTCGCTAACTCCTCATATCTCTTCAGAGAATCTTCTAATTTATCTTGCAATAAAAGCATCTGAGCCATTATTATTCTAATTTCCCTCACCTCCTTCTCCTTACACTCAGATTTTGCAAGATCCATGGCCTTTTGTAACCTTTCTTGCACCATTTCACCCTCCCCTAATTTATTCATCACAACTGCAAGCTCGTATAGCGCATCCATTGAGAACGGTTCAGATTCAAGAACCTCTTCGAGATATTTTTTAGTGTCAGCAAATTTGCCATTCTCTGATAAAAGCTGAGCAGCGAGGAACTTCCATTCTGTTTCTGATGGGCAGCTGGAAACAAGATTCCTTATAAGAGAAAGCGATTCTTCATCATCAGATGCCGATTCTAAATTGGAGTAAATGATTTCACGAAGGGCGTCAGTGAGTTCTTCGCTTGAAGTAAGCATTTCATATAAAGAAGGATCGTCAATTACTTCTACAGTAGCTTGAGACGCAGGCGAAACTTTCTGCAACTCCAATTTTTCTTGGTCAGAGAAAAAGTCGGAAGAGGTCGAGTTTACGATTACAGAGCTTGAAATGGTTTTCTGAACAGTATGGAGAAGAGGGTTTTTCGATTTGGGGATACTTGACGAGTAGCGAATTGAAGTGGATTTCGGTATTGGAAAAGACGATGGAATGGAGGGGAGGAAAATGGGAGATTTTGCTCCCACCAGGAAATCCATGGATAGGGTTTTAGAGAGGCTCGGTGAGGTTTTGGGAGAAGATGGAACGAGTTAAATGGATTTCACTAGACTACGCTGTGGGATTTTGGATCGATATTTGTGGGCTTTATGAAGATCTGGTCCTATTTAAGGCCTATCTGTACAACTGAATTTTTCTTTTTCTTTTCGTTATTACTTTTCTTTCTTTCTGTTGTTCTTTTTTCTTCTTTATGACTAACATCAAAATGGTAGGGCAGAATTAGATCGAGTAAGAGTTTTTTCCAAACCAATTTGAATACCCAAAAGAGGCGCAAGGACGTTTATAATTATCACAATTTTTTATATTTATGTCCCTTTTTACATCAGATTTCACTAAAAACATTCTTCAGTTCAGGAATTGATCATGCAGCTAGGAGATTGAGATTTGTTTTTATTTATTTCATTTTTCCTTATTTTGCACAACTTTACACGAGAAAATCAGCGAATCAATTGTACCAATTTAATTTGTTTGAACAAGAAAATTTTAATTTACAAAAAAAAAAAAAAAAAAAAAAATCAAGTTCGAGAGAGTTTTAGGACGAGCGATCTTGCTTAGGGGGTAATTTCCATACATGAAGAAGTACAACACCTGACGGTATAATTTCAACTACCTACGCAAATAAAAAAAATATTAATAAATAAGGATCTTCGATAGCAATTACACGAAGTAAAAAAAAAGTTATAAAATGTTGAAATCATACCAAATAGTAAAAGAAGTTTAAGATCCGGCCGTTCATGGCATCCAGCTCCGCTGGTGAATAAAATGCACTAAAGCACATCTGTAAGTCAAATAGCACCTTTTAACTAAAGTCAATTTAATCTAGGCAGCATAAATTAAGTAGTTTATAAAAGGCTGTATTTGTATTCTTACCGTTATGCCCCTTAATGCGAAGCAAGTGAAACATATGGTGATTAAATAGCTGATCTAGGGAAAACAGAGAAAAAAAAGAATGAGAACTTCAGCATAATACAAGAAAATAATAAAAATAATAAAAGGAAAAAGAAAAAAAAAAACCTCTGCAAGCTTTTCATTTTCCCAAGCGGTTACAAATGTGACTTATTGTAATGAAATATTATGTTAAATCAGAGAAAAAAGGATATGTGATTCTATAAAAAGAAAGTAATTAAGCTAACCTGCCACCATAGAGCATAAAACCAATGGCACGAAACATTGAAACACCTGATGAAAAATTTAAATATTAACAAGATGAACTTCTCAATCCATTTTTGCAAAAAAAAAAAGAAAAGAAGTAAATAAATAAAATAAATATATTCAATTAAGAAAAATTTCACCTGCAAAGAACAATTTATAAAGATGTCATAGGCCTATAAGTTGAGTAAATAAAGATATCAATGGCCCAAAGGGGCTCCACCATATCAAAAAACATAAGGCTATCTAAAATATATTCAGTTAAGTAATAATTAGTTATATAGAAAACAGCTAAATAATGATTAATATGTTTCAGGGATTTGCTGACCTGTATGGAATAAATAACTGCATTGATGGTGTAGAAAGATGTCATAGGCCTATAAGTTGATATTGGTTGTGCCTTCAAAATTCAAATTAAATAAAAATAAATTAAGAAGGACTGCAACAATAATTGAGATTAAAATGAGCATCAATTGCACTGAACCTGCTTGCAAGTCATCTCTGCCCGGAACAGAATCAAAAGAGCATAGGTCATGAAAAAGTCCAGACAAGGCAAAATAATCAAAATAAAATAAAATAAAAATAAAACAAAATAACATATCAACAATATATTAATTTCAGCTAAAATTGTAATTAACCAAACCTCAGGCTTTATTTGCTGCACGGCCTGTCTATGCGCAAAGGCGATACATCTAACTATAAAACAATTAACAATACTAAAGTTATTCTTGTGAAAAATAATAAAAATCCCCATATATTATGAAATCCCCAGTAATAATGGTAATACATACCAGCATATATTATGAAATTCAGTAAGTGAAAAAACTTTTGTACCGTCCATCCCAACTCCGGCGACCTGTACTGAAGTCTAATTAAATGAATCTGTCCGCATGAATACAATTATTAATTAAATAAAAGCAAATAACATGGGAATTTATAAATTCAGTAAAAGATATAGGATATATTTGCCTCATTTAACTTAAAAGAGATAAGGCTCCGATTAAACCATATAGAGCAGAAAGAGAGCAGAAGATATTATCCTGGTGCCACTTGTCAGAGTTATCGACATAATCCCACCAAGTGGAGACTCCACTTAGCTCCATGAATTTAGGATCTGAAGTGAAGAGGATTACTGATCAGTTAATTTGAATCATGAAGAATTGAATTGGGAGAAGACTTGATTGGGAAAACATAAGAAGCAAAGGAAAAAAAGATTTAAAAGCTGGATTCAACCAATGATGCAATTGTGATATATGAGACTTTGAACTGGTCTTGAATTTTAAATTGGTTTAAATTTAAAATTGTTGAATTGACGTGCCATTCAGACAAAAATGGGCTGCAACAGATGATCCAGAGATTCCAGACCATGATATCCTTTTCATTATTAAGCAAATACTTCACTTAAAAGCTTTTTGATTAATTATATTATGTCATAAAGGGGTTGGTCAGCTCTTTGCTCGAAGTAAGCATTTTAGATCTATAATCAGAGACGAAACAATACAGGAAATTAATGGCACTAATTGAAATCCTACGTGCAAATTGTATTAATTGAACGAAGCAGCAGCATTACATTACAATTAATGACTTGGTAAAAAAGAAACAGAGGAAAAAAATAAAATAAAAAGATACAAATCGGAGGTGAGTGTCACTAGAGGTGCTCTCCACCCCATAAAAGGACCATCAATTTAGAAGGTTCGCGCTTTTCCTTGTTTTTCTAAGCTGCCATTATTGGTATTCTTGCGTGGCAAGGGTTAAGATTGTTTCTTCTGTTTGCCTGCAGTCTCTAAATATACTATTGCAGCGTTCCCTCCAAATCGCAAATGTAACAATGATAAAGAAGATTGCTTGATGGCGGTGCGGTTCGGATTGTAGTAATCTTGAGAGATCCGGCATGAAGAAGAGGTTGGTGTCGGTACTAGCTTGCCATTTTTTTAAAGAGAAAGTGCATTCATTAAGCTATGTGAGAGACCGACTAAGTCTCATTTACAAAGGATACAGTAATTCGGGATAATCATGCCTCTTTCTGCACGTTATTGAGTGTCGGCAAAATGTTTCTCAGAAGTTTCCATGCAAACAGATGAAGTTTTGGTGGCAGCTTAAAATGCCAAAGATGTTCTAGGGTTGAGTTTGTTGCGCTTGACATGATCAAGAAGGAGTGTGCCAATTTCGTCAAGAAACAACCAGAGGCGTTCCATCTCCACGTGATAGCGCCTTCCTCTTGTCCGTTCGGGCGTTTTTCTGCTGCGTTTAGGAGTTATAAAAGTTGTGATCATTGAGAAAGAGCTATAGCTGAGAGTGGTTGCCGAAAGGATAATGCCGTAGGATCTTGGAAGGCTTGAGATAATGTCAGTTCCGATTGTAGCGAGAAGGAAAACAGTTCCAGGAACGTATTACGTAGTAACGAACCTGCCCAATTTGAGTTCCACTAGATGTGTGTGTGTGCCGTTTCCGAGTCGGTAATTGGTTGAGGTAGAGTATAACATCCTCAGTCGGTGTAGTTTATGGACCAGTGCCGAGGCGAATCTGGGTTGTTGGCTGTCCAACAACCATGTGGTCGGGCTGTCGCAAATGACAGAGGTCACTCCTTTCCACAATCCTGGTGTATTTGGTATTGCTTTCCATAGCCATTTTAGGATTAGTGAGTCGTTGAAGCTTTTGATGTCTAGTATCCCAGACTTTTTTTTTTGATACCATTATTTCCCAAAATAAATCAATACTTGGCACTGTTTTGAAAATAATATGGTAACTACCATTTCCGCCACTATTAGTGGCGGAACAACCTCTGTTCCGCCACTAGTAGTGGCGGAACAGATAGATTTTCAGTTCTGCCAACAACGGTCCATTTGACGCACTAAACGTGGTTAATTAGTATTAAAAACCTTGTTCCGCCACTAGTAGTGGCGGAACATGTTAAAATATTTCTTTACCCCCACTTAAAGATTAACATGGCTCATAAATGGGCAATTAGCCTAAAAATTGAAGAATTACTATGTTCCGCCACTATTAGTGGCGGACCAGGTGCATATTTCATCTATTCCGCCACTAGTAGTGGCGGAACAGGGCCAAATGAACTTTTTAAATCTGACTTAAAAAATGCAGAAAAAACCACATGTTCCGCCACTATAAGTGGCGGAACAGGTGAAAATACCCTCTGTTCCGCTACTAGTAGTGGCGGAACAGGTGCATATTTCACCTGTTCCACCACTTGTAGTGGCGGAACAGGTCCGTTTTTCCACTCACTAGCCCCTGACCTGGAAACGCAAAAAAAAAAAGACCTGTTCTTGCCACTAGTAGTGGCGGAACAGGCTATTAAACCCAAAAAATCCCATTTTTATTGCTCTTTCTCTCTCCGCTTCCCCCATTCACTCTCCATACCCGACGGAACACAAAAAGGGGCGAAAATTTGGGCGATTTTTGAGTGAAAAAATTCCCAAAAGAATTAGAAGGAAGAAAAAGAGAAAGATAATTGATTTTATTTTATTTTGAGTTTAGGTTTAAGTGTTAGTTTTGGTATTTTTTTGAATTGATTGAAATTAGGATAAAATAAGTTTGAATTAATTGAAGTTAGATTAATTTGTTTGATTTGTTAGATTAATTGGTTTGATTTGTTAGATTAACTTGTTTGATTTATTTAAAATAATTTATTTGAAATTATTGATTAAAATTAATAATTATTTTTTCAAATATGGTGAAATATGAATAAGGAAGGTGAAGGTTATTATAATTTAGATTCTTATTCGGAGGTTGGAAAGAGGCTTATAATTTGCTACCTGAATATATGGCGGCAATAAAAACAGCAAATATCGGTACTCGTTACTCTTTTAGACTTGGTGCTATAAATAGTAACGGTGAGACCGAGTTTGAAGGGCTGTTTTGGGCATTTGGCCCGTCACTTAGTGGTTTCAAGTTTTGCAAACCCGTTTTAACAGTAGATGGAACATTTCTAACCGGAAAATACCTAGGAACCTTACTAACGGCAATCGGTAAAGACCCAAATGGTCAATTATTTCCTGTAGCATTTGCTTTGGTTGAGAGGGAGAAAAATGAGATTTGGGAGTGGTTTTTTAAGTGTTTGGATAACGTACTCGGTAATCGCAATGGCTTGTGTATTATTTCGGATAGGCACGCGGGAATAATAAATGCAATGAGGGGCGACAAAGGGAAGGAACCTTACGGATTTCATCGTTATTGCTCGCGTCATTTGGAAGCAAATTTGAGTACCCACGTAAAAAACAAATCAGTATCTCAGTTGTTAACACCATTAGCTCGAGCGCACAATATATATAAATTTGAAAAAATATGGAAAAAAATTGAGAAGCAAAGTAAAAACAAGGCGACAGAATGGTTAGCGCCATTGGCGAAAAGCAAATGGGCTCTTTCATACGATGAGAACGGTCGTCGGTGGGGCGAAATAACTAGTAATAATGCTGAAATAATGAATTTTATTTTCAAAGGAATAAGAAAACTGCCTGTTACGGCAATTGTGATGGCGACTTTTTACAAGCTCAATTCTTATCACGTGAGATATGGAGAGAATGCTACTAACATGCAAAATAGGTGGCCCGATGTTGTTTTGATGGAAAAATTAGAGAGAAGGATCAATAAAGCTGCTTCCCATATAGTCACTTGTTATAATTTTAACAGAGGAATCTATCAGATACAGACAATGCCTCGGCGTACGATTACTGGTATCGGAAGAGGAGGAAAGCTTTGGGAAGTCAATTTCAATGAAGGTAGTTGCGGGTGCCAGAAGCCTCAGATATAACATTATCCGTGTTCACATATCATAGCAGTTTGCATGCACAAACGGGTTTCGCACGAGCCGTTCATTAATAAATGTTATTCACTAGATAATCTGAGGCGTACATACAATATGAGTTTCTATCCTGTAAAGGACAAATCGCATTGGAGGCCATGCGCAGAAGTTTGTGATATTACGTTAGTTCCTGGTGATAAACTTGTACGGAAAGACTCGAACGGAAGAATACAGCGCGGTAGAAGACAGGAGAAACGATTCCACAATAGTATAGACACCATGAACAAAGAGAGTTGTGGGAAAAATTGCAGTGTTTGCAAATTACCCGGACACACTGCACCAAGGTGCACGCAAAGGGGTGGAGGCCAATATAGAACGGAATCTTAAACTGGTTATGTTGTTTTATTTACGGCTTGTATTATGTTGTTTTATTTGCGAACTTGTGTTTTAAATTGTTATTTTTATTTAAGAACTTGTAGTTTGATATTTGTTTTTCTTTAATAGCTTGTGTTATATATGTTGGTGTTTGATTTTTTTCTAACAAGCCATAACATAATAAACCTAAAATAATAAACTGTAACATAACAAATCATAACAGAACAAATCCTAAAATAACAAACCAGAAAATAATAAATCCTAAAATAAAAAACTCTAACATGATAACACCCTAACATCCTCTGCCGGCTGCTCTCCTTTTTATCGCTGCTCGAGTCATCATCTGAGGAGTCTGAGTTTGATTCTGAGTGAGTTGACTAAAGTCTTCTCCGCCTTCCTCTTCTCCTCCTCCTTCTCCTCCCTCTGGCGTATTCAGAATATCCCATTCATCTCCCCCTTTAAATTCATTAAGCTACTCCAATGACATTTTCGTGCATCCTAACCATTTTTTTATGCCGGCTTTTATTTATGTTAAACTCGTCGAACCAATCTCTCTGAACATCTTGAATCCTATGGCAGCTCCATCCCTCATGCTTTTTACCTTTCGAAAAATATTTATTATTTTAAACGTAACAAATTATGAAAAATATTACAAAACACAAAAAATTATTATTAAACTTAAAAACTTTATGGAAAGTATTTACCGCGGCTCTTTTGTCTGGAACAATAGGGCGATATGTTCTCGATCCGTGTGGAACCTGAGACTGCACTATCGGATCGGACTCACTGTAATACCACCTCAAGTATGCGTCGGTTTGGCTGGAATCGTACGGTGGCGGCTTACGTTTTGGGGCTCATAACCATTTACTCTCCCAAAGATAAATCCACTTCTTGTGAATCTCCGGCCAATTATCTCCGCGGCCTTGTTTCCAGTCATGTAATTCTTCATCATATACGGGAGCCTCTTTTTGGGGGGGGGGATTTTCTGCCGATACCCGAACTGTCGCATCACCCTCTGAGGGCGGACACGCTCGACACTCCACATATAAATCAACGGCAAAGAGAGTAAGCATGTATCTCTTTCTTCACCACAAATGGGTGGCAGTCTCGGGCGAATTTCTTCGTACGGTGCCCAATCCACCTCATTTGCTAACTGACTGTCGAACAAGTCCCGACGTGACAGCAAATGAGTGTACATCCTATCGTCTCTCCTAGTAGCACCAATAAACAGCATTCCAACCGTATTATTATAATCCGGATTTTCGTACATATTCACTCTTTCGGGGGTCAACGGAACATCCGGTCGAAGAGCAGGAAAATGCATCAACGCCCATAATTGTAATAATAACACGCAACCCCCCATATTTTTCCGACTTGGGCCGGTGCTTTTACACAGCTCTCGATACAGATAACCGAGAACCGCACTCCCAAATGCCCACTCGTGCAAATTTTCCATATCTTCAATAAACACTAATGGCATGAGGGAATATGAATCTCCATTTGAGTCGGTAAATAAAACATCGGTGAAGAATGCTATGATATAAGCTCGACAATATTGTTGCACTAGGGCGTCATTTTCCAAATCGGAAAATTTTTCCATAAACCATTTCTTATAAACTAAAATCTTGCTTTTTCTTTTGTCACCTCTGAACATATTTACCAGTGGGGTTTTTCCGAGCAGTTCCGTCGCTTTATCTACCCAACTAATATCTCCAGTATTCAAACACAACGGCGTACCATCAACCCGCATCCCCAACAAACATGAAACATCATCCAAGGTGATGGTCATTTCCCCGTGTGGCATATGAAACATATGTGTCTCCGGTCTCCACAGCTCCTGCAGAGCACTTATCATAGTAGCCTCGATAGGAATATGACCGATTTTCTGTGTTTGTAACAAACATGCATTCAAAAAATATGGCTTGTACTGATAGTTCCATGGTACCTGCATTAACGAAAAATATAAGTAAAATATTTTTACGTAATCAAATAAATACATATATAGAATCATATTTAAATACATTACCGATGTGTGATGCTTCGCCTGAACCGATAACCCCCGGCAATGTACTCGGCGTTTTTCCTCGAAATTTCTCGTTACGTGTCCTGTCTTGTAATACGTTTAGTGGACGATATGTCGGACGTTGGGGCTCAACCATTGGAGCCTTCCCTTTGTTCGCCCGATTATGCCCGCCCCGACTTGAACCGGCTCCGGATGACATCTTTTCCGGAAAAACTATTTTCTTGAAATTAAAATAAAAAACTCTTACATGTTTGTAAAAATATTTTTTTCCCTAAAAAAATTTTCTAGAATATTTTTTCCCTACTAAATATTTTTTTCCCCTAAAAAAATTTTCTAAAATATTTTTTCCTTTAAAATTATTTTTTCCCCTCAAACAATTTTCTAGAATATTTTTTCCCCTAAAAAAATTTTCTAAAATATTTTTTCCTCTAAAAATATTTTTTACCCCTAAAAAAATTTTCTAAAATATTTTTTCCCCTATTAAATATTTTCATAATTTAAAAAAATACTATATAAATTATACATACCAAATAAATCTAATATCTTCTTCCTTCACCTTCACCTTCACATTCACCTTCTTCTTCTCCTTAACCTTCACCTTCCTTATTCATATTTCACATATTTGAAAAAATAATTATTAATTTTAAACAATAATTTCAAATAAATTATTTCAAATCAATCAAACAAATTACTCTAACAAATTAATCTAACTTCAATTAATTCAAACTTATTTCATCCTAATTTCAATCAATTCAAAAAATACCAAAATCAACACCTAAACCTAAACCTAACCTCAAAATAACTCAAAATAAAATAAAATCAATTACCTTTCTCTTTTTCTTCCTTCTAATTCTTCCTTTCTCCTCCAATTTTTACTTTTTTTGGAATTTTTCCGCTCAAAAATCGCCCAAAAAATCGGTTATTTTTTCCGTCGGGTTGAATGTTTTAATGGGGGAGTGGAGAGAGAAAGAGCAATAAAAAGGGAAATTTTTGGGTTTAATAGCTTTGTTCCGCCACTAGTAGTGGCGGAACAGTCCGTTTTTTTTTTTTTTGGGGTTTTCCGGAGTCGGGGCGAGTGAGTGGAAAAACGGACTGTTCCGCCACTACTAGTGGCGGAATAGAGGGTATTTTCACCTGTTCCGCCACTTATAGTGGCGGAACAGTGATTTTTTTCGTGTTTTTTAAGTCGATTTAAAAAGTTCATTTGGTTGTTCCGCCACTACTAGTGGCGGAACAGGTGAAATATGCACCTGTTCCGCCACTAATAGTGGCGGAACATAGTAATTCTTCAATTTTTAGGCTAATTGCCCATTCATGAGCCATGTTAATCTTTAAGTGGGGGTAAAGAAATATTTTAACATATTCCGCCACTACTAGTGGCGGAACAAGATTTTTAATACTAATTAACCACGTTTGGTGCGTCAAATGGACCGTTTTTGGCAGAACTGAAAATCTATCTGTTCCGCCACTACTAGTGGCGGAACAGAGATTGTTCCGCCACTAATAGTGGCGGAAATGGTAGTTACCACATTATTTTCAAAACAGTTGCAAGTATTGATTTATTTTGGGAAATAATGGTATTCAAAAAAAAAATTCAGTATCCCAGCCCGTCTTGGTTTTTGAGTTAATAGATTGTGGTTGTGGGCCATTTTAGGAAGCAAATCGGTTTCTTATTATTTATAGTCCCTCCATTATTTTGGGTTTTATAGTCCCTCTATTATTTTGGGTTTTCGGAAGGGTATACCTGATATTTCCTCTTGCTGATAAAAAAACTTTACAAACTTTCAAATACGGCTAGAAGATTTGGAAGACGTACGTACATAATGGCCATGGTCTCTACCTTTGACATCTTAGTCTCTCATTTTGTATCAAATCCAGCTACTAGAGGTAGGTTCTTACCTGTTAAAAACATTTTCCTAATCTATTCTATTTTTTTACCAGAACTTGCAAGAATATGTATCACATCAAATTAATGTGCAGTTCAAAATAAGTACAATAAAATGACTAAATAGTCACAAATATCAATATAAAAAAAACACCACCCAAATCTAACATACAATATCACCGACGCAGCTCAACAAACTTTCAATCTGAGAATAAATCACAAATTCAAAGAATGACACCAGTTGGGACCAGAACTAGAGGTTCTTTATCCTATTGATTACAAAGCGAAGCACCCCTATAATTAATCTTCTCAACCATTTCAAAACAAAACATGTTGAGAGAGAGAGCTAGAGAGGCAGCAATTAATCAATGAAGGGGAGGACTAAGAGGACCGACTTGTCTAGATGGCAATTTCCTTAAAAGGAAAAGTACTAGAGTTGATGGTATGATTTCAACTAGCTGCACAAACCAACAATTTCATCACTAACTAATGATCAAAGAAATTCAGTTTTGAAAAATAAAATAAAATGAAATGAAGAACATACCAAGTAGTAAAAGAAGTTTAGGACCGGATGGTCCATCACATCTAGGTCTGCTGCTATATCAAACGCATTAAAGCACATCTGCATTGTTAAGTAATAAATTTTATTTAATAGAGTATCGAACTGCGACGTGGAAGAGGTTTGTATTTATATTTTTATACTTACCATTATGCATCTTATTGAGAAGCAACCGAAACATACTGTGGTTACATAAACAACCTGAATTTATTTTCCAAAAAAAAAAAAAGAATAGAATTAGAAATAAATAAATAAGCGTATGCTTGAATTGACACCTTATCTCTAAAGAAAAAAGAAAAGACAAGGAAAAACACCTCCTTTATCTTTTTATTCCTGCCTTTGGACTCCACTGGGAAATGTTGTAACATTAGGAAGAGCCTAGAAAAATAATTAAAAAGATGTAATTAAAAATTAAAGAAAAATGATATGAAAATTCAATGATTAAAAAGCTAACCTTCCCCCATAAAAAAGAAAACCAAATGCACCAAACATTGAAACACCTAGTTTTAAACAAATTAAAAAAAATAAAAAGAATTTGATACAGGTGAATTAATTAATCCTTTTTTTTTTGTTAAATAAATAGCATATTAAGTGAAGAAATGTTTTACCTGCAAAGAACAACTTGCAGAGTACTAGCATGGGGTGAATGGGACTCCACCATAGCAAAAACCATAATGCTATCTAAAACACATTCAAATAATAATTAATGAAACGGAATTTGGCATATGGCATATGAAATCAAGGGAATTTTTTAAATAATCCCTAATTTTTTTGTACAAGCTGCATTTAAAGATTTAAAAAAAAAATAAAATAAAACCCCATAAGAAGCATTTCATTTTCAAAAAAAACCTCATCTACTTTTTCATCCAAAAGTTCATTAACTTTTTTGAAATTCCCTTTTTACCCTTAAATGAGATTTGTTTTTTTGGATGAAAAATACTCTTATTGTCTTGATATTTAACTTTAATAATTATTCTTTATATTTTTTAAATATTGTAAAAAATCTCTAAATGTTTAAAAAATAATTAACACCCTAAAATTATAAAATTAACACCAACATTGATATCATTATTGTGTTAAATTTATAATATTTATCGTGTTAATTATTTTTTGAAAATTTAGAGATTTTTAAAATATTTAAAAAAAATATAAAGAATAATTATTAAATTTAAATATCAAGACAATAAGAGTATTTTCAGCCACAAAACCCAAAATCCTAAACCCCAGAATAATTAATAATATTAATTAATGAAGGGGAACACAGGAGATTTGATCAAGTTGCCCAATATGCATGCAAAAGGTGGAAACTGAGACGCAATGTATATTCAGTTGTCCAATTGTCAAACCAGTTTGGTTATATTCCTCTCTAAATCCAGTTGTACAAAACACTGTTATTCCTACTAATCTTCTAATTGTAAATCTATTATCGCTTTATGATTCTGAGAAAATCGAGATTTTGTTCTTGGTTATGTGGGACATCTAGATTGCATGGAATAATTGCATATTTCGTAAGCGAGAAAGCTCGCTGGAGGCTATATCGTAGAAGCTGACTCGAGCTTTGGGTTACAAGATGAGACCCTCAAGTAAATACCAGTACAAATTTAGCATCTATATCCTTGCAAGATGTGGATTTCTATTGTTGGACAGATTCTTCTTTGGACACACAAGGAAATGGAGGATCATCTTTTATCATACGAAATAGCTTGGGCAAGGAGCTTAAGGTACGTATGTGTCTAGAGAATGATGTGCAAAACTGTCTACAAGGAAAGTTTGAACAGTGAGAAGAGCCCTGATAGAGGTATCTTTACTACTACCTGATAAGAAGGGGAGTCTCCATAACTGAGAATTTGCAGGTGGCGCATGTCCTTAATTTGACCCATTCTCATCATGGTTGGCTATTCAAGATGCTCAAGAGTGCTTATTGTGGAAGAGAAGAATCAAAGATCCGACATTTGTGCATTTGAATCAATCTGAAGCTGTATTTGGCAATTATAGCGAGAATTTTTTCGATAATTGATTTGGGAATTTTTCTTCTTCGGATTGATGCATGTTGCTGATAGATGATGTTTTTATCATCTTATTTTGCTGAGTTAGCAGGTTTTAATTGATGTCAGTTTAAGTTAGTTTAGTGCCTGTGTGGCTATTTTTTTATTTATTTTTTTCAAAATTTCTGAACTATGTAATTCGTTTTTTTTATGTTTACCATGCAACGTCTTCGGGTTTCACCCAAAAAAAATTATATGTTAATATATCTTAATTATGTTGTATTTTTTATTATATTAATTATATACTAATTATTGTATTAATCATATGAACAAGAAAACTCGTGGACATTTGAGGGTAAAATGAGAATTTCAACAAAAAAAATTAACCAAGTTTTGGATGAAAAAGTAGATGGAGGGGTTTCTTTTTAAAAGAAAATGCATATCATAGGGATTTTTTTTTTGAGGGGTGGTTATGGGAGGGGTTGTCATATTCAAAAAAATTAGGGGGTAATTTGAAAATTTCCCTAAAATGAAATATTGCCCTAACTGATATTTGGAAATAAATTTTTGGGGTTTTGCTGACCTGTATGAAATAAATCACTGCATTAATGGTAAAGAAAGCCGGTCTAAGCCAATCAGTTGGCATTGCTCTTGCCTTCAAAATTCAAATTTGAAAAACAAAACTACGTTTAGAAAGTTAAACAAAATTTGAGCGTAATTGAAATTGAAATTAAAAGGATCATTTGTTAAACTGAACCTGATAGTATATCTCGGCCCAAAATAGAACCAAAAGAACATAGGTCGTGAAGAAGGCCAGACCAGGCAAGTCAAGTAAAACATGTTGAAATACCTAAAGTTCAATAACCAAACTAAAATTAACAAACTATTTTTCTGATAGAACACGATTAACATGTTAACAACAAATTAAGATTCAAAAAAAAAGTTCAGTGAATCAAACCTCAGGCTTTATTTGCTGCACGTCTCTTCTAAGGGCAAAGATGATAGACCTAACTATAAAGAACGAATAAAAGCGCATTATTATAGCAAGAAATTGTAAAAATAAACGTCTCGTAGTGTTATTAGTAATAACTAACTCGTACCAGCATTTAGTAAGAAATTCAACAAGTGGAAAACCTTTTGGGTGCTCCATCCAAACTCTGGCACCCTATACTCAATCCTAATTAATTGAGTCTGTATTTGTGAAAAAGAAAACAATTAATTAAACCTGCCCTTAAAAGAGAAAGTAACCAATTATTAAGGAAATTCATTAACCCGCAAACATTTGTCATAACTTACAAGAGCTACGGCTCCAACTAAACCATAGAGCGCAGAAAGAGAATAGGAGAGCACATCTTGCCACGTCGCAGAGTTATCCACGTCACTCCACCAATTCGAGACTCCAATTACTGACGACAGTTCCATGAATCCAGGACGAGAAATTTGGAGAAGATCGGGGCTCGATTGAAGTGAATCGCCAAGAATTAATTCAACAGGTAGAAGATTTGGTCGTCAAAAAAGAAAATTTAGAAGCTGGATGTATTGGTCTTGAATCAATTTATTTGGGCGGCAGTATGGACGGGGTCCCAGAAGATCCTATTAAATAAAGACAACGAACAATATTTAAACCATTAAATGCAACAACAAGTTATTAATTAATTAAGCGGTCTTATACTAAGTATAATGAATTTCAGAATTTTTTGGGCTATTTTGGGTCAGTGGTTTTGTGGTTTTCTTTGATATATATATATATATATATATATATATATATATATATATATATATATATAGAAAATGCTAAAAAACATACGTATGTTGCAACATACATTTTTTTTAAATACCCGTAAAATAATTATAAAAAGTAAAAATTCAAATTTCAACCATATGAATGTAATATATATGTTATGAATATGTTGTGGATTAATTTTCATAAGAATCAGAATAATATATCATTATCATTATGTATCATCAAATTATTATTCCGATATATATTTTGAATAGTGCTGCATATTTTTTGGAGAAAAGCTCACTTTTGCCCCCTTAACTTTTCAAAATTGTTCAACTTGCCCTCTCAACTTTTTTTTGCACACTTTTGCCCCCTAAACTCTTCCAAATGTTCAACTTGCCCCCTCCATCCAGTTAAATGCCCGGTCGCGAGTTAACCGGATGCGTGGCACGCCGACGTGGCAAATATATTGATTTTTTATTCCACGTCAGCAGCAGCCTCTTCCCTTTCTTCTCTTCCCTTTCTTCTCTTCACTCTTGACTCTTCTCCTTCGCTCTCCTCTGTCTCTGTCTCTCCTTCGCTCTCTTCTCTGTCTTTTCGCGCCCCACTCGACGCCGCACGCCCACGCCCACGCCGCCGCCAGCCCTCAACTGGAACTGACACTGGCGAATCTTGTTCGGAAAATTACCTTTCGTATCGGTTTTAAAAAATAACCGATATAAAACGCACATAATCAGCAACGGTTCCTTCAAACAACCGTTACAGAATAACTTTTCGTATCGGTTTTCCAAAAATAACCGATACAAAATAGTAACGGTTCCTTCTAAAGAACCGTTACAGAATAAACACTTTTAGTATCGGTTTTAAAAAAATAACCGATACAAAATAGTAACAGTTCCTTCTAAAGAACCGTTACAGAATAAACACTTTTCGTATGAGAAAAGCTCACTTTTGCCTCCTGAACTTTTCAAAATTGTTCAACTTGCCCCCTCAACTTTTTTTTGCACACTTTTGCTCCCTAAACTCTTCCAAATGTTCAACTTGCCCCCTCCATCCAGTTAAATGCCCAGTCAGCAGTTAACTGATTGCATGGCATGCTGACGTGGCAAATATATTGATTTTTTATTCCACGCCAGCAACAGCCTCTTTCCTTTCTTCTCTTCCCTTTCTTCTCTTCGCTCCTGACTCTTCTCCTTCGCTCTCTTCTCCTTCGCTCCTTCGCTCTCCTCTCCTTCGCTCCTTCGCTCTCCTCTGTCTCTGTCTCTCCTTCGCTCTCTTCTCTGTCTCTTCGCGCCCCACTCGACGCCGCACGCCCACGCCGCCGCCAGCCCTCAACTGGAACTGACACTGGCGAATCTTGTTCGGAAAATTACCTTTCGTATCGGTTTTAAAAAATAACCGATATAAAACGCACATAATCAGCAACGGTTCCTTCAAACAACCGTTACAGAATAACTTTTCGTATCGGTTTTCCAAAAATAACCGATACAAAATAGTAACGGTTCCTTCTAAAGAACTGTTACAGAATAAACACTTTTCGTATCGGTTTTCAAAAAATAACCGATACAAAATAGTAACGGTTCCTTCTAAAGAACCGTTACAGAGTTAGAATCGGTTCTTCCCAAATAGCTGCTTCATCGTCCCTTCACTTCGCACGACCTCTCTGTCTCCCTACTCTCTGTCTCGTCTCCTCTCTCCGCGCGACGCAAGACCCGCCGACGACGCCAGCCCACGCCCACTCCGCCACGCCGTCAGCCCACGCCCACGCCGCCAGCCAGCCAGCCAGATCTCCGGCCCCAGTCTCTCGCCACCGCCAGCCAGCCCTTCTGGACGATGAAACAGATACATTCAGGTCAGTAGGTCGTAATTGCTCGCACAAATCTTTTTTAAAACAATCCGACACATAATGAATCGAGTCCTCGCCCTTGTTAAATATAGCAGAAATGGCATGAGAAACTCAAAATTAAAACCCAAAATCAGTCATGAAATTCAGATTTGTGCGAGCAATTACGACCTACTGACCTGAATGTAGCTGCTTCATCGTCCAGAAGGGCTGGTTGGCGGTGGCGAGAGATTGGGGCCGGAGATCTGACTGGCTGGCTGGCGGCGTGGCGGCGTGGGCGTGGGCTGACGGCGTGGCGGCGTGGGCGTGGGCTGGCGTCGTCGGCGGGGTCGGCATCGCGCGGAGAGAGGAGAGGAGACGAGACAGAGAGCAGGGGAGACAGAGAGGTCGCGCGAAGTGAAGGGACGATGAAGCGACTATTTGGGAAGAACCGATTGTAAATCTGTAACGGTTCTTTAGAAGGAACCGTTACTATTTTGTATCGGTTATTTTTTGAAAACCGATACAAAAAGTGTTTATTCTGTAACGGTTCTTTAGAAGGAACCGTTACTATTTTGTATCGGTTATTTTTTTAAAACCGATATGAAAAGTGTTTATTCTGTAACGGTTCTTTAGAAGGAACCGTTACTATTTTGTATCGGTTATTTTTGGAAAACCGATACGAAAAGTTATTCTGTAACGGTTGTTTGAAGGAACCGTTGCTGATTATGTGCGTTTTATATCGGTTATTTTTTAAAACCGATACGAAAGGTAATTTTCCGAACAAGATTCGCCAGTGTCAGTTCCAGTTGAGGACTGGCGGCGGCGTGGGCGTGGGCGTGGGCGTGGGCGTGCGGCGTTGAGTGGGGCGCGAAGAGACAGAGAAGAGAGCGAAGGAGAGACAGAGACAGAGGAGAGCGAAGGAGCGAAGGAGAAGAGAGCGAAGGAGAAGAGTCAGGAGCGAAGAGAAAAAAAGGAAGAGGCTGCTGCTGACGTGGAATAAAAATCAATATATTTCCCACGTCAGCATGCCACGTAATCAGTTAACTGCTGACTGGGCATTTAACTGGATGGAGGGGGCAAGTTGAACATTTGGAAGAGTTTAGGGGGCAAATGTGTGCAAAAAAAAGTTGATGGGGCAAGTTGAACAATTTTGAAAAGTTCAAGGAGCAAAAGAGCGCTTTTCTATATATATATATATATATATATATATATATATATATATGAGATGGTAATTTAAGAGTGGGCCTAGTGGTAATTTGAACTTAAATAGCCCATCCATGCGACAGAATTCCAGGACCTTGTCAAATCATTTGTCGGTAAAAATAAAATATGTAAAAAGGTCGGATTTTGAATTTGAATTTCAAAAAAGAAATATTTTTTTAGTACCACAGGCCGGACCTGTTAAATAGGACTTCTCTTTCCATTCTACACATTTTCCATTTTCTTCGCCACAAATATTGGAAAAAAGGAGAAATACGAGAGACCACCGGCGAGCGGGGTAAAATTTCCCCCGTAAATCAACCCCTCAAAGCTTTCTTAAACACTACTTAAGCCATGGAAGATGGATCGAGTTCTCAGAGGTAACACGAGAGCCTTTTCTTTTTTTGGAGCGATTTGAGCTCTTTTTTTGAAAAAACCCCGATTTTTTCTTGTATGATTTATGATCTCCTTTTTTAAGTACTTGAAATTTTGTTTGATTTTCTCTTTGTCAGTCGCATTCAGGAATTAATGTGATTTTTCTGAAATATTTTGGCTGACTTCGTTTTCCATGTTATACCGGCATTTTCAGACCCAAAAGTGGGCATGAACAGTATATATTTCGCTGCCAATTTGTAATTCCACGTAATCACTTTTAAATCCATAAATCCCTAATTTATTTTAGGAATAATTTCATATATGCCATTACAAAAACTGGGAAATATCATATTTGCCATTACAAAAAATTAAATATCATATTTGCCATTGTAAGAACTTGAAAATATCATATATGCCATTACAAAAACCTAAAATATCATATTTTTCATTACAAAAACTTAATATATCATATATGCCATTAAATTTACTCAACATTTAACACCATCCATTTTTTCGTTAAAATTAACGGTCCAATCTTATAATTATCATTATACTCCTAAATTTAGTTAATAAATTAGATTTCATATTAAACATTTATTTGAGGATCTCTCTCCCTCTCTCTCTCACTTTAATTTATTAGTCAAAATAATTTGACACGAGAAAAAAATTATTCGAAATTAATTTTTTTGTTTATATACAAATCTAAATCATGAAGAGAAAGAGAGAGAGAGAGAGAGAGAGAGAGAGAGAGAGAGATGTTTTGTATGAAATTTAATTCATGAAATAAATTTAGGGGTATAATGGTAATTATAAAATTGGACTGTTAATCTTAATGAAAAAATGGATGGTGTTAAGTTTTGAGTAAATTTAATGGCAAATACGATATATTAAGTTTTTGTAATGGAAAATATGATATTTTAGGTTTTTATAATGGCATATATGATATTTTTAAGTTTTTTTTTTTAGGGAGAACTACAAGTAATCGCTTGATTTTTATTCTCTTTTAAATTAATCCTGCTATACGCGGGATTCGAAACTCTTACCTATGAAATGGTGGGTTTAGTACCTTATCATTAGACTATTCTAGTTGTGGTTTTTACAATGGCAAATATGATATTTAAGTTTTTGTAATGGTAAATATGATATTTCAAAATTTTTTAATGGCATATATGAAATTATCCCTTTATTTTATAATAACATACTAGCCATAGTCCATTATGATTGAGTTTATGTATTGTTTTAGACGACTAATCTCATATGAATTACCAGTAGGTTTTAAGTTTTGTTTGCCATGCCTCTGAACTATTTTAAGGCATTATAGCTGTATTTTGAATCACAAAATATGGAATCACAGATTCTTAATGAATGATTTTTTTTTTTTTTTTTTGTTTTGTTTTGTAGGCAACAAAAAATGGCCAGTGTTTTTGCAGGACAAAATGAATGAAATTAGGGATAATGAGGCACTGCTTGGGAGATTCGATATTTCTTCCTAAAAACTTTTTCAATCACTCTTTTTCAGTGGTAATTGGGGGTTGTATATAGTTGGCAAGTGTACTAATTGATTTTAATTATTTACTGTTGAAGTTCTTGATTGATTTCATTCGAATTTTAGTTGCTTTGTTCTTTTTTGCAGGTGTTTTTCAGGAATTAAATAATGGGAATTAGTTTTGGAAGGAGTGACTATATAAAACAGAATGAAGATATACATATTCTAATGAGAAATTGTAATATTTAATTTTTTTTATTTGAATATAATACAACTTTGATGTAAGGATATGGTGGTAATTTGATTTTGTAGTTTCTATTTATTGTTTGAATTCTAGTTTTTCTTTTGATGATTTTTCCTAGTAGTAATTTTGCCGTTAATATATTTCCATATTTAAAGATATGGTAGTAATTTCTTTTCATATTTAAGGAGATGGTTGTAGTTTCTTTTGTAAATTTTGAATTTGATGGAAATAAAAATTCGTTTGCATTAATTAGATCTTTCTATTTGTGATAAATAAGATATTAATTGGCAATTTTGAAATCTTTTCTATTGTTACATTTATGGAAAATAATTTGACCAAATTTAATCAAGAAAAATTAAAATAAATGGTTATTATTTAAAAATGGCAGTATACGTGTAAATGGTACTAAATTATTTTTTTTTTAAGGAAATGGTATCAAATTAATTGATTATTGATTCTGCATGCAAGTAAGTGCCTTAAATGATAAAAACTTTGTTAAGGCAATGAATATAAATGGTATGAAAACTGCTAATAGAGTTGAATTACCTTCATGAAAATAAATAATTTTTGGTAATTTATAATTTTAGTACTAACTACTATATTTTCACTGTAATTAGAATTATTAATAACAAATGGTTGTTTTTTTTGGTAATTAATATTTTTTCATGTTAACTTAAAGATTTTTTTGATTCAGGCCAATCAACATTAATTAAAGTTAAATCTTGTCAATTTACTAATTAATAAAGTTTAGGTTAATCGAAAAAATTATGCATGTTTTTTGTTAACTAAATAATTTTTGTTAATTTCTATAAAGCAGCATTAATTAAAAAGATCTTGCCAAATTTAACAATTAACGCAGTTTGTGTTAATTGATAATCTAGAGGAAGAAATTTCAATTTAAACAAATGACATTTTTGGAATTGTTGAAGTGTTAAGTGACTGAATAATTAGAAAAATATTTCCTTTGAGAGAGTGGTAATACCCGAAATACTCAAACCAAAAGAGCTTTTGGATTATTTGAGCTGGGTCCCACCTTGTGATTGTAGCTTTTGGATTACCAGCAATATACATTCAAATTACCACTTAATACCCACTATGCAACTTTTTTGTGGCAATGACGGGTCAAAGTATAATTTCCCATTAATTAATTAACCCCAACCCCTTATTTTTTAGGGATAATTTTATATATATCACTACAAAAATTCAAAATATCATATATACTAGGATAATGCCCGCGCTACGCTACAGTTATTTCAATTTTGTTTTTCATAATAATAAAATCATCAATCATCACTTCTTTTCTTAAAGAATACACAATCAATTTAAATTGTTTTACGGTAGAAAATAATTATCCAATATGATTCAGTGAAGATAATATATAACTTTTTATTATTTTGCATTACATAACATAGTTATACAAGTTATACAAGTGTCAAGTATCAGCATGTCTTTTTTATCTAATCAATTCAGAAAACACAGAAACATCTCTGCATCATTGTAAGGCCATCAAAGTATCTACTAATTAATGAAGCCATGAAACACATTCCCTTTATATTTACTAATTGAAGATTTTTTTTTCCTTCAAGACATGTAGTAGTCAAAACTTTTCCAATTAACATAAATTTTTTCCTGAACTTGAAGCATTTATACAAATGTCAAATTGCCCAGTACGATTGTACAAATGTTCAAGGCACATGTAATCAAATTCCTCAATGTATTTATGTTGATTCCTCAATGTATAAAACTTTGCCTGAACTACCAATTTCAAACCAGTTACAAAAACCAACTTAAAGCAATCAATTCTAAGTTTTATTGAATAAGATCTCCCCTCTGGCTCACTGGATTATTGCATAAAATTTATGTTTAAGTTTGCCTTCAGAATAGAATATTGAAAACAGATGCATGAAATGGACCTCAAAACAGAATCCATCCATTCTTCCGCCTGACATGTTCTGGACTGTCGCCATATTTGTTAAGCAATATCAGTCTCAAGAGTTTAAAGGAGTATTCATCTATAAAATGGCATAAATTAGACTTTAATCCAAAGGTTGGATTTAAATATTATTTCCATTTTCTCAATTAATGTTGAATTTTGTCTTCTTCCAGATAGTCAAGTTTGTTATTTATTAATTTCTGACAAGTGATCAATGATAAAACATATTCAGTAAACTTGACTCTATGTTCCGTATATTTGATGACTCTATGTTCCGTATATTTGATTCGTTTGAGAACCACGACCTTTTGGCAATAAATTTTCCAATGTGATTCATAGGTTCATACCACGAAAAAGATTCTGCTTAGCAAGCCACTATATAGTTAACCTAAAAAATAATTAATAATAATTATGCAAGGAAATTGCATTATCAAAGAAATTTAAGAACCAATAGAAATAGATTACAGAAAGATTAAAGATGAAAGCCTTGCTTGAAAAAGCTTCATTAAGTCATGAAATTGGCCGTGTATATCACCACAACCGTAACTGGGCTATTTATTGGTTGTACATTTAACTCCTCAATTAACATTTCCTTGACCTAATTAAACAAAATAAAAACATAAAAAGATCCATAATTAAATTATATTAAACAGTGAGCATTAGTCAATCAGTTGTTAAAATTTCGTAAGATTTCAAATCTAATTGAACACTTTTGAAGAGAGATTGCCAGATTGTTTAGCACATGGTACCAACTCTAATATCTTTTATTTTTCTTTAGGTGCCTTCCTAAATTAGATGATTTTCATATTCAAATCGTATGAGCTTAATACACAAACAAATCTTTTCAATAAAATAGAATTCCAGTGGTCCCATAAAAGCCATAAAGTTCAGTTGATATAATACACTAATACAAATGTTCATGTTTAAAAAGTAATCATTATAGTTTTCTTAGGAGAAAGAACATGAAAGAAAGAAATGTTAATTAAATAAAATCAAGAAAGAAGAATAAAAATAAAACATGAAGAAATGTTCATAACCTGAAATGATAGAAGAAAAAATGTTCTTTACGTCAAAGGTCTCTTTCGGTTTGGAATCGCACGAGCGAAGGAATATGACGAGTTACACATTACATTTGTTGCCTTTGCTTGGCAGTAAAGGCACTCCCCATAGTGATACCTAAAAGTATTTTCGCAAATTAAATTATGTGGTTTACTTTTAACATAAAAGGGTATATGACACAATTCATCGAACACTTGGTCTACACCAAGGAGAAATTAGTCCAGCGAGACCCAAAACTGATGTGTTCCATAAAATCTTGTCTAACAATCATTACCAACATTAGTCTAGATTTTTTCCATTACCTCTTCATCAATGGTGCTCTATTGATCTTTCTCATTCTTTTCTTCATTTGTTTTCTCCTCTTCATTATCATTGTTTTTCTTCCTCTGTTTTCTCCCTCACCTCTTGTGATGCTTCTTGTAAAGCGCTGCATTAAACTCTAGCGTGGAAAGTAAAAGAAAGAAAATCCACAAAATAAGGCAAACCAGATCTTGAACGACATATCATAATTTTCTCAATCCGTTTTTCATTTTAGGCAATTTTATCATGGTATGTGGAGAGGGGGAGAAGATGGTCAAGTATAAAGGAGAAATTATGAATTATTTGGTTTTGTTTGAAATTGAAGAAAGATAGATAGATAGTAGACAGTAGAGAGAGCGAGAAAGTCAAGAGAGATGATCGCTAGCCGGACCGTGCACTATTTCGTGTTTACGGTTTCGTTTGTGCGAGTCAGACAGGGAGGAGGGAGAGCGAGAGCGAGAGAGAGAGAGAGAGAGAGAGAGAGCGCTCTGTGCGTGGGGAGAAGACTGAGAGAGCGCTGTACAACGTAGAGAAGAAAGGAACATGTGGAGTATTTGTTTTTTCTGTTTATTGGAGTGATTGTTCTCACTTAATCTATGAAAGAACATCAAATACCAATGCAACAAACAAAAAACAAAAATATTACAACTTATTTTTTGCATAGCACAATTCTCGTAAAATCACAATATAAAAAAATTTAAAGGCACCGATTGAGACAAATCTCTCAGACCTACAAAATGGGGCCACGTGGCCCCTAAAGTAACTCCAGAAGACAGTAAGTCTATATGGGGGCGGGTTTAATCATATTTGTCATCATAAAAACTTAAATTATTATATATCCCATTAAAAAAATTTAAAATATCATATTTATCATTACAAAAACTTAATATATTTTATTATTCATCAAATTTACTTAAAACTTAAAATTATCCATTTTTTCGGTTAAAATTAACGGTCTAATCTTATAATTACTATTATACCCTAAATTTAGCTAATAAATTAGATTTCATATTAAACATTCATTTGATGATCTCTTTCTTTTCATGATTAATATAAACAAAAAAAAATCTTCACTTCAATAGCCAAAATAATTTGATACGAGAGACAAAATATTCAAAAAAATAATCAATTTATTTCTCTCATATCAAATTCTTTTGACTTCAAATTAAACGAAAGTTTTTTTATTTATATATAAATCTATATCATGAAGAGAGAGAGAGAGAGAGAGAGAGAGAAATGTTTAATATGAAATCTAATTCATAAAATAAATTTAGGGGGTATAATGGTAGTTATAAGATTTGACAGTTAATTCTAACGAAAAAAAATAGATGGTGTTAAGTTTTAAATAAAATTTAATGGCAAATATGATATATAAAGTTTTTGTAATGGCAAATTTGATATTTTAGGTTTTTGTAATGGCATATATGATATTTTTAAGTTTTTACAATGGTAAGTATGATATTTAAGTTTTTGTAATGGCATATATGTAATTATTCCTATTTTTCACCTACTTTTAAGACTTCTTAAAATGTCGCATTATCACTTTTATCTCGACCATTCGATCACATTTTTTGTCAAATCTTAACCATTCATTTTCTCAAATTTATTGATATTTTGTGACAACATTTATGTGCTTATTAAAGCATAATCATATAATTGGTTGAATTTGTGTTTTGTGTTCCACACTCGATTTAGTGAGAACCGTTGAATTTATTTCTGACGTTCAGATCTTAATCAAATGATTTCAATTAATCATAGTTCAAAGTTCTCATATATAGACTATATTTGTTGGAATATAGACTATATATAAGAACATATATAAAAATGATATGCACATTAATTTATACATTATTTTTCATCTCTCTTTGAGTAATCTCAAGAGACCTATCGTCAATTTTATCTCGCCCGTTGGATTAAATTTTTCAAATTTTAGTTTTTCATTTAAATTATTACCATAATATCATATGTTCAGTTAGATTAATGTTTCGTGTTAAATCTCCAGTTACGTGAGAATTATCATATCAAATAAAATTTTAGAGTATTAAAAACTATATTATTTTACTTAATGTATTATGGATTGAAAAAAAAAATGTGATCAATTTATACATAATTTTGTATCATTTCAACAACTAACAAAATAAGAAAAATAGCGGTTACAATTTTTTTTTTTGGAAAATGAGTCATGTTTTTTCCATATGTATCATATCATATTTCCTTTTTACAAATCTTGTTAAATATAATTATTATTTTTATATTTTTAAATTAATTATTTATAATTAAATTTTATGTGGTTTCAACTACAATCTATGTAATAAATTATCTTACATTTTTAGTTTTTCTATTTTCCTTCGTATATGTCCGATTAATACTTGATTTTTTTTCTAATATAATATGTTAATAGATAACTGCACAAGAAAACCAAACAGAATAAAAAAAGATGATATTTTAATCTTAGAAATCTTAATGCAAACATAAATGAAGATTATAGATTAATAATCCAAATTATTTTTTGGGTTATTATTTTTTGTTTAGCATTATCCTGGTTATTAATTAATGTGGTTCTAAAACTTCTTTAATGCCGACATGAAATAAATGTTTTCTTTGTAGGAGTGGAGTGGGCCTCTTAGCCTATTTTACGATTTTTTTTTTCAAAGTAGCACTTTTTTCAACAATAATTAATCAGATGGCACTATTTTGCAAATAATTGAGTATCTAACACTTCCGCCAGAGGGTTTGGTGGAAATGAAGTAGTTCCGCCAGAGGCTCTGGCGGAACTAGTGATTTTTTTTATTGATCCCGGCCATTTGGAACCCTTAAACATGCTTAATTAAGAAAAAAAAATTAGTGCCGCCATAGAGTTTGGCGGAACTAGGTAAAATTTATTTTTTTCAAGTTAAACTCGTAATTTAGAAGGCCAATTAGCTCAAAAAATTACGAATTCAACAGTTCCGCCAGACCCTCTGGCGGAACCAGAAGTTCCGCTAGAACCTCTGGCGGAACTGGCTATTTTTTTTTTTGCCTCTAAACACCCATAAAAATTTAGCCAAAAAAAAAATCATTGTTCCGCCAGAGGGTCTGGCGGAACTATGAACAGTATTTTTTTTTTTGCTAAATTTTCATGGCTGTTTAGAGACAAAAAAATATAAAATAGCCAGGCGGAACTGCTGAATTCATAATTTTTTGAGCTAATTGGTCTTCTAAATTACGAGTTTAACCTGAAAAAATAAATTTACCTAGTTCCGTCAGACCCTATGGCGGAACTAACTTTTTTTTCTTAATTAATCGTGTTTATGGGTGCTAAATGGCTGGAATCGACAAAAAAAAATCACTAGTTCTGCCAGACCCTCTGGCGGAACTACTTCAATTCCGCCAGAGGGTCTTGCGGAAGTGCTATCTGCTGAAATATTTCGAAAAAAAATACCATCTGATTAATTATTCTTAAAAAAAGTGCTATTTTGCAAAAAAAATCGTATTTTACTTTAATCTTCTGGACCTCTTCGATTGGGCTTGATTTTCGTTGGGCTGAGAATAGTTCATGGCAGGCTTACAGGTTTTAAAAACGAAAAGAATTAAGAGTGTTTCTATCAGCATTTTTCTTCTTTTATTAGGTTCTGGGAATTATGTCTGAAGGGATTAATCAGTCAGATATTTTTACCAAGATTCATCTTTGTACCAGTTACCGTCACCTCTGGTATAAATATATTTTCTCTCCCTCAATTTGACGTAGAAAAAGGATGAAGTATATTCTCAGGGACCGCAATATATTAATTATTGGAAGCACTTTTTGACAATTTGGCACTTTCACCCGTTCCTCATTCAGTTTTATAAAATATCCTTGGTCTCTAAATATTCCAAAGAATAATACCACAAGTCTTCTGAATAATTATATTATTGAATTATTTCCAAGGGATAGTACAACAGGTCTGCTGAATATTTCTGAATTTATGGGACGAGAGTTCTTTTTCAAGTAGAGGTGTCACTGGAGTTATAAAAAGCTAAAATTTAGCAGCTCACGTCTTAAATAATTTTTTTGTCCCACCTCAAAAATATTTTTTGTCAATAGATGAAAAATCTATTTGGTGAATAAAGTAATGATGGAGCAAATTATTTCAAACTTATCATAACAAAAGAGTATGTCCTACAAAGTAGATGAAATATTCTCTTATATGCAAATTGGCTTATCATTCATCCAATTTGCGCTTATTGAATATCAATAGTTATATTCACTAGTCACATATTGCATCATGTTCTTTAATTTTTATTATTTACATGATCACACAAGCATGAACATTATCTTCATGAAACATCCATGCTGTATCATCATCAACTATTACAGTATAAGCCGGGTCAGGGAAATAACCATGCATGGTAGAATTATATCCATGTTGATAGTATTTATGCGTAGATGCATGCATCTCATCTTCTAAATACTGCATGGCAAAAGCATAATATTCTGAGTCATAAGGACATGGCCAGAACTCAGCTTTCTTCCCAGTTCGCCTCACCGCTTTTAAAACCTCGTGATGATCTACGTATCCAGTTACTGTCACTTTTTGCTTATCCATGTCTATTTCCACATTATCCACCCCTAGTACATAAAAATAACTTGTATAAAAATAACTATATAATAATAACACGAATACATGTTTTTTTGTTCATGAAAACACGAAGACATCATAATATTACATACCATCAAGTCTATTAAGTGCTTTTCGTATTCTCTTCTCGCAACCATTGCAGTCCATGTGTACATTAAGCTCAACAATCTCAACATATACCAAAAAGTAAGAATGATATGTATATATGTTAGTTAAGGTCCAATAGAAAACCTAGGTATTAAGGTGTGGTTTCCTATTGTGAGAAACATGACTTACAGACATTGCGTCAGAAATAGAACCTTTGGGCTTCAAGAATCGCCACATTTCGGAGTAAGAACCGAATAGAATGCCAGCCTTAATTGATTTATAAAAACCAAGGGGAGGGAGTATGTGGCATATATATAGCTACACAGAAGAGAATCTAAGAAAAAGTCTGAAATTGAGATGCAATATGATGCAATTGCTTTTGATTCCATTGTTAACTTGAACATCCACAGGTAATATTTCTTCAATAAAAAAGTGTTTTATGGGCTAAACTAAAAGCTAGATAAGTCCAAACAAGCCTACCTCGGCCCACTACAATCTTGATATCTTAAGCCAACTCCATCAATGATATTCATTCCCAAATTAATTGCGATAATTTGAGGATAATTATGTAAGTGTGCTGAAAAGCTTTAATTTTCTTAAGTTGAACACAAATTTGAAAAGTTTTTTGGATATACCATTTTGGTCCTGGCTCCTGCTTCTATTTCATTTCACAAAGCTGAATGGAAACTTGTAACGTTCATTACAGCTTTAATTGGTTGCTCTTTGCGTGCCTACCACATTCATATATAACTTTGGAAATCTCAAAATATTATATAAAAAAATGAGGAAGAACTACAACAAGCGATTACTTGATATTTATTCTCTTTTAGATGGGCTCACATGTTTTTACCTAAATTTTTAAATAAATCCTGTTAGACACGGGATTCGAACCCCTCACCTTTGGAAAGATGATGTTGATATTATAACCACTAGACTAATCTAGTGGTGGTCTCAAAATATTATATAATTCTTAATAGATTGATTAATATGAAATATCATTTACATCCCTATAAAACGTAATAAATATCAATTATATCATTTCTTTCTATTTAATTGCTTCGAGTATTTACATTAATTTCATTTTTGTCAAAAGTATCTAAATTAAATTTCTTTTCATCATTAATACATGGACAAATGAAATTCTAGTGTGAATGTACTTCTATACTATTTTCAAAACAATTATCAGAAAAGAATAAACATGATATTTACGTGTTTCAAAAGTTCTATACGATATATTTTCGACTTTTTTTTAAAAATAGTATCTGTACCAAAAAAATAAACTAACTAGCACCCATATAAAAATAATTAAGTATCTAGCACTATCGCCAGGCTCTCTGGCGGTAGCGAGTCACTACCGCCATGCCCTCTGGCGGTAGTGTCTATTTTCCTTGATTTTATCAGCGAAATTTTAACTCGCCCTTAAACGGACTAAATTACTGTTAAATTAGTGAATTAACGACTACCACCAGAGGGAGTGGCGGTAGTGTGTATTTTCTTATTTTCTCTCTCCGTTTGCAACCCGTTTACAAAAATAAATGAAAAAAAAATCATAAAAAACACACTACCGCCAGGGGTTCTGGACAGTGCTGGAGATGGAAAATTTTTAAAACACCCAACTATCGCTAGCACCTGTGGCAGTAGTGACCGTCTGACAGTACATGCTATAAAAAGGTCCAACTTCAACTCTCTCCCCATTCTAACCTAAACCGCGCCCCCAACACCAAAAAAATGATTTGGAGACGATTTTGAGAGTATTTTGAACCAAAAAAAGAGGAAAAAATAGAAGAAATTAATCAAAAATTTAGAAGAAAAGAAGGAGGCTAGAGAAAATCAAGACGAAATTAGGTAATGTATTATAGATTATTTTGGAATTTTTTATTATTTAAGAAAAATCTTGTTGTTTATTAATTGAAATATTATTGTATTTAGGGAAAAAACAAGAGTAAATTCTTGAAAAAAATGGCATATAATAGATCAATTCTCGTATATTATGATGGTCGGGTTGTTCATCTATCGAACGGAATAAAGTATGACCCACCTGAACCGTCTAATATACCAAAAAATACGAACAAGATTATTACGAATTGTGTAACGAGGCTTGTGAGAATATCGGTTGGTCCTATAGTGATGATCTTATAATCTGAAGTAGATTTCCTTCCGTTCAATGTGACAACGGGTTAAATTATAGGTTATTGAAAATTTCGAACGATACAAAATGGGTTAAATTTGCGAAACACGTTATGAGGGTTGGGGTTGAATTAGAAATATATGTTGATCGCATCCAGAATAAACAATCACATGTAGGAACTAGTAGTAGATCGAATGTAGTTTCAAATGCAAGCGAAAATGAATTAGACGAGGATGGAAATGAATGTGAGAATGAAGACATTTTTGCGGCATTTGATATGGCCCGAGCGAGTAATAATATTTTTCCAGAAATAGATGAAGAAGAAAATGAATTGGACGAGGAACCGGTAATGGGGTCAGAGGACGAAGAGGAAGAGAAAATTTATGAGCTTAACAAAGAAGAAAGGGTAACTCCATTCCGATATACGAAAATGGGTGAAATGGTTAGTGTAGGGACTTTTGACGATCCGCCGGCAGCGGAGTTCAAAGATAGTTCAATGTAGGAATATGCAATAAATGATGTTGTGACAGGTAGGCGTGTGACTGAAAGGGATGATGAAATATTGTATAAGGGGCATACATTTGAAACAAAATTGGAACTACAATCGGCTGTAAGAGCATACAGTGTCAAGCATCACCGAGAAATAATAGTTGACCACTCAAGCAAAAAGAGATACATTGTATTCTGCAAGCTTAAAGATGGAGGTACAATATGTAGTTGGAGGATGCACGGTTCGATTAATAAGAAAAATTAATTATTGGAGATTAAAACATTCAAACAACCACACGTGTGTACTAATCAGACCCCTTGAAAAGACCACAAACAGTTAACGAGTGCGCTTGTTGGGGGACTAATTGTAGACATAGTTAGAGCGGATTTAGAAATTAAACCTGTAACCATAATAGAAGTAGTTAAATTGAAGGTTGTTTATACCATTTCATATTGAAAGGCGTGGAACGCGAAGCAACATGCAATTCAATTCTTATTCGGGGGTTGGAGGGAGGCATATAATTTGCTTCCCGAATTGATGACGGCAATATCATCAGCAAATCCTGGTACACTATATTTTTTTAGAATGGGAGATCCAAATAGTTTGAGCTCGAGTTCGAAGGTCTTTTCTGGGGATTTGGTCCATCACTCCACGGTTTTCAATGGTGCAAACCCGTCATAACAGTAGATGGAACATTTCTAACCGAAAAGTACCAAGGATGTTTGCTGACGGCAATTTATAGCGATGCTAACGGTCAATTATATCCTCTAGCTTTTGTGTTAGTTGAGAGAGAGAAGAAAGAGACATGGGAGTGGTTTTTTGATTGTTTGCGAAATGTAATCGGAAATCAAAATAATTATTGTGTTATTTCTGTTGGGAAATCCATAGCCATGTATGTTACATGCGCCACCTATGGATTTAACCCGCCCTAGGATCTACGTTAAGGGAATAAAAGTACGAGATTAGCAATTAAAATTTATACCTCGGATCTTCCTGATCCGCGAGACGAAGAACGGATGTAGGTCTGAACTATTCCGACTTGTAACCGTCTCCTTCTGAAGCTCGGCTCACCAAGCTCCTTCCTATTGCTAGGCTCGAAGAACTCCTTCTTGAAGCTCGACTCGCTAAACCCTTTCTTAAAGCTCGGCTCGAGAGACTCCTTCTTCTCCTAGGGATGAAGATAGATCGCTCGCTAGTTCTCAAGGTAGAGAACCTCTACTCGTATCCACGCGAACTTCACTCGAACAGAATATCCAGACTTGGTTAGACAAGTCCGGAAATACTTTCCGAATATCTCTCAAAACTCTCTCTCTCTCTCTTTTCTGTGTAAAGACGTCCTCTTAGGCTTCTGAGTTGTGTGTCAAATAGAGAGACCCTGCCCTTCTATTTATACTAGAGAGAGAGGCGAACGATTGCTCAGTTACCATAACTAAAACCCTAATCTGCGCCTATTCCGTTGCCAACGGAATAGGTATTTCCATAACGGAATACTTGGCAGCTAAGGTTATTATAGTTTCCATATATATTCCGTTGGGAACGGAACTGTTCCGTTGCCAACGGGATGGCACTATTTTGTTCAATCAATTAACCAATAATTGTTTATTTCCTTCACCAAATTATACATCATATGTATTAACTGTTTTGAGGCATATTCATCCCGTACGAATGGAGTTCATTGTGTGACCATGTAGGTTCCATTTAACGCTGGCAACGATCTTCTAAAGATCGTAAGTCATGAGTAACCTCTAGACTGATGTCATGACTACCCATGTTAAATGAAATGATCAGCGATCGTAAACCTATCTGAATAGACATTTGCTTATTCCTTTTGTTCTACGATATACGTCTTGATCACAAGGCACTGTAATATGTCATCCTTGAGTTTGATCAAAGTCTCTTTCCTGATCGAGAATTAGACTGAGTAAATACAAAACGATATTAACAACACATGTTAATCCATTTTAAGCATGGCCATGCATTTTCTTCAGTCCTAGTTCATCAGGGGATCCATAGATATCTCCCTCATGACGAGAGGAACAAATCCCATCTTGGTCACTCACATTCCTTGTCATGATTCAGTGCATACCAAACTATGACCCTAATGATCATCCCGTTACGGATGACGTAAGATCATATTAAAGTATGCAGTTCCTCATATAGGAATCCATGGTGACCTCAGGTCATAGGAACAAGCACACTATTCATATGAGAATCACTAATGACATATACCATGCATATTCTCATAGTGTGGTCAGTCCAGTACTTGTTATCTAACACGTACCTATATTCCAGACTTGACATCTCTATGTCCATGATCAGCAGAACATGATCATCCAGCCTGCGAATATACTAGTATGGATATGTAGCATCTTACCTGAAGTATTTCTATCTCTATAAACACCCTACATACCACTAGGGACAGTTTAGAATGTCATTTGTTGGTTCACAGTTCTACTATCAGAATTACGTATTCTGATGACGTGAACCCAAAGTGTTATTCTTGGTTGATATAAGAATTATACATTCACAACCCATACACACATATATATAAGAAATAACCTTTATTGAATAAATAATAATGTCTTAAAACATAATCCATTTCCTAGCACAAATACATTTGACCTAGGGCACTAATCCTACAGTCTCCCACTTGCACTAGGCCAATTCTAAGCATCTTATGCCCATAGACCTAACATGACCCTCATGCTTTGCTTGCGGGAGTGGTTTAGTTAATGGATCAGTGACATTGTCGTCCGATGGCACTCTACACATTTTAACATCACCCCTTTGTATGTCTCTCTGATCAGATGGAAGCTTCGTAGTATGTGCTTGGACTTTTGGTGAGATCTCGGTTCCTTTGCTTGTGCGATCGCTCCATTTTTGTCATAATATAGATCCACTAGCTCCGAGATCTTCAGAACTACTCTTAGCTCCTCCAAAAAATTCTTTATCCAAATAGCTTCTTTAGCCGCTTCTACAGTGGCTATATACTCTGCTTCCGTTGAAGAATCTGCCATAGTACATTGCTTGAAACTCTTCCATGTCACTGCACCTCCATTTAGGCAAAATAAATAACCTGATTACGATCTGAAGTCATCTGAGTATGTTTGGAAGCTTGCGTTGGTGTAACCCTTTACAACGAGCTCGTCTTCCTGACCTCCATAGACTAGGAACAGGTCCTTTGTTCTTCGTAAGTACTTAAGGATTCTTTTAACAGCTATCCAGTGACTTTCACCTGGATTAGACTGGAACCTGCTTGTTGCGCTCAATGAGTATGACACATCCGGTCTAGTACATATCATGGCATACATGATAGATCCTATAGCCGAAGCCTATGGGATCTTAGTCATGCGTCTTCGTTCCTGCTCACTTGTAGGACACTGTGTCTTACTGAGAGACATGCCATGTGACAAGGGCAAAAATCCTTTCTTGGATTCTTACATTCTGAACCGTTTCATTACCTTGTCTATGTACGTACTTTGACTCAGACCTATAAGCCTTCTAGATCTATCTCTATAGATCCTGAATCCTAGCACGTAGGAGGCTTCTCCTAGGTCTTTTATCGAGAAACTATCTCCCAACAATTTCTCGACGTTCAATAATGTTGGGACGTCATTTCCCATGTGTAATTTGTCATCTACGTAAAGCACCAGGAATACTACCGTGCTCCCACTGAACTTCATGTAAACACAAGGCTCACCTTCACTTTTGGTAAAACCAAAACTTTTGATGACTTCATCAAAACGAAGGTTCCAACTTCAAGATGCTTGCTTCAATCCATAGATGGATTTTTGAAGCTTGCAAACCTTACCAGAATTCTTAGGATGGACAAAACCCTCGGGTTGCATCATATGCACGTCCTCGGTCAGATTTCCATTTAGGAAAGCTGTTTTGACATCCATTTGCCATATTTCATAGTCATAATATGCTGCTATGGCTAACAGAATTCTGATGGATTTAAGCATAGCTACAGGTGAGAAAGTTTCATCATCGTCAATATCATGAACTTGTTGATACCTTTCGCCACAAGCCTTGCTTTGTAGGTTTGTATCTTTCCATCCATGTCAGTCTTCTTCTTGAAGATCCATTTGCATCCGATGGTCTTCAAGCCTTCGGATGGGTCAATCAAATTCCAAACTTGATTGTGTTGCACGGATTGCATCTCGGCTCTCATGGCCTCTTTCCATTTCTGAGAGTCGGGACTCTTCATACCATCTTGGTAGGACGTGGGTTCATCATCTATGAATGTCACATCATCATCCTTAGACACGAGAAATCCGTATCTCTCGGGCTCATGATGAATCCTACTAGATCTACGTTGAGTCTGTTGTGTTTCAAGCTCACCAACTCTTTGAGAGCTTGTACGGTCTTCCATCACAAGTTCTGTAACTGTAGGTGAGTCTCGAATTTCTTCGAGTTGTACTTTACTTCCACTGCTTCTCATGGAGACAATCTCTCTTTCCAAGAAGGCTCCATTGCGAATACTTTGTTCTCCGATGGGTGGTAAAAGTAATATCCTTTGGTTTCCTTAGGATATCCCACAAACAGGCACTTATCAAGATTTGGGCCCAAGTTTATCGGGAAACTGACGTTTGACATAAGTCTCACATCCCCAAATTTTAAGAAAAGACAACTTGGGGCTTTTCCCCGTCCATATCTCATATGGCGTCTTTTGAACTGCTTTGGATGTAATCCTGTTCAGTATGAATGCGGCAGTCTCAAAAGCGTAACCCCAGAAAGACATTGAAAGACTCGTTTGACTCATCATTGATCGAACCATATCCAATAAGGTTCGATTCCTCCTTTTGGACACTCCATTCCACTGAGGAGTTCCTGGAGGAGTCAGTTGTGAAACTATTCCACATTCTCTGAGATGATCCTCAAATTCCTGACTCAGATATTCGCCTCCTCGATCAGATCGAAGTGCTTTAATCTTCTTGCCAAGTTGATTTTGTACTTCATTTTTAAATTCTTTGAACACTTCAAAGGATTCAGACTTGTACTTCATTAGGTAGACATAACCATATCTACTGAAGTCGTCAGTGAAAGTTATGAAGTACCGATACCCACCTCTAGCGGCCGTACTCATTGGTGCACATACATCAGTATGTATGAGTTCTAATAAGTCATTGACCCTTTTTCCAACTTTTGTGAAGGGTTTCTTAGTCATCTTGCCAAGTAAACAAGACTCGCACGTCTCAAATGATTCCAAATGAAATGAGTCTAAAAGTCAATGAGAGTGGAGTTTAGAAATGCGTTTATCATTTATATGGCCTAAGCGATAGTGCCAGAGGTATGTTGTATTTGAGTCATTCGGTTTAAATCGTTTAGTGTTAATGTTATATATGGAATTATCATTCTCTTTCTTAAGATCTAGCACGTAAAGACCTCTTTCTAATAGAACATTTCAATAGAAAAGATTATCCTTTAAGATAGAACAATTAATATTCTCAATAACAAATTTATAACCATCCAAAACTAGACTAGAAATAGAAATAATATTTCTGCTCATAGCAGGTACAAAATAACAATTATTAAGTACTACTACAAGTTCACTAGGCAAAGTCAATAAATAAGTTCCTACGGCTAATGCAGCAACTCTTGCTCCATTTCCCACACGCAGCTCGACTTCACCCTTAGCTAATCTTCTACTCCTTCGTAGCCCCTGCACATGATTATAAATGTGAGTATCATATCCGATATCCAATACCCAAGATTTAGGAGTAAGTGAATTAGTTTCAATAACAAAAATACCTGAAGCGGTAGTCACACTATCCTTCTTGATTTCATCCTTGATAGAGTTTGCAGTTTCTCTTCCAATGGCCAACCTTGTTGCAATGGAAGCAAACTCCCTCCTTGTCTTTCTTGATCTTAGGTTTAGGCAACACCTTACCTTTACCCTTGCTCTTGTTCCTGGTCTTCTTACCCTTCTTCTTGTGAACCATTAGAACATCTTTGACAACAGTTGTCTTCATGTCCTCCTGTGCGTTCTTAAGGATCCCATGCAACTCGGTGTTGGATTTCTCCATCTGCTGAATATTATAGTTCATGATGAATTGCTTAAAACTAGGAGGTAACGACCCGAGAATTATGTCAACAGCTAATTCTCTGGGCATAGTTGAACCAAGCCTCTCCAATTGATCAAGATAGCTCTTCATCTCGAGTACATGAGCACTCACAGATGAACCTTCAGCCATCTTTGTGTCAGTTAGAGAGATGGTCGCTTTGTAGCGCTCAACTCTAGCCTGCTCTTGGAATATTTCCTTGAGAGTTACGATCATATCGTAAGCACCCATGTCCTCCAGTTGCTTCTTGAAACTCGGAGGTCATCGTCGCTAGCATGAGACAAGCTATCTCCGTGTCGTCTTTAACGTATTTAGCGTATGCATTTCGGGCAGCCCTTGTGGCTTCCTGTTCTGGTTCATCCGGGTAAGCCTCTTCAATGACATACAGTTTATTGTCAGCCTTGAGAACAATTCTCAGGTTTCTAAACTAGTCAAGGAAGTTAGACCCATTGAGCTTATCCTTCTCAAGGATAGATCGCAAATTCAACCCTGTTGAATTATTATTTGCCATTATTCTACAAGTTAAAATGTAAAGTGCCATTATTATTAATTCATTGGGGTTGTTTTGTTTTGGTGTTTCTTATAATGTACTCCCACTATTTTTTCTTCAAATCAACCACCTTCAGTAGTATTGATTCGGAAACTTCAAATGAATGAGGTTTTATAGTGAGTCAATATCTGTATTTCATTGAGTATTAAGTGCGCTTTGGCACAACCCTCAATACACAACTATTTAGGTAGGAACACTTCCAATTGTATCATATACAACTCTTTCCTTTTATGGAATGAGCATCATATGCCCGGTGTCCATCTTGTGCCCTGAGCCCAAGTCCGACTTGCTTGCTCAGTTAAATTTAACCATGTATGATTATCAGCGAAATAGATTCCAGCACACTCAGCTTTGGCATGACCCATGCTGGACGCCATTTCCTGCGTACCCTCCTTTACAAAGACAATCCTCCATATGCTCAGCTTTGGCATGACCCACATGGAAGAGTGTCTAAGTACCGAAGATTTCAGTGACATGGGGGGCACTTCTTTACTTAACATTCTGAAGGATTTTATTTTAGATTCATAAATATAAACATCACATAAACAAGGTTAAATATGGTATGAACCTAATCCTCACGAGCGATCATGAGGTTCTTAATTCTAGATCTATCTCTAGATTGCAGGAGTAATCTTCAACGAACCCTTCGTTGTGTGTGCAAAGATCCAATGCTATCTTCCGAAGATTGCGCCAAGATCTCTTGCCTTGAAGTCTTGAAATAATATCTATTCTAACAACTATCCTATAGCTAGAAAAGGTAATTTACAAAATTGGACAACTCATAGGTTGCCATAATTACAACTTTGGATAACTCACTGATTGCCTTAGATATTAGACAATATTACAGGCATTCACACACAAGATTACATCACAGAACAATCACATATCCGAAGCTCATACCATATTTGTATATTTAAATACCATGTATAACAAAAATTAGGGTTTCTCGCAAAATCAGCATTATTCCGTTCCGAACGGAACTGTTCCGTTCTCAACGGAACTATTCCGTTGCCAATGGAATAGGTATTTCCATAACGGAATACTTGGCAGCTAAGGTTATTATAGTTTCCATATATATTCCATTGGAAACGGAACTGTTCCGTTGCCAACGGAATGTCACTATTTTGTTCAATCAATTATCCAATAATTGATTATTTTGTTCACCAATTTATACATCATATGCATTAACTGTTTTGAGGCATATTCATCCCGTACGAATGGAGTTCATTGTGTGACCGTGTAGGTTCCATTTAACGCTGGCAACGATCTTCTAAAGATCGTAAGTCATGAGTAACCTCTAGACTGATGTCATGACTACCCATATTAAATGAAATGATCAGCGATCGTAAACCTATCTGAATAGATATTTGCTTATTCCTTTTGTTCTACGATTTACGTCTTGATCACAAGGCACGGTAATTTGTCATCCTTGAGTTTGATCAAAGTCTCTTTCCTGATCGAGAATTAGACTGAGTAAATACAAAATGATATTAACAACACATGTTAATCCATTTTAAGCATGGCCATGCATTTTCTTCAGTCCTAGTTCATCAGGGGGCCCAGAGATATCTCCCTCATGACAAGAGGAACAAATCTCATCTTGGTCACTCACATTTCTCGTCATGATTCAGTGCATACCTAACTATGACCCTAATGATCATCCTGTTACGGATGACGTAAGATCATATTAAAGTATGCAGTTCCTCATATAGGAATCCATGGTGACCTCAGGCCGTAGGAACAAGCACACTATTCATATGAGAATCACTAATGACATATACCATGCATATTCTCATAGTGTGGTCAGTCCAGTACGTGTTCTCTAACACGTACCTATATTCCAGACTTGACATCTCTATGTCCATGATCAGCAGAACATGATCATCCAGCCTACGAATATACTAGTATGGATATGTAGCTTCTTACCTGAAGTATATCTATCTCTATAAATATCCTACATATCACTAGGGACAGTTTAGAATGTCATTTGTTGGTTCACAGTTCTACTATAAGAATCACGTATTCTGATGACGTGAACCCGAAGTGTCATTCTTGGTTGATATAAGAAATATACATTCACAACCCATACACACATATATATAAGAAAGAACCTTTATTGAATAAATAATAATGTGTTAAACATAATCCATTTCCTAGCACAAATACATTTGGCCTAGGGCACTAATCCTACAATTTCGGATAGGCATCCTGGTATAATTAGCGCAATGAGAGGTGATAAATGGAAGCCCCCTTATGGTTATCATCATTATTGCATGCGGCATTTCGAAGCAAATTTCAGTAGCCACGCGACGAACAAAACAGTGATTCTGTTGGTGCCGAGATTAGTATGTGAGAGTACCTAAAGCAATAAATATAAATTCAAAAAAATTTGGGAAAAAATGGAAACGAAATATCCTGAGGGGACTGAATGGTTAGCGAGAGTACCTAAAGCAAATTGGGCGCTCTCGCACGATAATAATGGTTGTCGGTGGGGCCTAACAACTAGTAATAATGCTGAAATTATGAATTATGTTTTCAAAGGTATAAGAAAGTTGCCGGCTACGGCAATTGTTATGGCGACATTTTACAAGTTGAACTGTTATCATTTGAGATATCGGGCGGATGCTGAAAGTCGGGATAAACAGTGGTCGAATATGGTGATGGAAGAAATTGAACAGAGAAGAAATAAGGCCGTTACGTGTTACAATTTAGACGAAGGTGTTTATCAGGTGGAGAGACGAACTCGTCGGACGACGAGTTGTATCGGAATTCCGGGAAAGACTTGGAAAGTTAACTTCAATGAAGATAATTGCGGGTGTCAAAAACCGATGATATATCACTATCCGTGTTCTCACATCATATCAGTTGGCATGCATAAAGTAGTATCATCCGAGCCTTTTATTTATCCATGTTATTCCTTGGATAATCTGAAACATACGTACGAAAGAAGTTTTTATCCTGTTAAGGAAAGATCACATTGGAGGCCACGCAAAGAATTTTGTGATTTTACATTATATCCGGGTGATAAACTCGTAAGAAAAAAATACTAACGGAAGGATGAAATGTGGACGACGTCGGGAGATACATTTCAAGAACAGTATGGATACCATGCACACATCTGTTGGTACAAAGTGTTGTAGTGTATGCAAGTTGTCGGGTCACACAAAACCAAGATGCACACAAAGGGGTGGAGGTCGATATAATGGGCCGTAGTTTGTTTCGAACTTTGTATTATTTTAAGAACTTGTTGTTTGTTGGAACTTGTAGTTTGTTGTTTTAGTTTATTTCGAACTTTGTATTATTTTAAGAACTCATTGTTTGTTAGAACTTGTAGTTTGTTGTTTTAGTTTGTTTCGAACTATGTATTATTTTAAGAACTTATTGTTTATAATTTTAGTTTGTTTCGAACGTATATTATATTGTTATGACGAACAAAATAAACATAAACGCAAAACATAATACATAAATAGTCAATCCAAACATAATACATAAATAGTCCAAAAATAATACATAACATAACACATAATCACTAATTAGGCGTGTACCGTGCAACACCGCATCCAGCACCCTGTCTAGTAGTGCGTCGCGGACCACGTCCTCTGACAGGCTCTTGAGTAAGTTGGCTAACGCCTACGCCCTCGTCACGGTCCTCATTTCTACCGTCATCATCGTCACTATCTTCGTGATACTCATTAGGAGTGTTGAGATAATGCCATGGAAGACCGGCAGGGTATTCATTACCCTCAATATACCCTTTTCGCATGCATCCCAACATATCCAGCATGACACTTCTCATTTTCGCCCCGTTCCATCTCTTACGAATGGCTTTTAAACCCTTTTCGCACGCCTCCGTAAAATTTGCCATCTAAATTAAATTAATAATGTAATATTGTTAAAATGTAATATTATTCAAATTATTACGCTATTAAATTATTTCACATACCGCTTTTCTTTTGTCGGGAACAAGATGACGATATGAGTCTGTATCATGCGAGATGGTCGACTGCACCAATCTCGCCTCCGATACTCTTCCGTACCACTCCATATACTCCAAATGTCTGTCCGGATTATATGCCCTTCTCTTGACCTAGGAGAAGCCTCATATGTGCTAGGAATCAGGATTTATAGAGATAGATCTAGAAGGCTTATAGGTCTGAGTCAAAGTACATACATAGACAAGGTAATGAAACGGTTCAGAATGCAAGAATCCAAGAAAGGATTTTTGCCCTTTTCACATGGCGTGTCTCTCAGTAAGACACAGTGTCCAACAAATGAGCAGGAACGAAGATGCATGACTAAGATCCCATATGCTTCGGCTATAGGATCTATCATGTATGCCATGATATGCACTAAACCGGATGTGTCATACTCATTGAGCGCAACAAGCAGGTTCCAGTCTAATCCAGTTGAAAGTCACTGCGTAGCTGTTAAAAGAATCCTTAAGTACTTACGAAGAACTAAGGACATGTACCTAGTTTATGAAGGTCACGAAGACGAGCTCGTTGTAAAGGGTAACACTGACGCAAGCTTCCACACAGACTCAGATGACTTCAGATCGCCATCAAGTTATTTATTTTGCCTAAATGGAGGCGCAGTGACAGGGAAGAGTTCTAAGCAATGTACTATGGCAGATTCTTCAACGGAAGCAGAGTATATAGCCGCTGCAGAAGCGGCTAAAGAAGTTGTTTGGATAAAGAACTTTTTGGAAGAGCTAAGAGTAGTTCCGAGTATCTCGAAACCAGTGGATCTATATTGTGACAACAATGGAGCGATCGCACAAGCAAAGGAACTGAGATCTCACAAAAAGTCCAAGAACATACTGCGACGCTTCCATCTAATCTCGAGAGGTCATACAAAGGGGTGATGTTAAAATGTGTAGAGTGCCATCAGACGACAATGTCGTCAATCCATTAACTAAACCACTCCCACAAGCGAAGCATGAGGGTCATGTTAGGTCTATGGGCATAAGATGCTTAGAATTGGCCTAGTGCAAGTGGGACACTTTGTAGGATTAGTGCCCTAGGCCAAATTTATTTGTGCTAGGAAATGAATATGACAATATTATTTATTCAATAAAGGTTGTTTCTTATATATACCTGTGTGTATGGGTTGTGAATGTATATTTCTTATATCAACCAAGAATGACACTTCGGGTTCACGTCATCAGAATACGTTATTCTGATAGTAGAACTGTGAACCAATGAATGACATTCTAAACTATCCCTTGTGATATGTAGGATGTTTATAGAGACAGACATACTTCAAGTAAGTAGCTACATATCCACACTAGTATATTCGCATTTTGGATGATCATGTTCTACTGATCATGGAAATAGATATGTCAAGTCTGGAATATAGGTACGTGTTAGAGAACACATACTGGACTGACCACACTATGAGAATATGCATGGTATATGTCATTAGTGATTCTCATATGAATAGTGTGCTTGTTCCTACGACCTGAGGTCACCATGGATTCCTGTATGAAGAACTGCATACTTTAATATGATCTTACGTCATCCGTAATGGGATGGTCGTTATGTATGCACTGAATCATGACGAGCAATGTGAGTGACCAAGATTGAATTTGTTCCTCTCGTCATGAGGGAGATATTTCTGGGCCCCCTTGATGAACTCGGACTGAAGGAAATGCATGGCCATGCTCAAAATGGATTAACATGTGTTGTTAATATCATATTATATTTACTCGGTCTAATTCTCGATCAGGAAAGAGACTTTGATCAAACTCAAGGATGACATATTACCGTGCCATGTGATCAAGATGTATATCGTAGAACAAAAGGAATAAGCAAATGTCTATTCAGATAGGTTTACGATCGCTGATCATTTCATTTAACATGGGTAGTCATGACATCAGTCTAGAGGTTATTCATGACTTACGGTCTTTAGAAGATCGTTGCTAGCGTTAAATGGAAGCTACATGGTCACACAATGAACTCCATTCGTACGGGATGAATATGCCTCAAAACAGTTATACATATGATGTATAAATTGGTGAATGAAATAACCAATTTGGATAATTGATTGAACAAAATAGTGCCATTCCGTTGGCAAAAGAATAGTTCCGTTCCCAACGGAATATCTATGGAAACTGTAATAACCTTAGCTGCCAAGTATTTCATTATGGAAATACCAATTCCGTTGGCAACGGAATAGTTTCGTTGGCAACAGAATAGGCTGAGATTAGGGTTTTAGTTATGGTAACTGAGCAATTGTTCGCCTCTCTCTCTAGTATAAATAGAAGGGCAGGGCCTCTCTATTAAAGATACAACTCAGAAGTCTTAGATGCCGTCTACTACACAGAAAACGGAGAGAAACTTTTAAGAGATATTCGGAAAGTATTTTTTCTAGCCAAGTCTGGTTATTCCGTACGTCTGAAGTTCGCATGGATATGAGTAGAGGTTCTCTATCTTGAGAACTAGCGAGCGATGTATATTCATCCCTAGGAGAATAACCATTAAACTCTTTCTTGAAGCTCGGCTCGAGAACCTCTACTCGTATCCACGCGAACTTCAGACGTACGGAATAACCAGACTTGGCTAGACAAAATACTTTCCGAATATCTCTCAAAAGTTTCTCTCCCTTTTCTGTGTAGTAAACGGCCTCTAAGACTTCTGAGTTGTATCTTTAATAGAGAGACTATGCCCTTCTATTTATACTAGAGAGAGAGGCGAACGATTGCTCAGTTACCATAACTAAAACTCTAATCTTCACCTATTCCGTTGCCAACGGAACTAATCTGTTGCCAACGGAATAGGTATTTCCATAACGGAATGCTTGGCAGCTAAGGTTATTACAGTTTTCATGTATATTCCGTTGGGAATGGAACTATTCCATTGCCAACGGAATGGCACTATTTTGTTCAATCAATTATCTAATAATTGATTATTTCGTTCACCAATTCATACATCATATGTATAACTGTTTTGAGGCATATTCATCCCGTACGAATGGAGTTCATTGTGTGACCGTGTAGGTTCCATTTAACGCTGGCAACAATCTTCTAAAGATCGTAAGTCATGAGTAACCTCTAGACTGATGTCATGACTATCCATGTTAAATGAAATGATCAGTGATCATAAACCTATCTGAATACACATTTGCTTATTCCTTTTGTTCTACGATATACGCCTTGATCACAAGGCACGGTAATATGTCATCCTTGAGTTTGATCAAAGTCTCTTTCCTGATCGAGAATTAGACTGAGTAAATACAAAATGATATTAACAACACATGTTAATGTTTTTTTTAGCATGGTCATGCATTTTCTTCAGTCCTAGTTCATCAGGGGAACCAGAAATATCTCCCTCATGACGAGAGGAATAAATCCCATCTTGGTCACTCACGTTCCTCGTCATGATTCAGTGCATACCTAATGATGACTCTAATGATCATCCCATTACGGATGACGTAGGATCATATTAAAGTATGCAGTTTCACATACAGGAATCCATGGTGACCTCAGGTCGTAGAAACAAGCACACTATTCAAATGAGAATCACTCATGACATATACCATGCATATTCTCATAGTGTGGTCAGTTCAGTATGTGTTCTCTAACACGTACCTATATTCCAGACTTGACATCTCTATGTCCATGATCAACAGAACATGATCATCCAGCCTGCGAATATACTAGTGTGGATATGTAGCTTCTTACCTGAAGTATGTCTATCTCTATAAACATCCTACATATCACTAGGGACAGTTTAGAATGTCATTTGTTGGTTCACATTTCTACTATCAGAATCACGTATTCTGATGACGTGAACCCGAAGTGTCATTCTTGGTTGATATAAGATTTACATTCACAATCCATACACACAGATATATAAGAAACAACCTTTATTAAATAAATAATAATGTGTTAATACATAATCCATTTCCTAGTACAAATACATTTGGCCTAGGGCACTAATCCTACAACCATATGTGATATGGGTTTGGAATAGTCCCAAATTATCTTTAAAGGTTGAAGTATGACTCGTGCTAAGTCATTAATTATACACATTTTATACCCTATAAATATATGATATTGCACCATTATAAGTGTTAATATTCTATTTATATGGATAATAATCATAACTCGAATGTTGATACTACTAATGAGATGTTTATGTGATTTCAGGTGCAATTTAGATGGAGCATAACTTGGGGAAAAGAAGTTGGAGCACAAGAGAGAGATAATAATCAAGACTCGGACCTGCCGACACAGTCGCAGTATTTCGGCCATAACTCACAATCTGGGCCTCCTCTATATGCATACTATATACCGTTGGAAAGAAGAGAACAAAGTCCACAATTCATTCTTTATCACCAGAGCCCAATTCCGAAGTCTACATGGCCCTAATTGACCATCTTCTGGATAGATCTTTCATGCACTTTGCATGCACTCTTCATGCCTTTGCCATGCTTCCTTCATACTCTTTGCATGGATCTTCATTCATCCCTCATGATTACCTTTTGAGAGGGTTATATAACCAGGTGCAAGGCATCTATTCTAATCACCTTTTAAACTTCATAATTCTCTCTCTTGGAGTTGGGCAAGTCAAGCAAGCTTCACCATTCCATCCACGCTTCATTAATGGGTTCTATCATTATTTTATTTTCTTTATTTTCCATGTATTTCGAGTAAGCCCTTCGAGGCATAGTTAGTGTTTATGTTTTTGTGTTGTAACTTTTGAGACCATTAATAATGAATTTCATTTGAACGGTTATATTCTGTTTTTATTTACTTATTATCTTTCATGCTCAATGAATTGTTTTAAGTTTATTTCGGTCAATTCTATGTTCAGTAGTAATTAACAAGGGCCACAAAATTCCTTTGGTTGCTTTGCTCAATAGCTTCCATTAGAATTTGAATAATAGCCAAGTGCAAATAACTCATAACGAACTAAACAGTTCTGAACAAGCTCATTGTTTAGGAGGTTTTGATTTGCTTAAATAACCAATGATTCCTATTGAATTGGTTATGATATTCAAGTAGGTTAGTGTTTTTATTTACAAGCTCATCTAAACTAAAATTCTATCTTTTCGTTTGAGTTATTTATCGGTTAGAGCTCATCTTACTGCACTTAAGATATTAATTCCAAATTCATTATTATAATCAAGGATAAAGTTACACACAAATTCACTACACGAAACTATGCCTCATTTCACAAAACCACCACATCTCTTAGTCTTTACTTTAAGTTTTCTCTTTATTTGTTACTTTCATTTTGTTGCAATCAACCAATCAACAACCCCCCCAATTGTGTGTCTTGTTTTAGGTCTTGTGTTTGGTTTTATTTACGGTATTGGTTTCTCTTTATTTTAGTTTTCTGTTTTTGTTCGAGTCCGTTTTCATTAGAGGAGTAATCCTTTCACCTAGTTTTAGTCTAAATAGCTCTCTGTGGTTCGACCCCTACTTCCACTATCTACTGTATTGTAGTTAAGTTTAGGGTTATAAATTTCTTTTGGTAAGTGTATAACGACTGCAAAAATACCTCTTATCAACTCGTGTCAAAAGGTTTGACGATGTCGACACAACAATCTCATAAATATTGGTGGAATATCAATTTGATATTGTTTTACATCCATTACGAGTTCAAAGTGTTTGCTACTCATAATTCAGACTTCTTAAAAAGAGATCTCATCTCCTAAAGAAGCAGTGGGAGTGTAATACATCTCGAAAGGTTTGAGATCCACATACTAGCGATGAACCATTAATGAGTCTATCAAGTAGTTGATAAGGCTGTACTTGAAACATAAGGTCCTCCTCACAGACCTGGTAGACATTAAGGTGAGAGATATGATCTCTCATAAAAGATGCTCATAGAGGATGAGTCGACTTTCTACCGAGGAGACTGTGAAGAAACAAAGTTCTAAAAATGGTTGGAACATGAGAACTGAGATTCAACGCATGTACAAGCAATCATATTTGAAACTTGATTGGAGTATCCAATGGCTCGATGGCCATTGCATACAATACATGGATAACTTACAAATAACAAAGAAATCAGCTATAGTATGGGATATAGTAAAAGGACTTTCTCACTTGTTGCTATTACGAATTCTAACTTCCATAGTACAATGCGATTGTGAATGATGAAACAAGGATATAAAACTCACATTCCTTTATAGGAACTTTACTGTGGATGTATCTTTGATACATGGCAAAGAGTTTTGTAATCGCAAGAATTCTGAAAGGTAAATTCATTCATGAATGGATTAATGCAAGCTTCTGAGGATGGATCTATTTGACAAAGTAAATTGAAGAGTCTGACTTAATCAAAATAGATGCGACGACCTTGATTTCAAGAAATTCAGTGGGAGTATAACAATCTTCCTGCATTACAACAACTTACACATCCTAATAGTTAGGAGTTGAAGTCTATACAGACTTCTGGTTACAAGATAAAGCACATTGGTAAAATATTGAAAGAATTCGATGGGCAAGAAATGTTCTTGCTCATGGTGTTCATATGAATGCTGAAAAGGTAAACGAATGAGATTCTATACTTTCAGCCATACGTTGAAATGTTCAACTTGCAAGAAAGTGTTCTTGCTTATGTCATTCACATGAACAATAAAAGGGTATAAGAATTAGATTTTATGCCTTCAACCATATATTGAATATTCAATATACAAGAAAGAGTTCTTGCTTGTGGCACTAATATGAACAGTGAAAGGCACATGAATTGGATTCTATGCTTTCAACAACATATATTGAAAGAGTTCAATATGAAAGAAAGAATTCTTGCCTACGACGTTCATATAATGAAGACATACATTTATCATCCATTTATTGAAAGGCTCAATATACAAGAAACAGTTCCTGATAACAGGATGAATAAGATTTTTCAAGCCATACAATGTACTGTGCAATACGCTTAGAGCATAAGAGAGCAAATGGTAGTCATTTGATGACTAAAATAAATATCTAAGTTCTTATAAAGAACTAAGATATCCAGAGGAACTAGGTAGTGGTATGTTATTACACCTTCCTAACATGGATCATTATCGCAATTCGTTTATTTGGAATACAATAATTTTGAAAGAGTTCCAAATAAGGTACTGTAACTGAAACAAGACCCCATATTGTTGCTTTAGAAGCAAACAATAGGTATGCTTGGATCAAAACGTGATATTGGAACTAAGAGTAGCTCCGATTGCTCCTAAGGCCTGGCGATCTACGTTATGAACAAAGAGTCACTCAGAATAGAGCTACAAGGATACAAGTACATGTTTCAGAAGTTATCGACTAATGATAGAGATCAATAGTAGTCCTTACAAGTTTGCAATGTAAATTTCTATAATCTGATAGGCATATATTTCCCGCTAGTACAATATGAAAGTCACGTGTCCTTGATAAGCATTGGATGCTTAAGATTGGCCTAGTGCAAGTGGGAGACTGAATGAATTATGCCCTAGGCCAAAGTATTGGACTAGAGACTAGATTATGAGAAACATGTTTATTCAGTTCATATATGATTGAGTGTACGGGTGACTGATATATTTAAGTATATTAGATCGACCATGAATGACACTTCGGGTTCACGTCATCAGAATACGTGATTCTGATAGTAGAACTGTGAACCAACGAATGACATTCTAAACCGTCCCTAGTGATATGTGCGATGTTTATAGAGATAAACATACCTCAAGTAATAAGCTACATATCCACACTAGTATATTCGAAAAATGGATGATCATGTTCTGCTGATCATGGACAAAGGGATGTCAAGTCTGGAATATAGGCACGTGTTAGAGAATACGTACTATGAGAATATGCATGATATATGTCATTAGTGATTATCATATGAATAGTGTGCTTGTTCCTATGACCTGAGGTCACCATGGATTCTGTATGAGGAACTGCATACTTTAATATGATCTTACGTCATCCGTAACGGGATGATCAATAGGGTCATCATGAGGTATGCACTGAATCATGACGAGGAATGTGAGTGACCAAGATGGGATTTGTTCCTCTCATTAAGAGAGAGATATCTCTGGGCCCCCTGATGAACTAGGACTGAAGGAAATGCATGGCCATGCTCAAAATGGATTAACATGTGTTGTTAATATCATTTTGAATTTATTCAGTCTAATTCTCGATTAGGAAAGAGACTTTGATCAAACTCAAGGATGACATATTACCGTGCCTTGTGATCAAGACGTATATCGTAGAACAAAATGAATAATCAAATGTCTATTCAGATAGGTTTATGATTGCTGATCATTTCATTTAACATGGGTAGTCACGACACAAGCCTAGAGATTACTCATGACTTACGATCCTCAGAAGATCGTTGCCAGCATTAAATGCAACCTACATGGTCACACATAGAACAACGTCTAGTTGGGAAGGAAATGCTCTTAAATAGTTATACATATGATGTATAAATAGGTGAAGGAAATAATCGATCATTGGATGATTAATATGAGTGATTGTGCAAAAAAATTGGCACAGTTCCGTTGGCAATAGAACAGTTCCGTTGCCAATGGAACAATTCCGTTGGCAATAGAACTCAGCCAATTTCTCGACAGCCAAGTTTTCATATTAGGAAACCCTATTCCGTTGGCAACGGAATAGGTCCGTTGGGAACGGATAAGCGTTGTAATTAGAATTTTAGTTGTGGTAACTTAGCAATCATTTGCCTCCCTCTCTAGTATAAATAGAGGGGCAATCCCACTCTATTAGATACACATTATAGGGCCTCCAGGCTGCCGTAATACAGAGAGAAAGAGAGAGAGAGAGCCTCCTGAAAGTATTTTCGGACTCGTCTAGCCGAGTCCTGTTCTTCCAACGATTCGAAGTTCGACGTGGTTACGGGTAAAGGTCTTCTGTTTTGAAGACTAGCGAGTGATCAAGTTCTTCATCCCTAGGAAGAGCAAGAAGGTTCTCAGAGTCGAGCTTCAGAAGCAAGGGAGGAGAAGGAAGCAAGACGAAAGTTTGTTCAGACCTACATCCGTTTGTCTCTCCCGGATCAGGAAGATCCGAGGTATAAATTTTAATAGCATAATCTCGTACCATTATTTCCTTTACGATGATCCTAGGGAGGGTTGAACCCGTTGGTTTCGCTGCGCATGTAACGTACATGGCTATGGTTTTCCCAACAATTATGCCTTAGGCCAAAGTGTTAGACTGGAGATTAGATTATGAGAAACATGTTTATTCAGTTCATATATGAATGAGTGTATGGGTGATTAATATATTTACGTATACTAAATCGACCATGAATGACACTTTGGGTTCACGTCATCAGAATACGTGATTCTGATAGTAGAACTGTGAACCAACGAATAACATTCTAAACTGTCCCTAGTGATATGTGGGATGTTGATAGAGATAAACATACTTCAAGCAAGAAGCTACATATCCATACTAGTATATTCGCAAACTGGATGGTCATGTTCTGCTGATCATGGACATAGGGATGTCAAGTCTGGATTATAGGGACGTGTTAGAGAACACGTACTAGACTGACCACACTATGGGAATATACGTGGTATATGTCATTAGTGATTCTCATATGAATAGTGTGCTTGTTCCTACGACCTAAGGTCACCATGAATTCCTATATGAGGAACTGCATACTTTAATATGATCTTACGTCATCCGTAACAGGATGATCATTAGGGTCATCATTAGGTATGCATTGAATCATGATGAGGATTGTGAGTGACCAAGATGGAGTTTGTTCCTCTCGTTAAGAGAGAGATATCTCTGGGTCCCCAGATGAACTAGGACTAAAGGAAATGCATGGCCATGCTCAAAATGGATTAACATGTGTTGTTAATATCATTTTGTATTTATTCAGTCTAATTCTCGATCAGGAAAGAGACTTTGATCAAATACAAGGATGACATATTACCATGCCTTGTGATAAAGACATATATAGTAGAACAAAAGGAATAATCAAATGTCTATTCAGATAGGTTTGTGATCGCTGATCATTTCATTTTAATATGGGTAGTCATGATACCAGTCTAGAGGTTACTTATGACTTACATCTTTGGAAGATCGTTGCCAGCATTAAATGAAACCTACACGGTCACACATAGAACAACATCTAGTCACGAAGGAAATGCTCTTAAATAGTTATACATATGATGTATGAATAGGTGAAGGAAATAATCGATCATTGGATGATTGATATGAGTGATTGTGCAAAAAATCAGTATAGTTCCGTTGGCAACAGAACTCAGCCAATTTCTCGACAACCAAGTTTTCATATTAGGAAACCCTATTCCGTTGGCAACGGAATAGGTCCGTTGGGAACGGATAAGCACTGTAATTAGGGTTTTAGTTATGGTAACTAAGCAATCATTTGCCTCCCTCTCTAGTATAAATAGAGGGGCAGTCCCCCTCTGTTAGACATACATTACAGAGCCTCCAGCTCCCGTAATACAGAGAGAAAGAGCGAGAGAGAGCCTCCTGAAAATATTTCCGGACTCGTCTAGCCGAGTCCGGTTATTCCGACGATTCGAAATTCGACGTGGATACGAGTAGAGGTCTTCTATTTTTAAGACTAGCGAGCAATCAAGTTCTTCATCCCTAGGAAGAGAAAGAAGGTTCTCAGAGTCGAGCTTCAAGAAGCCAGGAAGGAGAAGGAAGTAAGACGGAAGTTCGTTCAGACCTAGATCCACTTCTCTCTCCCGGATTAGGAAGATCCAAGGTATAAATTTTAATATCATAATCTTGTACTTTTATTCCCTTAACGATGATCCTAGGGCGGGTCGAACAAGCAAGTTCCGCTACGCATGTAATGTACATGGCTACGGGTTTCCCAACAGCTTATAATTGGTGCCCTTGGTTAAGTGTAAATTTTTAGGTCATAAGTGCAAATATTGAAGACCACTATAGCTGGCATGAGAACTTAATATCTTACAAACATTTTTGTCAATTTCACACTTTGTTGGGGGTAGACACAAAATTATGAGATTCTATTGGGATGCACCTGAAATTTGGCCTTCATCTTATAATAAATTATGTAATTTTACTTCTTTTAAAGTTGGATGAGTGGAGGGAGGATGAGAGACCGACGCATGTCTCCAAGTAGGTGAGATTTTTTTTTTTACATTTATTAGATTTCCTGTAGCAATTAACAGTGTCCAGCATATAAGGAAGATCATTCGAAGCTAACATGTCGAATTAGTACATAACTACACTCATAAAAAAAAATTAACTGCGGGCCACAAATAAAATTTTCATACCCTCAGGCAAGCCCAAAGAGCCATTCAACGCACATGTGAGCTCATTCATACTAAGTCTATAATTGTTGAGTACATATGGAATAAGATAAGTATATAGAGTTCTTTCATATATTGTATCCAGGTATGTGGGACAAAAATTTGCATACCAAACTGGAGAAAATAGGTGTAAGAACTAAAAGTTTACAATGGGCTAAGTCTGAGTGGGCTGTGAAATTTCAATCTATGAATTATTTTCAATGTTTTGAAGCGGAGCGAGTGCTCCCCTAGTTATTAATAGTACTTAATCCTAAAAAAAATCTTGCTCTCACATTAAGCCACATCATCTTTTAAATCCTCATCATCCATTCAATAAAAATAAAATATTCACCATCCAATTCATATCTAAAGGTCAAACTTACCATCAAATTTAAATATAAAGGCCAAAATAAGCTTTCTAACCATCAAATATTAATAGATTAAAATAAAAAAAATTCCCTCATCACATTAATCCATATAGGCATTTGGTATAGACCATTGATTGGATCATATAAAGGTTAAGCTTTAGCCATGTATCATAAGTCAATATTTTTTTTTTAGATTTAAGATTTAACTCATGTAAATCTAAGGGTGTAAATGGGCAAAATATTATCAAACCGACCCATAACTGTATCCATAAATAAATTGCATCCGAATAAATTATCCATATCTGGCCGGATACGGATACGGATTTGATTATCGATTTGACTCCCGGATACAGATAAATTGTTATTCAAATAGTATCCATTTTCAGATATTTCACTAATTATGGAATACATATATTTATACATATTCATGTATGGATATCTTGCTTTTTATCATATCGTCCGGACACGGATATTATCCATATCAATGTTAATATCTTATACATGTAAGGTGTAAACGGGATGAATATTATCAAACCGATCCATATCCATATCCATATCCATATCCATATCCGCAAAAAAGTTATCCAAATAAAAGTTATCTGTATCAGGCTAAATATGGATACACGTTGGGATACGTTTATTCAGATATGAATTTGGTTCTCTATTTGGCTTGCAGATACGAATAAAAATAATAATTGTATCCTGATAATTTATTATTCGGATAATATATGTTTTCGGATATTTCACTCTATATAGATATACATACGGGTATATGTACATATGCAGGTATGAATTTTTTGATTTTTTTTAATCATATTCAGGCAGGGATATTATCCACATCCATATTAATATTTTGTTGCTAATTCTTTTAATTTTTTTCTAAAAGTTGTAGTAAGTTATTAACTTTGTCGTCACAAATATTTAAGGGTAAGAATAATATGGATACATATATGTTGAAATATCCGAAATGAATTTGTATTTATTCAAATTGCGTTCGTATCCATCTAAATATCTGAACTGAATTCATATATGAAACTACATGTATTCATATCCGTATTGTTGATATTGGCCATATCAACAGGTTCATCCCCTTCTCCGGTAAGCATTTATACTGCACTAGATAATCAGTCGAACATTATAATGTTATGCATCAACAAAATTCATTTTTTATTTACATCAGAATATATTCTTTAAATAATTTCATGCATGTCCTACAAAGTTTAAAAATAATGTATACCCCCCATAATTTCAGGCATGTCCGACAAAGTTTAAAAAATAATGTATGCCCCCCGAACAAATATGTATTGGCTTGGTTTATGTGTACCTAACATTCTCTAACATGAATTTTTTTTGTAGGTACTCAAGTGTTGAGACAACTTAGGTGAAGTTGGATATTGTTGAAATTATATCTTTCAAGCTCAAATGGATTGCTTGCTCCGGTTTTTGACGAACTTTGAGGCATAATAAAAAAAATTCGAGTGAACTTAGGCACTTAGGTGAAGTTGGATACTGTTGAAATTATATCTTTCAAGCTCAAATAGATTGCTTGCTCCGGTTTTTGACGAACTTTGAGGCATAATAAAAAAATTGGAGTAAACATAGGCGTTTTGTACTATTGTGAAATTTAATTATTTATTTAGTGCTATCATGTAAAGATATATTAATTACGATGAGATTTATAACATCTCGCGCAAAGTGCGGGTGTTTTGCTCGTACTTTCTATTTTTCTAATGTTTACCACATTAAGCTCTAAATAATTAGCACACACAAAAGAAGGAAAATAATGATTTTAAAGATTTTGCAATCGTGAACCATATATGAACTAAATAATACGTAATGTTTTAAGAAATTAAACAACAAAATAATATAAATAATTTCATTGTTATAAATATAATTAAAATAAAATATTGTCTAGAAAAAATTATAATAAATTTAATAATGAACTGCTTATAATTATTTTAATTATTACTTGAGAAAAAATTGCTTTACAACAACAAGAAATTATAACTACATGTATTTTCTTAAATAATATGTACAATTATGTCTTAACTATACATAATGACTCAAAAATATTAATCATAAATTATTTGAGTGTACCTATTTATTTGCATTATATTATTATCTTGAAATGATTTAAATTATAATTCTTGTAAGGTTATACTTATTTGTTAATCACATATAATTAAGTCAAAGCTAAGCTTCCAAAGCAGAGCAAGTTTAGTTCAATTTCCTAACAAAATCTGAAATATCATGAATATTCTCACAAAAATGAATATCATGTGTCCTTTAGGATACATATGATTTATTTTTTCAAATACATAATCTCATATATCATTAAATATAAAATTAACTTGATTTTTTTTTTTGGCTTCAATTTTAATTAAAATTGTCTTTTTTAACAAGTTATTAACGTAACAAAATAGTGTAATCGGGAATTCAATTATGAGGCGTATGAGGCGGATCAACTAGCAAACTTGCCGCCAATATTAAAAACTAATACTTCTGAAGAATTAAATAATTTTGTTTTAAGCAAATTTTGTTATAATGCTTTATTTAGCCACTTTTAGATGTCTTTTCTTTGATAAAATTATAACTGTACTGAACATTTATATAAATGAAAATTTCCTAGTGATTTAATAAAAATTGTGAGGGACTTCGACACTATGACATTAAATGAATTAAACAGGTAATATCTTACAATACTTTTTCAGATTCCCACTAATTCTTATAAAAATATAGTTTGTTTTTAATTGAAAAAACATAGCTAGTGGAGTGACCCTTTCAAATAATTTGTTGAACTAATGGCCAACTCAATCATTCTTAAAAGAAAAGATGAGGCCGACTGATTACAAGGACGATTTCGGATAAAGGGGAATAATTAATGACATGGTTAAGCATTTCTTGATTATGACACCATAGGCTAGCAGCTTAGCAAACGAATTAATTATTAGGGGAAACATTGACACCTGCATTTTACTAGGAATATGGCATATAAATTTGATAAAACTTTCCTGATCACCATGCATATATCCTGTCGTTATATTTTCATCCAATGCACTTTATTCGTTCAATTGGTATAAAGTAAGACACTTATTGTAACTTTCTTTCTTCTTGTCTTTCACCCATATTCAAAAGCATTATTAAAATAAAACATTAACATGGATTGTTATCGAATCATAATAGTTCCAATTTGAGAGAATATCTTAATACTCCACTAACTTTTTTTCTACTATAAACTTGAACTTAGGCGCACTTAACCTATCAACTTACAAGACATTTGCCAGATGCACCTCGCAAGCTATTTCGACTGGCTAGTGAAGAGAGAAACAGTTAACAAAAGAATGGCCAAGGGTCGTCCTCTTTCATTGCAGGTTCGCAGTTAGTGGAATGTTTTAAACTAACGTTTTATGACAATTTATATTCAATAACATTTGAGTCATTATATCCAAAACTTAATTACACTGAAACTTAACTTGTTTTCAAAGGTGGTGGATCTTAAAGTTAGGATGTGCTGCACTGGCTGTGAAAGGGTTGTTAAAGATGCTCTTCTAAAAGTTCGAGGTGATTATAAATATCCATATATTATAAGTTTATAGCTCAAAGAATGCACTAATATGATATTTTATTTTAATTCTTAATAAAAAAGCGCCGGTAATTAAGCAAAATAGATTTTTCATGTGATTTATAGGCGTTGATTCAGTGGAAGTAGATGTGCCTTTAGAAAAAGTGACCGTGACAGGCTACGTGGATCAGAACAAAATACTGAAAGAGGTGAGACGGCATGGGAAGAGGGCCGAGTTCTGGCCGAACCCAGATTTTCCCATGTATTTCACGTGTCCGAACGACTATTTTCGGGATGAGGAGTCATTTAGAGAGACTTACAATTACTACAGGCACGGCTACAACGGCGATAAGCATGGACAGATATCGGCTCCACCAAGAGGTGCTGATCGTGTTAGTAACATGTTCAATGACGATGATGTGCATGCATGCACTATCATGTGACAGATTATTAGATTCCGATAATTTCAAAATGTCGTGTATGTTACATATTTTGGACATTAAATGGAATATAAAGATTTAATTTGAGTATTAAATTGAAGAAAACTGGTGCACATCACCGGCTTATATGAATTGTTTATTAGTTCGACGTCAATAATATGGCCAATGTTACTTTATTTTGATTATGAATAAAACAATATAACTAAAATGTTAGAACTTTAATTTTGTTAATCTATTTTTTTGTTTTATTTAATAATGGCAGTCGGATTTCATTCAATTACGGACAAACATAAATAACATACTAATATTAGGGTTCTAATATATAACAGTGTAAGATGTAATATAACAGTATATATATGTGTATATAATATATATATATATATATATATATATATATATATATATATATATATATATATATATTGGGGAATCCATAGACATTTACGTTACATGCGCAACGAAATTTATGGATTCAATCCGTTCTAGGATCTACGTTAAAGGAATAAAAGTACGAGATTAACTATTAAAATATATATCTCGAATCTTCCTGATCTGCGAGACAAATAACGGATGTAGGTCTGAACTTTTCTGACTTGCAACCTTCTCCTTCCTGAAGCTCGATCTGCGAACCTCCTTGCTTCTCTTACGGATGAAGATCGATCACTCGCAAGTTCTCAAGACAGAAAACCTCTACTCGTATCCACGCAAACTTCAGACTCACGGAATAACCGGACTCGGCTAGACGAGTCCGGAAATACTTTCCGAAAATCTCTCAAAACTATCTCTATCTTTTCTGTGTAATAGACGACTCTAAGGCTTCTAAATTGTTTGTAGAATAGAGAGACTATGCATTTCTATTTATACTAGAGAGAGAGGCGAACTATTGCTCAATTACCATAACTAAAAATCCTAATCTGCGCTTATTCCGCTGCCAACGGAACTATTTCATTGTCAACGGAATAGCTATTTCCATAACATAATACTTGGCTGCTAAGGTTATTACAGTTTCCATATCTATTCCGTTGGGAACGGAATTATTCCGTTGCCAACGGAATGGTACTGTTTTGTTCAATCAATTATCCAATAATTGATTATTTCGTTCGCCAATTTATACATCATATGTTTAACTGTTTTGAGGAATATTCATCCCGTACGAATGGAGTTCATTGTGTGACCGTGTAGGTTCCATTTAACGCTGGTAACGATCTTCTAAAGATTGTAAGTCATGAGTAACCTCTAGACTGATGTCATGACTAGCCATGTTAAATGAACTTATCAGCGATCATAAACCTATCTAAATAGACATTTGCTTATCAGCGATATATGTCTTGACCGCAAGGCATGGAAGTATGTCATCCTTGAGTTTGATCAAAGTCTCTTTGCTGATCGAGAATTAGACTGAGTAAATACAAAATGATATTAACAACATATGTTAATCCATTTTGAGCATGACGATGCATTTCCTTCAGTCCTAGTTCATCAGGGGGCCCAGAGATATCTCCCTCATGACGAGAGAAAGAAATCCCATCTTGGTCACTCACATTCCTCGTCATGATTCAGTACATACCTAATGATGGCCCTAATGATCATCCCATTACGGATGACGTAGGATCATATTAAAGTATGTAGTTCCACATACGGGAATCCATGGTGACCTCAGGTCGTAGGAACAAGCACACTATTCATATGAGAATCACTAATGATATATACCATGCATATTCTCATAGTGTGGTCAGTCTAGTACGTGTTCTCCAACACGTACCTATATTCCAGACTTGACATCTCTATGTCCATGATCTACAGAACATGATCATTCAGCCTGCGAATATACTAGTGTGGATATGTAGCTTCTTACCTGACGTATGTCTATCTCTATAAACATCCTATATATCACTTGGGAGAATTTAGAATGTCATTCGTTGGTTCACAGTTCTACTATCAGAATCACGTATTCTGATGACGTGAACCCGAACTGTCATTCTTGGTTGATATAAGATTTACATTCACAACCCGTACACACAAATATATAAGAAATAACCTTTATTGAATAAATAATAATTTCTTAATACTTAATGCATTTCCTAGAACAAATAAAATTGGCCTAGGGCACTAATCCTACAGTCTCCCACTTGCACTAGGCCAACTCTAAGCTTCTTATGCCCATAGACCTAACATAACCCTCATGCTTTGCTTGCGGGAGTGGTTTAGTTAATGGATCGGAGACACTATCGTCCGATGGCACTCTACACATTTTAACATCACCCCTATGTATGATCTCTCTTGATCAGATGGAAGCATCATAGTATGTGCTTGGACTTTTGGTGAGATCTCGGCTCCATTGCTTGTGCGACCGCTCCATTGTTGTCACAATATAGATCAACTGGTTCTGAGATGTTCGGAACTACTCTTAGCTCCTCCAAAAAGTTCTTTATCCAAACAGCTTCTTTAGCCGCTTCTGCAGTGGCTATATACTCTGCTTCCATTAAAGAATCTACTACAGTACATTGCTTGGAACTCCTCCATGTCACTGCGCCTCCATTTAGGAAAAATAAATAACCAGATTGTGATCTAAAGTCGTCTGAGTTTGTCTGGAAGCTTGTATTGGTGCAACTTTTTACAACGAGTTTGCCTTCCATACCTCCGTAGACTAGGAACAGGTCCTTAGTTCTTCGTAAATACTTAAGGATTATTTTAATAGCTATCCGGTGACTTTTACCTGGATTAGACTGAAACCTGCTTGTTGCGCTCATGATAGATCATATAGCCGAAGCATATGGGATCTTATCATGCGTCCTCGTTCCTGCTCACTTGTAGGACAGTGTGTCCTACTAAGAGAAACGCCATGTGACAAGGACAAAAATCCTTTCTTGGATTCTTGCATTCTGAACCTTTCATTGCCTTGTCTATGTATGTACTTTGACTCAGACCTATAAGCCTTCTAGATCTATCTTTATAGATCCTGATTCCTAGCAAGTAGGAAGTTTCTCCTAGGTCTTTCATCGAGAAATTATCTCCCAACCATTTCTTGACGTTCAATAATGTTGGGACGTCATTTCCCATGAGTAATATGTCATCTACGTAAAGCACCAGGAATACTACCATGCTCCCAATGAACTTCATGTAAACACAAGACTCACCATTACTTTTGGTAAAACCAAAACTTTTGATGACTTCGTCAAAACGAAGGTTCCAACTTCGAGATGCTTGCTTCAATCCATAGATGGATTTCTGAATCTTGCAAATCTTACCAGAATTCTTAGGATCGACAAAACCCTCGGGTTGCATCATATGCATGTCCTCGGTCAGACTTCCATTTAGGAAAGCTGTTTTGACATCCATTTGCCATATTTCATAGTCATAATATGCTGCTATGGCTAATAGAATTCTGATGGATTTAAGCATAGCTACAGGTGAGAAAGTTTCATCATAGTCAATACCATGAACTTGTTTGAAATCTTTCACCACAAGCCTTACTTTGTAGGTTTGTACCTTTCCATCCACGTCAGTCTTCTTCTTGAAGACCCACTTACATCCGATGGTCTTCAAGCCTTCTGATGGATCAATCAAATTCAAAACTTGATTGTCTTGCATGGATTGCATCTCAGCTCTCATGGCCTCTAACAATTTCTGAGAATCGGGACTCTTCATAGCATCTTGGTAAGACGTGGGTTGATCGTCTATGATTATCACATCATCATAATTAGACACAAGAAATCCATATCTCTCGGGCTCATGACAAATCCTACTAGATCTACGTTGAGTCTGTTGTGTTTCAAGCTCATCAACTCCTTGAGAGCTTGTTTGTTCCTCCATCATAGGTTTTGCGACTATAGGTGGGTCTCGAATTTCTTCGAGTTGTACTTTGCTCCCACTGTTTCTCATAGAGACAAACTCTCTTTCCAAGAAGGCTCCATTACGAGCAACAAACATTTTGTTCTCCGATGGGTTGTAAAGGTAATATCCTTTAGTTTCCTTAGGATATCCCACAAATAGCCACTTATCATATTTGGGTCCGAGTTTATCGGGGAACTGACGTTTGACATAAGTCTCACATCCCCAAATATTAAGAAAAGACAACTTGGGACTTTTCCCTGTCCACATCTCATATGGCGTCTTTTGAACCGCTTTGAATGGAATCATGTTCAGTATGAATGAGGCAGTCTCAAGAGCGTAAACCCAAAAAGACATTGAAAGACTCGTTTGACTTATCATCGATCACACCATATCCAATAAGAATCGATTCCTCATTTAGGACACTCCATTCCACTGAGGAGTTCTTGGAGGACTTAGTTGTGAAACTATTCCACATTCTCTGAGATGATCCTCCAATTCCTGACCCAGATATTCGTCTCCTCGATCAAATCGAAGTGCTTTAAGCTTTTTGCCAAGTTAATTTTGTACTTCATTCTTAAATTCTTTGGACACTTCAAAGGATTCAGACTTGTGTTTCATTAGGTAGACATAACCATATCTACTGAAGTCATACGTGAAAGTTATGAAGTACCGATACCCACCTTTAACCGGCATACTCATTGGTCCACATAAATCAGTATGTATGAGTTTTAATAAGTCATTGACCCTTTCACCAATTTTTGGGAAGGATTTCTTAGTCATCTTGCCAAGTTAACAAGACTCGCACGTCTCAAATGATTCCAAATCAAATGAGTCTAAAAGTCTATGAGAGTGGAGTTTAGAAATGTGTTTCTCATTTATATGGCCTAAGAGACAGTGCCAGAGGTATGTCGTATTTGAGTCATTCGGTTTAAATCGTTCAGTGTTAATGTTATATACGGACTTATAATTTTCTTTCTTAAGATCTAGCACGTAAAGACCTCTTTCTAATAACATTTACATAGAAAAGACTTCAAGACAGAACAATTATTATTCTCAAAAACAAATTTATAACCATCCAAAGCTAGACTAGAAATAGAAATAATATTTTTGCTCATAGCAGGTACAAAATAACAATTATTAAGTACTAATACAATTCCACTAGGCAAAGTCAATAAATAAGTTCCTACGGCTAATGCCACAATTCTTGCTCCATTTTCCACACGCAGGTCGACTTCGCCCTTAGCTAATCTTCTACTCTTTTGTAGTCCTTGCACATCATTACAAATGTGAGTACCACATCCGATATCTGATACCCAAGATTTAGGAGTAAGTGAATTAGTTTCAATAACAAAAATACCTGAAGCGGTAGTCACACTACCCTTCTTGATTTCGTACCGATAGAGTTTGCAGTTTCTCTTCCAATGACCAATCATGTTGCAATGGAAGCAAACTCCCTCCTTGTCCTTCTTGATCTTAGGTTTAGGCAATACCTTGCCTTTATCCTTGCTCTTGTTCTCGGTCTTCTTACCTTTCTTCTTGTGAACCATTAGAACATCTTTGACAACATTTGTCTTCATATCCTCCTGTGCGTTCTTAAGCATCCCATACAACTCGGTGATGGATTTCTCCATCTGATGCATATTATAGTTCATGATGAATTGCTTAAAACTAGGAGGCAATGGCCTAGAATTATGTCAACAGCCAATTCTCTGGGCATAGCTGAACCAAGCCTCTCCAATTGATCAAGATAGCTCTTCATCTTGAGTACATGAGTACTCACAAATGAACCTTCAACCATCTTCATGTCAGTCAGAGAGATGGTCGCTTTGTAGCGCTCAACTCTAGCCTGCTCTTGAAATATTTCTTTGAGAGTTACGATCATATCGTAAGCACCCATGTCCTCCAGTTGCTTCTGAAGCTCTGAGATCATGGTCGCTAGCATGAGACAAGCTATCTCTGTGTCATCTTTGACGTATTTAGCATACGCATCTCGGGCAGCCCTTGTGGCTCCCTGTTATGGTTCCTCTGGGTAAGCCTCTTTTATGACATACAATTTTTGTCAGCCTTGAGAACAATTCTCAGAATTCTAAACCACTTAAGAAAGTTAGACCCATTGAGCTTATCCTTCTCAAGGATAGATCGTAAATTCAACCCAGTTGAATTGATATTATTTACTATTATTCTACAAGTTAAAATGTAAAGTGCCATTATTATTTATTCATTGGGGTTATTTTGTTTTGGTGTTTCTTATATTGTAGTCCCACTATTTTTCTTCAAATCAACCACTTTCAGTAGTATTGATTCAGAAACTTCAATTAAATGAGGTTTCATAGTGAGTCAAGATCCATATTTCATTGAGTATTAAGTGCACTTTGGCGCAACCCTGAATACACAACTATTAAGATAGGAACACTTCCAATTGTATCATATTCAACTCTTTCCTTTTATGGAATGAGCATCATATGCCCGGTGTATTATTCTATCTTGTGCCCTGAGCCCAAGTCCTACTTGCTTGCTCAGCTAAGTTTAATCATGTATGATTATCAGCAAAATAGAGTCCAGCACACTCGGATTTGGCATGGCTCATGCTGGACGCCATTTCCCGCATACCCTCCTTTACAAAGATAATCCCCCATATGCTCAACTTTGGCATGACCCACATGGAAGACTATTTAAGTATCAACGGCTTGAGTAACATGGGGCGCACTTCTTTACTTAATATTCTGAAGGATTTTGTTGTAGATTTATAAATATAAACATCACAGAAACTAAATTAAATATGGAATGAGCCTAATCCTCACGAGCGATCATGTGGATCATAATCCTAGATATATCTTTAGATTGCAGGAGTAATCTTCAATGAATCCTTCGTTGTGTGTGTTCGAAGATCCAATGCCATATTTTGAAGATTGCGTCAAGATCCTTGCCTTGTAGTCTTGATAAAATATCTTCCCTAACAACTATCCTATTGCTAGCAAAAGTAATTCACAATTTTGGAGAACTCACAGGTTGTCATAATTACAACTTTGGACAACTCACTGGTTGCCATAGATATTAAATAAAATTACAAGCATTCACATACAAGATTACATCACAGAACAATTATAGATCTAAAGCTCACACCATATTTGTATATTTAAATTCCATATATAACAAAAATTAGGGTTTCTCGCAAAATCAGCATTATTCCGTTGGAAACGGAACTATTCCGTTCTCAACAGAATAAGGCTGAATAATTATGGCGAAAATTTCAGCATATTCCATTCTGAACGAACCTATTCCATTTGGAAGGGAATAATGCTGACTTTTTAGTTTCCTATAGTTTTAGTTCTGCTTCCAAAACAGATTCCAAAAAACTATTTTTCGAAACTCTAGAAAATCATAATATCCAATATTATATTCTTAGAAACTATTTCATTGATGTTTTGAAATAATATTTTCAAAACCCTAAAATTTAATATACTAGAATTTACTAAATTTTAAATTTATAATCGACGATTATTTTCTTAACGAACTCTCCGATACCACTGTTGGGGAATCCCTAGCCTTGTACGTTACATGCCCAGTGGAACCTATGGATTCAACCTGTCCTAGGATCTATGTTAGGGGAATAAAAGTACAAGATCGACTATTAAAATTTATAGCTCGGATCTTCCTGATCCGCGAGACAAAGAACGGATGTAGATCTGAACTTTTCTGACTTGCAACCTTCTCCTTCCTGTAACTCTATCCGCGAACCTACTTGCTTCTCCTAGGGATGAAGATCGATCGCTCGCAAGTTCTCAAGATAGAGAACCTCTAGTCATATCCACGCAAACTTTAGACGCACGGAATAACCGGACTCGAATAGACGAGTCCAAAAATACTTTCCGAAAATCTCTCAAAACTTTCTCTCTTTTCTGTGTAATAGACGGCCAATAAGGCTTCTAAATTGTGTGTAGAACAAAGAGACTCTACCCTTCTGTTTATACTAGTGAGAGGTGTGAACGATTGCTCAGTTACCATAACTAAAAACCCTAATATGCGCTTGTTTCATTGCCAACGGAACTATTCTGTTGCCAACATAATAGGTATTTCCATAACGGAATACTTGGCTGCTAAGATTATTACAGTTTCCATATCTATTCCGTTGGGAACGGAACTATTCCGTTGCCAACGGAATGATACTGTTTTGTACAATCAATTATCCAATAATTGATTATTTTGTTCACCAATTTAGACAGCATATGTATAACTGTTTTGAGGAATATTCATCCCGTACGAATGGAGTTCATTGTGTGACAGTGTAGGTTCCATTTAGCGCTGGTAATGATCTTCTAAAGATCATAAGTCATGAGTAACCTCTAGACTAATGTCTTGACTACTCATGTTAAATGAAATGATCAGCGATCATAAACCTATCTGAAGAGACGTTTGCTTATTCCTTTTGTTCTATGATATATGTCTTGATCACAAGGCACAGAAGTATGTCGTCCTTGAGTTTGATCAAAGTCTCTTTCCTGGTCGAGAATTAGACTGAGTAAATATAAAATGATAATAACAACACATATTAATCCATTATGAGCATGGCTATGCATTTCATTCAGTCCTAGTTCATCAGGGGGCCTAGAGATATCTCCCTCATGACGAGAGGAACAAATCACATCATGGTCACTCACACTCCTCGTCATGATTCAGTGCATACCTAATGATGACCCTAATGATCATCCCATTACGGATGGATGCCGTAGGATCATATTAAAGTATTCAGTTCCACATACAGGAATCCATGGTGACCTCATGTCGTAGTAACAACCACACTATTCATATGAGAATCACTAATGACATATGCAATGCATATTTTCATAGTGTGGTCAGTCCAGTACGTGTTCTCTAACACGTACCTATATTCCATACCTGACATCTCTATGTCCATGATCAGCACAACATGATCATTCAGCCTGCGAATATCCTAGTGTGGATATGTAGCTTCTTACCTGAAGTATGTCTATCTTTATAAACATCCTACATATTACTTGGGACAATTTAGAATGTCATTCGTTGGTTCATAGTTCTACTACCAGAATCACGTATTCCGATGACGTGATCCCAAAGTGCCATTCTTGGTTGATATAATAAGATTTACATTCACAACCCATATACACATATATATAAGAAACAACGCTTATTGAATAAATAATAATGTCTTAATACGTAATCCATTTTCTAGCACAAATACATTTGACCTAGGGCATTAATCTATATATATATATATATATATATATATATATATATATATATATATATATATATATATATATATATATATATATATATTACGACGGGAAGAAAGGAAGGTGACGGTGGCAGCTAAGAAGCACGTCTCACAGCATGAGGGGTCATGCACGGGTCGTTACCAGACCCGTCGTGATATCCAATTTCCTTAATATAAGTAGAAGCTCATATCTACAAACTACTATATATATATATATAATAGTTATATAATATAGAGGAAGATATCAATATGGTAATAAATTAACTTTTTTTTATATTTGGAGCAAGCTCATAAGTCCAGAGTCTAATTTTTATTAAAATAAAAAACTTAGTTACAAAAATATTTACAAAACCGAGAAATAAAAACTTTACATAAGCAAAACAAAACTACCAAAAAGAATGAATGAAAAAAAAGAAAGAAAAAAAGAAGAAAGAGAGAAATTGTAAAACCCCGATATTGTAATTCCCCAAATTTTCAGTTTCAGGTCAAATTGTATTTTAGTAATTTTGCATGGGTTGCGTAATAAAAAATAAATTTTATTTTTCAGCACGATAAAATATTCCCATAAAACCAATTATTTTAAAACTTTATTTCATTGAAACCATAGTTAGTCATTCGTAATGCGCGAATAATACGATTCGCGATACGTTCGTGTATAATTCATATTGAACGTTTTCTAAATCGGTCACATATTCGGTCAACTAAAATGGAGACGGTAATAATTCGTGAACTTGGTTCATTGTTCGGAAAAATTTGGTATACAAAATTCTGTGAATATATTTTTTATTTAAAAATAATTGAGAAAATATAATTATTTGGTAAAAATTCGGAAAATACGGGATGCATTTTTGTCATGTCAAAAATTCACAAATGAATGTGAATTATTGAAATGGAGACGCGAAATTCGCGAATTTTTAAAAATTCAGAAAATACATGTATAATACGCAAATTATTCGCGAATTGAATAACTATGATTGAAACAGCTTTCGCTTACCTATGAGTTTTGTATATTGTTATTAAATATCTTAGCATATTTACATAATGTATTTGCACATCAGGAAAATTAGTACCTAATCAGGCCAAACCTCCTTGCCATCAAATCCGAGATACGGTCTATATTCATTGTGAGAGATTGAATAACCTCTACTTATTTTGCTCTAAAATCGGTCAATCTATTATTAATTATTGCCAAAACAGAAAACCCTTATAAACCATTTTAACCTAGTTCCTCAACATCTTCAGGCAAAAACTGCACTCAACTTAATGAAAAAGTTGGTAAATGGGTGAACTCGTTATACTTCATACCAAAGAATGAATCCATTAAACGTGATAACCCCAACGATGGTCGTGGCCATTGTCAACTTGATATCAACTCATTATCTACAACTAAAGCTAGAACGTCAAATCACAACCTACTGCCTCTTCCTTATACCAATAATAACCCAGATTTTGAAGACTCAGATGATGAGTCTTTGAGAGCTAACAAGAGATCAAGGGCGGGGGCCAATGGCCCCCGCCCAGACTCAATAAATCTTTTATCTAGGAATGGTTGGGGGTGTGGAGGCCCCGAGACTATCCATTTCATAAACCAATACCTCCGCTGCATCGGTGTCGAATTCACTTTCACCTCAGATACTCGGTGTAATACCCATCGCTCGCAAACTATCATCTTTTCTCTTCGCCTTAAAACTCGTTTATTATCCCCGCCAATGGTTGACTCTGGCTTTTATGGTCTGATGATGTTCAGGTCAGAGTTATGGAAATAAATAGATATTATATTATTGCTGATATTTCATCTTATGTTTCTCAGGTTTCGTGGTTCTTATTTGCGGTTTATGATGATCCACACCATGAATACAACCAAATGATTTGGAATAAAATTGTTGAAGTTTCAAATGTTCCGAATTCGAGGTTATGCATACTGGGGGATTTCAATGCAATAGCCGGCCTTCACGAAAAATGGGGTGGCAATAGAAGCACATTGAATCCTAATGCTCGGTATTTTAATGACATGAACTAAGATGCCAGTGTAATGTATATTTTTATACATATTTTTTGGATTTTTATCATCTCAAATTCAATCATAATTCACATAAATGAATGGAAACTGTTCATAATTCATAAAACATGATTTAAAACCTCTTAATACATTTTTGTGTGATTTTACAGGCGAAAAGCCATAAAAGAAAAAATTGGACCAAAATGCAAATAATGGGCTAAATATGGCCAAACAAATATCTCGAAACTCTACAAAAATTCCCCCAAACCTTTACGACAATTCGACGGCCTTTTACAACCAAGTCAACCCAAGTCAAACGCCAAAAATCACTCAGTTGACCAAAAGTCAACTTTACAAAAATGGGTCAAGCAGTATACAAAAATGAAGAGCTCGACAAGACGAATCTAACGGTATAAGCCTCGCAATTAGAAACCTTCTAGAATTTTCATAATCGTCAATTTAAAATATGTTCAAACCTAATCAAAGTCAACGGGCTGACCAAGTCAACCCTTCTTCTCCAAACTTCAATCTTTCAAACATGCTTGAAAATGACCAAACTGACTAGCCGTGGATTCAGCATGATGTGAGAAACCTACTTGTACCATTCCCCGGTCTTAAAAGCTCTGAGGATCACCGGAAATTGGCCGAAACAGATGTGAAAATGAGCCGAACTATGGCTGACCTGCCTTAGCTTCTACAGACCTCCATTCAAGCCAAGGTCACGTCCATTCTCTCCTTCTCTTTCTGGCCTTTTTATCCATCTAAAGAACTCTTGAAATGGTTGAGAATTGAGCATGATAATTGAGTTTAAAGAAAATGTTCGATGAAAGTCTCTAAGAAGAAATTTTGAAAACGGTCGAGTTTTGAATTGATCCAAGTTCGGTTGACCTTCTGCATAATTATTGAAACAAAAAAGTGATTTAATCGCTTAGGAAGCTCTGCTGAGAGAAAGGAAAGAACTTGAGAATGAGAATTTAATCCATAAACAACTCTTAATTAGAGTTTGATCTGTCACTTCTTTGTTATTCCTGGTTTTCATGAACTGATTGGTTATTTGGGAAATTTGATCGAGTTTAAATGTTTCGAGAGCTAAAATTTGGCACAAAGCTTCACCAAGAAGTGGTTTAGATTGTCTAAACACTGATTTTGAGTGTCGCGCGCTGAAAAGGGAGTTTTGAAAGTACACAATCCTTGATCCGCCTGAGCCAATCACAAGGCTCGGTTTCGTCCGTACTGTCCTCTCCATTGAAAAGAGACCATTGGACTCTCAAGTCAATTTTGTCTATAAAACAACCCCAATTCACTACTCAAAAAACACACCACTCTCCATCCTCCTTCTTCTTCCTCTAACATCACCGCTGTTGGGTCTCAAAGCTTTTTAAGCTCTAATTTTCATTTTTGAGTAAAATCGAGCAATTAAGCGTTTATTTGGGTGAAAATTGAATCGCTTGATTCTTCATTGAATCAAGATGTAATTGGAAGATCAAATCGCCCTCAATTGCTCCAATTTTTGGTCACACAATGAACAGTAATTCCTGCGCATGAACAATAATTCCAGCACAATCAAATATCCAATATTTTATTTATTCTTTCGCCCATTTATACATCACATGTATAACTGTTATTGAGGTATTTTCATCCTGTACGAATGGAGTTCATTGTGTGACCGTGTAGGTTCCATTTAATGCTGGCAACGATCTTCTAAAGATCATAAGTCATGAGTAACCTCTAGACTGATGTCATGACTACTCATGTTAAATGAAATGATCAGCGATTATAAATCTATCTGAATAGACATTTGCTTATTCCTTTTATTCTACGATATATGTCTTGATCACAAGGCATGGTAATATGTCATCCCTGAGTTCGATCAAAGTCTCTTTCCTGATCGAGAATTAGACTGAGTAAATACAAAATGATATTAACAACACATGTTAATATATTTTGAGTATGGCCATGCATTTCCTTAAGTCCTAGTTCATTAGGGGGCCCAGAGATATCTCCCTCATGACGAGAGGAACAAATCCCACCGAACTGAACCAATCTAACCGAAAAACCAAACCGAATTAACCGAACCGTTTGAACACCCCTACTAGCAACTATCATCATTTTTGCATGAGGCATCTCAAAGCAAATTTTAGTAGCTTCATAACAAATAATAGCGGTACCAATGTGTTTCCTTTGTGTGGGATGTATGGATAAAATGTACGGTTCCCAATTCGAAATTTAGAATCTCAGTTTCACTTTGCTCGGTCGCTCTCGCGATCTCGCAATATAGTAAAGTGTTGGGGAATCCATAGCTATGTACGTTACATACGTAGCGGAACTTATGGATTCAACCCATCCTAGGATCTATGTTAAGGGAATAAAAGTACGACATTAACTATTAAATTTATACCTCGGATCTTCCTGATCTGCGCGACAAAGAACGGATGTAGGTCTGAACTTTTCTGACTTACAACCTTCTCCTTCCTGAAGCTCGATCCGCGAATCTCCTTGTTTCTCCTAGGGATGAAGATCGATCGCTCGCAAGTTCTCAAGTTAGAGAACCTCTAGTCGTATCCACGCGAACTTCAGACGCACGGAATAACCGGACTCGGCTAGACGAGTCTGGAAATACTTTCCAAAAATCTCTCAAAACTTTCTCTCTCTTTTCTGTATAATAGACGGCCTCTAAGGCTTCTAAATTGTCCGTAGAATAGAGAGACTTTGCCCTTCTATTTATACTACAGAGAGAGGCGAATGATTGCTTAGTCACCATAACTAAAAACCCTAATATGTGCCTATTGTGTTGCCAACGGAATAGGTATTTTCATTATGAAATACTTGGGAGCTAAGGTTATTACAGTTTCCATATCTATTCCGTTGGGAACGAAACTATTCCGTTGCCAACGGAATAGTACTGTTTTGTTCAATCAATTATCCAACAATTGATTATTTCGTTCACCAATTTATACATCATACGTATAAATGTTTTGAGGCATACTCATCCCGTATGAATGGAGTTCATTGTGTGACCGTATAGTTTCCATTTAACGCTGGCAACAATCTTCTAAAGATCGTAAGTCATGAGTAACTCTAGACTAATGTAATGACTACCCATGTTAAATGAAATGATCAGCGATCATAAAACTATCTGAATAGACATTTGCTTATTCCTATTGTTCTATGATATATGTCTTGATCATAAGGCATGGAAATCTGTCATCCCTGAGTTTGATCAAAGTCTCTTTCCGAATCGAGAATTAGACTAAGTAAATACAAAATGATATTAACAACACATGCTAATCCATTTTGAGCATGGCCATGCATTTCCTTCAGTCCTAGCTCATCAGGGGGCCCAAAGATATGTCCCTCATGACGAGAGGAACAAATCCCACCTTGGTCACTCACATTCCTCGTGATGATGCAGTGCATACCTAATGATGACCTGAATAATCATCCCGTTATGGATGACGTATGATCATATTAAAGTATGCAGTTCCACATAAAGGAATCCATGATGACCTCAGGTCATAGGAACAAGCACACTATTCATATGAGAATCACTAATTACATATATCATGTATATTCTCATAGTGTGGTCAGTCCAGCACGTGCTCTCTAATACGAACCTATATTCCAGACTTGACATCCCTATGTCCATGATCAGCAGAACATGATCATCTGGTCTGCGAATATACTAGTGTAGATATGTAGCTTCTTACTTGAAGTATGTTTACTATAAACATCTCACATATCACTAGGGACGGTTTAGAATGTCATTCGTTGGTTCACAGTTCTAGTATCAGAATCACTTATTCTTGATGACGTGAACCCGAAGTGACATTCATGGTTGATATAAGAAATTTACATTCACAAGCCATACACACAAATATATAAGAAACAACATTTACTGAATAAATGGCAGCTATGCATTCAATCAAGAAGGAAGTCGGTCGAGTTCAGTCAGTCAGTTCTTAATGTCTTAATACATAATCTATTTTGTAGCACAAATATATTTGGCCTAGGGCACTAATCTTACAGTATTTGAAAGTGGAGAATCCGAATCTGAAATTTAAAATAGTATTTGTTAAGACAGATCAGAAGATATTGTCACTTTTGTAAGTACTGGTCTGTCAGATCCAGTTTCTGAATCCAGATCTGAGTTTTCATTATAAATCTCAAACTACAAAACACAATTGTGCCAAATTTTTACAGTTGATCCATAACGTGATAATTAAATTTCTGTGAAATATTTGGGATTGTTAAAGCTTTGGTGATGTTTCTATAATTTTCTGAATTTGTTGCTGAACCAATTTTGAATCTGAAATAAATTATGGACTAAACTGCAAAATTTCTCGAAATTATTGAATAAAATAGTAATACAAGTAAAGGACCATATCATATATATATATCTTTCTAGTTTCCAACGGTATCTCGTGTGTTGGATTTGAAGTTTATTTGGTGTAGTTACGAATCAAAATACTAAAGCGTGACGTGCTGGATTCTTGGAAAAAAAAAACTGGAATTTGAATATAATCTTGAAAATTTAACTACAAACCCTTGAAATAAGATTTAATACTAGAGAAAAAAATATTGATAATTAGTTAATACTTGAAGCCACACGTACTTGTTTTCGACCCCTGAACTCATTTACCACTCGTACTTGTAATTTGAATAATAGGGAATATAAATTATTTTACTAAATTGCGTGGAATTAAATGATGATTTTACCCGATTTACTGCCGGTCTTATAGACCTTGGACGTAATGGTCTGGGTTATACTTAGTCAAACCGGCAATATAATAGTAATCTTATTTTAAAGAGATTAGATAGAGTCTTGGTTACTGTTGCTTGGTTCAGTCAATTTCCCTTAGCCACGGTTTTTCATTTAGCATGGTTTAACAGTGATCACTCACCCATCTTATTGAGACTTACTCGGAGACCCAAATTTGTTGGGAAACATTTCAAAATTGAAAACTGGTGGTTCTACTTGGAAAGTTTTAAAACTTTTTGTGCACAAGCGTGGGATAATGAAAGTGTTGGATGGAATGTTAAATGCAATAATCTTGAAAAAGAAATAAAGAATTGGGCCTGAAGGAATAATTTTAATCCTAACACAAAGCTAAAAGAATTAGAGGATCAAATGCTAGACATGCAAACTCAGTTAGAAAATAACTTTGGTTCTAGTTCCAACCATATATTGACAGGTCAACAAATGGAGAATATTTCGGCACGATACAATCAGTGCTTGAAATATGTGGAATCATATTGGATGCAAAGATCATGTATGAGAACGGTCCTTCAATACCTCTTTTTTTTTCATTTGGTTACTCCGACAAGAGAAGAAGAAATTCTATTAATTGTATATTGAAAGATGATGGAGGATGGGCAACCGCTGAGAAGAGTATTAGGTCCACTTTCTTAGATCATTACAAGAAAATTTATGCAACAGAGAGCATAGATCCCATCGATACTTGTATTCCAAACTCTGTTTTGGGCCTGCTGCGTGCGATTCCTGAGGCAGAGAAAAGTCAACTCCTGATTAGTCCGTCTGAGGAAATTATTAAACGGACAGTTTTTGCTATGGGCCCTGATAAAAGTGCTGGTCCGGATGGTCTTACTGCAAGAGTTTTTTATAGGGGTGTTTATTCGATTCGGTTTATTCGGTTATCGAACCGAATCAGTCTATTTTGATTAATTATGTTCGGTTAAATCGGTCCGGTTCGGCTCAAAATTTTGAGTTATTTGGTTTATTCGGTTCGGTTCGGTTTTGGTTTAGAAAAACTGAACCAACCGAATTATATATCAACTTATTAATTTACAATGATATAATCTTAAATTTTAGATTACACGTATTAATATTAATAAACATAATCATTATCTAGGCTAAGAAAATAATAACTTTAACTTAATATTGTATAGATTTATTTCTATTTCGGTTCAACCGAATAAACCGAAATAAAATTCGATTTATTCGGTTCGGTTCAAATTTCGGTTTCATTTTTATTCGATTCGGTTAGGTTCAAATTTAATTCGGTTCGGTTTAATTCAGTTCAGCCTTATTCGGTTCGGTTTGGACCGAACCGACCGAATGAACACCCCTTGTTTTTAAAGATAACTGGGTCTCTTTACCATCACTCCGCTTCGGAATGTGTGAAATATTATTTTGTATATAAATAATATAACTTATCTTCTGATATGTAGAATCATATATAAATCATTAAAATAATCATTGGCATTATTATCTTAATATGAAAAATAATATCTAAAGTTAAATGAGCACAAAGTGAGCTGGAAAATTATAATTTTTACCCAAAAAATAGTCATAATTTGCATATTTACAAAATATAAATTGGAATCTTTGTTTATAATATATTTTTATCAGGATAAATATGTCAACATATCCTGATGTAATAGTAACAATAATAAAAATTATATTTGAGATATTACAATAATTATAATTTCTTTATATAGTCGTATTCAGTAAATATTTTTGTTAAATATATCATTAAAGATAATCCATTGGATATTATTGTTCACATAAAATAATAATATGTTACATTTTAAGTACACATACTTGTTATTTGTAGATAATCTTGTGGATACAAAAAATTTCTATAAAAAAGTTGTCATTCCTAATTAATATTTCCTCTTTTATTAAGACAATAAATGATAAATTTGAATTTTTTAACAAGGGCCCATTCGGCGTGGCTATTCCACTTTATTCCATCATTGTTCGGAATGTTTCATGGAATAAAAAGTTGATTCAAAAAATAGTAATAATTACTAATTACTATAATAACCTTATTTTAATTATATTTTATTAATTTATTTAATAACCTCTAATTTTTTTAATTAAATAAGATAGAAAATACAAAAGCATAAATACTCAATTAAAAATATAATAACAAAAGAAAAATAAAATTTTATTCAAAAAAATAGGAAGACATATCTCTTTAGATAGAAAAAATTGAGTACAATCATTTGCACATTTGAAATTTATGATTTTATGAAATTATTATAGAAAATTAGTGATTTTTTCTTTCATATTTTTTGACAAAAAAATTATAGAAAGAAAGGAGAGAGACAAAAAGTATATTAATTGCTACTGTCACATCATCTAATGGTGGAAGAAATGAGTGTATTTTCATCCTAAAATTTGTCTTATTCCATTGAATAAAGATCTCTCCCCCCCCACAACCCCAATAGAATTAGAAAATTCCATTCTTCCACCCATTTATTCCATTTACTTTCACCTTTGTTCGGCTTGAATAACCCACCTCTATCACTCTTCAACTCTTATTCCAACTCGCCAAACGCCACCTAAGTTAAATAAATGCTTATATTTCATTTGGATGTCTCTGTCCCATTATCACCTGTCAAAGAGGAGTAGATACGAGGAGGGGTCAATCAATTAAAGAAAAAAAAAAATTCAAAAATTATGTCAAGATGGGGGCCTCGAACTCGGGTCCATTGTGTGAACACCTAGCAACCAACCACTACACCAAGATTAGATACATAAACTTGTCTCTTTAATAATAGACTGTATCTTAGAGTTGAGAGGACATGTGGCATGCTGAAATTCAAGTTGAATTTCCTTGTAATCATGGTAAATATGGTTAATGAATTATTTAATTCAAATCAACTCCCACATAATATTTGTGCTACAAATATTTGTCTTATTCCAATTGTAGACAATCCAACTAAGGTGAGTGATTATAGACCTATAAGTGTTTCAAACTTCGCATATAAACTTATTGCAAAACTTTTAGCCAACCAAATTAAGGCGATATTACCCCCATATAATCTCTGATAACTAAATCGGTTTTTATTAAAAGCCGGTTAATTCATAATAATGTAATCTTGAATAAGGAGGTCGTTCATTTTTTCTCCACCCGTACTTATTTGGATCACTCTTTTGCATTGAAAGTGGATTTAACTAAGCCTTTTAATAGAATTGAATGGGATTTTATTTGCCATATGTGATACTTATTTGGGTTTGAGGAGAGTTTCGTTTACAAAATTAGGTCATGTATTACCTCCATGGTATTTACTTTGCTGATAAATGAGAAATGTGATGGTTTCTTTAACCCGACGAGGGGTCTTAGGCAAGGATGCCCGCTTTTCCTGTTTTTATTCATAATGGGATCGAAACTTCTCTCTCAGATTTTAAACTACTTCTAGCTAACCGGACTGATTATGGGCGTATATTTTGATCTCTCTTGCCCTTCCATTACTCATTTCATATACACTGACGACCTTACTATTTATGTCAAGGCTGCTACCCAAGAGGCATTAAATTAAATATAATCAGGGCTTTACAAATATATGGGAAGGTTGCATAAAACTTGTATCCTATGTTGCATATCACAAATTAGACCTGCAATCTCATAACCCAATAAATCACTTCATAGATTATATAGTTATATAAGATACACAAGATTACAACATATCTAGAAAATATAAAGATTCTCTGATACAAAAAAAGAAGGTATATATTATTGAATAGAGCAAGAGCATGTTTTCAAAAAAAATTTTACTCTAACAAAAGATGAAGCCACAAATTCCATGTAGTACACCTAGATCAGTCAATATTCTAATTGAAAGGACATTGACATTCTCTCAGCCTAGGGACGTGCAAATGTCAAGCTCATTATGAGCTATGTGACAATAATAAATCTCATCTATTATTCATTTGAATCAAATGGGATAAGAATATTATAATAAATGTAGCACATTTGAGTCAAAGTGGGAGTGACTCAATTCAAATCCTTCTGTTTCACACTACACCAAGAGTAAATAAAATTCTATGAGATACATTCCAGAGTTTAGTAACGTGAGTCGCATACAAACCGGTTCTTCCAGTTCAAACCGACCGAACCGAAAACCAAAAACCGAACCATGTAGAATTTTAAACCGAACAGAACCAATCTAACCGAAAAATCAAACCGAATTAACCGAACCGTTTGAACACCCCTACTAGCAACTATCATCATTTTTGCATTAGGCATCTCAAAGCAAATTTTAGTAGCTTCATAACAAATAATAGCGGTACCAATGTGTTTCCTTTGTGTGGGATGTATGGATAAAATGTGCGGTTCCCAATTCGAAATTTAGAATCTCAGTTTCACTTTGCTCGGTCGCTCTCGCGATCTCGCGATATAGTAAAGTGTTGAGGAATCCATAGCTATGTACGTTACATACGTAGCAGAACTTATGGATTCAACCCATCCTAAGATCTATGTTAAGGGAATAAAAGTACGACATTAACTATTAAATTTATACCTCGGATCTTCCTGATCTGCGAGACAAAGAACGGATGTAGGTCTGAACTTTTCTGACTTACAACCTTCTCCTTCCTGAAGCTCGATCCGCGAACCTCCTTATTTCTCCTAGGGATGAAGATCGATCGCTCGCAAGTTCTCAAGTTAGAGAACATCTAGTCGTATCCACGCGAACTTCAGACGCACGGAATAACCGGACTCGGCTAGACGTGTCTGGAAATACTTTCCAAAAATCTCTCAAAACTTTCGCTCTCTTTTCTGTATAATAGACGGCCTCTAAGGCTTCTAAATTGTCCGTAGAATAGAGAGACTTTGCCCTTCTATTTATACTAGAGAGAGAGGCGAATGATTGCTTAGTCACCATAACTAAAAACCCTAATCTGCGTCTATTGTGTTGCCAACGGAATAGGTATTTTCATTATGGAATACTTCGGAGCTAAGGTTATTACAGTTTTCATATCTATTCCGTTGGGAACGAAACTATTCCGTTGCCAACGGAATAGTACTGTTTTGTTCAATCAATTATCCAACAATTGATTATTTCGTTCACCAATTTATACATCATACGTATAAATGTTTTGAGGCATACTCATCCCGTATGAATGGAGTTCATTGTGTGACATTATAGTTTCCATTTAACGCTGGCAACAATCTTCTAAAGATCGTAAGTCATGAGTAACTCTAGACTAATGTAATGACTACCCATGTTAAATGAAATGATCAACGATCATAAAACTATCTGAATAGACATTTGCTTATTCCTATTATTCTATGTTATATGTCTTGATCATAAGGCATGGAAATCTGTCATCCCTGAGTTTGATCAAAGTCTCTTTCCTAATCGAGAATTAGACTGAGTAAATACAAAATGATATTAACAACACATGCTAATCCATTTTGAGCATGGCCATGCATTTCCTTCAGTCCTAGCTCATAAGGGGGCCCAGAGATATGTCCCTCATGACGAGAGGAACAAATCCCACCTTGGTCACTCACATTCATCGTCATGATTCAGTGCATACCTAATGATGACCCTAATGATCATCCCATTACGGATGACGTAGGATCATATTAAAGCATGCAATTTCATATACAGGAATCCATGATGACCTCAAGTCGTAGGAACAAGCACACTATTCATATGAGAATCACTAATGACATATACCATGTATATTCTCATAGCGTGGTCAGTCCAGCACGTGTTCTCTAACACGAACCTATATTCCAAACTTGACAACCGTATGTTCATGATCAGCAGAACATGATCATCCGGTCTGCGAATATACTAGTGTAGATATGTAGCTTCTTACTTGAATTCCAGCTCACCCTTCTCTAATCCATAGTCGGGCGTTATTTCGCTCTCTGCCTCGCGCCTCCTCTTAGCTGGGGGTGAAATCACCGGAGAGTCCTCCTTCGGCTTTCGACATTCCTAGAGGGGTTGCCCTCTGCTTCTCTTCACTCTTTCCCCCAACGTTCTTCAACACTATTATTTTCTTCCCATCTTTATTTCTCAGAGGAATTTTGAGGTGTATTTTGAGGGTTTTGGGGTTCTGGTTCGGGTTTATTTATAGTGAAGGTTATGTCGGTTGGAGGTCAAGGGTTGTGTGTTTTAATGCTATTGGTGGGTTATACTTCCTTAAATGATATTAATCCAGGCACACATTACCGATACGTGACCATTGGATCCTTCTGCTCGGGTCCAATCCCTTCCAACAATTTGATGCGAAACAAAAGGTTAAAAAGAAAAATAAACTAAAAGGGAAATAAAAACTAAAAACCCTTGGCTTGCCTCCCAAGTAGCGTTTATTTTAGGTTGTGAGCCTGAGCACCCAATTTCTATATCACGGAGGGTGCATACGCCACTCCTTTCTAAATTGGTTCACCTGAAAGGAAGTGTTTCAGCCTCTGTCTATTCACCTTGAATTCTTCTCCTCGCTCAGACTGTATCGTGACCGCTCCAGATTGATGCACTTGGACCATGGTAAACGGTCCCAACCACCACGATCTCAGTTTTTTGGGAAATATATTTAGTCGTGAGTTGAATAGTAGCACTCTCTCGCCTTCTTGAAACTCCCGGGGCTTTAACAATTTATCGTGCCATCGCTTGTCCCGTTCCTTGTATAGCTTCACACTGTCGTAGGCATTTAGCCTAAATTCCTCCAATTCACTCAGCCTTAGTATCCTCTTCTCCCCCGTTCCCTCTTCGTCGAAGTTAATCCATCTTACCGCCAAGTTTGCCTCGTGTTCTATCTCAACAGGGAGGTGGCAGTTCTTTCCATAGACTATTTTGAAAGGGCTCATCCCAATGGGTGTTTAGAACGTGGTTCGGTATGCCCAGAGTGAGTCATTGAGTTTTTCGGCCCAATCCATCCTCTTAATGGTTTTCTCCAAAATTACCTTGAGTTGTTTGTTGAAGACCTCCATTTGTCCGTTCATCTGGGGGTGGTAGGATGTCGCGATGTTCTGGGTTACCTCATACCAGCGCAGTAGCTTGGTCACCAATTCACTCACAAAATATGTCCCCCTATCACTTATCACGGTTCTAGGGACTTTGAATCTCGGGAAAAGCTTTTTGAGGAATTGCACTACTACCCCCACATCATGCTTAGGAGTCACGATCATTTCCACCCATTTTGACACATAGGCCACCGCTAACAGGATGTAGCAGTTTTCCTTGGATGAGGGGAACGGCCACATGAAATCAATCCCCAACACGTTGAAAAGTTCTGCCTCGAGTATATTGTTGAGTGGCATCTTTTTCCTCCGTGTTGGATTCTTCATCCTTTTATTGTCTCGAATTTCCAAGTCGAACTCTTGCAGCAGTAGAATCCACTTGATCAGTCTCGGTTTAGCGTCTTTCTTCCTCATGAGGTACCTTCTGGCGGTGTGGTCGGTGTAAACAATCATCTCGGACACGACTAGGTAGGATCTAAATTTCTCTATCGCTAATATTCTCACTAGGAGTTCCTTCTCTGTCGTCGTGTAGAAGAATTGCGCTTCTGTCAGTACCTTGCTCACATAGTAAATAGTGTGCGATTTTTATCCTTTTGTTGGCCTTATACCGCTGTTGCTATATAGTCGCTTGCATCGCACATCAGTTCGAATGGTTGACTGTAATCCGGTGGCTGGATTAAAGGTGCCGAGTCTAACGCTTCCTTCAATTTGTTGAACGCAACCAAGCACTCTTCTCCAAATGTTTGATACCGCGTCCTTGGCTAGGAGATTTGTCGAGGGTTTGACGACCTTAGAGAATATTTTATGAACATCTAGTAGAAGCCAGCATGCCCCAAGAATGCGCGTACTCCCCGTTACATTCTCTTGGGGGGGGGTAATTTTTCTATCACTTCGATCTTTGCCTTATCGACCTCGATCCCTTTCGCGGTAATTGCATGGCCCAGCACCACTCCTTCTTGGACCATGAAGTGGCATTTTTCCCAATTAAGTACGAGGTTTGTTTCCTGGCACCTCTCGAGAACGTGAAATGGATTGGCCAGGAATGCGCGAAAATAGCTTATGTATACCGAGAAGTCATCCATGAAGACCTCCATGAATTCTCCTATGTAATCAGAGGAAATTGCCATCATCGCCCGTTAGAATATCGCGGGGGGATTCCAGAGCCCGAAGGGCATCTTTAGGTAAGAAAATGTGCCGTACGGGCAAGTGAAAGTTGTTTCCTCCTTATCGTCCGGGTGTATTAGGATCTGGAAGAATCCCGAGTATCCATCTAGGTAGCAAAAATACACGTGCTTTGCCAGCCTCTCGTGTATTTGGTCCATGAATGGTACTGGGAAGTGGTTTTTTTTGTTTTCTTATTCTGTTTCCGGTAGTCGATGTACATCACCATCCTGTCAATGTCCTCATTTGGATCATTTCCTTTTGCTCATTTCAAACGACAGTGGTCCCTCCTTTCTTGGGTATCATGTCGACTGGGTTGACCCACTTGCTATCGGATATCGGGTGGATTACTCCCGCTTCCAGCAACTTCATTACATCCTTCTTCACCACCTCCTTCATGTTCTGATTGAGTCTCCTCTAAGTTTCGATGAAGTTTTTGTGGTCGTCCTCTGGGTAGATCCGGTGCATGCAAATCTTGGGGATTTTCCTCTTGATATCTTCCATTGTGTATCTTATTGTCGTGCGGTGTTTCCTCAACACGCGAAGCAGTTTCTTTGTCTCCTCTTGGTTCAAGTTGTCGTTGAGTATAACAAGGTAGGTATCAATATCCTCGGGGAATTAGTACCGCAACCCAGGAGGGAGTTATTTAAGTTCGAACTTCACACTTTCCTTTGCATCTTCCTTGTCGCGGGGTGGTAGTTGTTCCGCCTCGACATTTTCTTTCAGCTCCCCGCTTTGCAGTCCCCGTGCTTCTTCACTTGCATCCGTGTCAGGGTTCTCGATGAGCATGTAAACTAGGTCTCTTTCACGCATTTCTTCGTACTCATCCTTTTTCAGGTCCTTTTCGACTTTCACTTCGACGCCCCGACTGCGGGATCTTTCATGTTATTTGTTAGATCAAATTTCATCTTATCTTCCCCCAGATTGAGCGTTCTTCATCCTCCTTTTATGTCTATCATTGCCCCTATAGTCGCTAGAGAAGGTCTTCCTAGTATGATTGGGCATCTTCGGTTAATTTCTATCTCTACCACCATAAAATATACCAGGATATGAGTCTCTCCTACTCATACCGGTACATCTTCTATTACCCCTTCCGGATACCTCACAGACTAGTTCATCATGGTTAGCATCATTATTATTTCCTCTAGATCTCCGATACCAAGTCTCTTGTACACATGCAATGGCGTTAGGCTTACGCTTGCTCCCAAGTCACATAGTGCTCGATCATATTGCTCCTTACTGATGTAACACGGTACGGAGAAACTACCTAGATCCTTCAGCTTTTGAGGTTGCTTATTCTGTGCGATACATTGTTCCATGAACGCGACATTCTTGAAATCTTCAATCTTCCTCTTATTGGAGAGGATATCCTTTAAGAGTCTCGTGTAGGCCGACATCTGGGTAACTATTTATGTGAAGTGTAGCATGACATTGAGCTTCTTCAGAACTTTGGCGGATCTCACGATTTGCCAATCTAGTTTGTGTCTAGCTAGTCATTTAGGGAAAGATGGAGGTGTCTTGTATGGTGGTGGTGGTGGTTCGTAATCAGGTCCTGGTGGTGATGAGTGAAAGTCTCTATTAGGTTTGTCGATGGAGTTCAGGACTTCGATTGTCGCGAGTTCAGTCGGTGTTGTCGTTTGTTGTAGGTTTTGGATTTGTAGAATCTTCGGCTAATATCGTGGGTTGCGATGGCGGAGCTTTAGGTCACGGTGTAGAGACCACGGGTGGTGATTGATCCGTTATAACTCTCTCCATTATCGGCCCTCGATATGTTCGCCCGCTCCTTAGAGCCATCACAACATTGACTTGCTCTCGTGGGTTTTAGGTTCAGCACGGGAACTTCCCTTCTTACTGGAATGGATTGTTTGCCTGTGTAATCTGCGTCTCCAACACCTTGCTATGCGAGACTAGTGTGTCCACTCTATTTGCTAATTTCTTCAATTGATTGTTCATTTCTTGGCCATGGGCCCGGTCTTTGGTTGTTATACCCTTGATTTGGTATGATATTTTGGGGTTGACATGACTGATTACTCCTATAAGATTGGTTTGGGTTCCTCCAATTATTATTTTTATTATAAGGTGCATTGTTATATGTGTGTATATTGATTTATCACATTCACGTTTTGACTTTCTTCATTGATCAATATACAATTGTTACCATCATCACTTATCTGACGCATACTACACAAATGGAATTGGAAATTTTACCTGGCTGACGGTCGTAGCTTGTGCCTCTTTTTCTTTGGTGAAATCATCGAACTTCTTGTTAAGCACGTCTAACTTTGCTTCTAATAAGGTAGAACTATCTACCGCGTGAATTTCTCATGTTTGAGACCGTTGCTTATTGTTCCAGTTCTGATAATTCACCGACATTTCATCTATCAATGCCAATGCTTCGGCTGGGGTCTTCAGCATGAGCTGCCCTCCGTAGTGGTGTCTACGTTCCTCTTTGAGATATTGTTCAGCCCATTGTAAAAGCTATGGATTGGGAGTCACTCTTTGAGTCCATGGTGTGGGTAAGCCCATTCATGTTTCTTGTCTGAAGTTGTGTTGCTGCCACTATTCTTTGCTTAGTGATTGGGTTAATTCTGTGTTTAGGCATCTGAGTAACGGTTGGTGAATATTCCTTCTTGTGTCGTTGGGCGTAGCGTAAGCTCGTATCAACCAACATCTCATTCTGTTTGTCACAAAAAGAAAATTTCGAGGTTAAAAGATAAAAAGGAAAATTGTCAAGTCTCACTATCAAGAAAGCTAGATTTCCAATATGTGTGCCTCCCCGACAGCGGCTTCATAAAAGGGTGTTCGCTTGGTGGGGTGTATTAGTAAAAGATGCGGTTTCCAATTCAAAATTTAGAACATCAGAGCTGGGGTGTCAATCCATATGGAGGATAAAAGGTGGAGTACTGGACTAGCTACTGTTTGGTAATCCAAACCTAATCTAAGGATTGATTGGTTGGTTGAGAGAAAGTAAAATAAAAGTATATAAAATAAAAAGGTCTTGCATTTCCGTTGTCAGTCCTCGCGCAGGGGGATGATCTATAGATTTCTCTAATGGAGTGCAGTTTAGGCCTTGATGTTTTGCCTATCTCCTCATTATCTCCGTCTGTTGCCTCTCCTCATCCTTCTTATTAATGCTGATGAGGGGAATTCATCCTGGTATCGCGAAGCCAGCTCTCGAAGTGAATCGCTGTGCTCGCACTCTCTGGATGCCTGACCAGAATACAAGCCCTTTTATATCTGTGGTGCTCCTTGCTCCACTCAGACATCCCGGCTATTCTCGTGCCTTGTTGGTCCGAGTGTTTATCGCGGGTCTTACTTTCGACTTCTCCTCTCGGTCCTTCACCTACTCACCTATATATCAAGACGTGTGGCGCGCTACACACTTGAAGATAAGAGCTAAGCAATTCACAAATAATATCACAATAAATAAATAATGATGGATAAGGAGAGAGCCAACTTATTGAAATATTAAATTCATAAGACTACTAAGACCACACTGTAGGGGGCGGAGTTAGTTACAGTATATGATACAATAACTAAAACCAAGATACATGAGAATCAGAAATGAAAACTCTCTCTCTAAATCTATGTCAGTAGTTGCGTTCTGTCACTGCGCGCAACTAACGAGACTATTTTATCTCTCTCTCAGAATATTTCTCTCTTTCTCTCTGTCACTGATCCCACTCTAGCCATCCCGTCTAAGGGACTTTTATAGGGAGAATCTTCATAATAACCTTGCATATCTTCTCACCATTAACATTGATTGATCTTGATTGCTTCTTTTCCGATCTGCTCCTTCCTAAACGCGTCTATGTGGCATTGTCAAATCTCCTCTTAAAATGCCAATCAGTCAGTCCGTGATTCTAGCGCTTGCGTTTCTTTCCCAATTTCGACGCCTATAAGCCGCTCCTCTCGGGTAACGGTTCCTTGTGATCCGTACTGACGGGTTGAGTGATACCACTCCCACAGGCAGGATCGTGATGTGATGATTGCTTGAATCGCTCCCTAGATTCCTCACGCCTCTTTCATCGTCCTTTTTCGCCTTCTTACTATATTTCCTGCAATCACATATGATTCTGGTAGTAACTTGGATCTTGGGTAAAAACACAATTAACTACTGAAAAGACTAACTAAAGTATGAAAAGTAAGGTACAAGATAGAGGATAACCATCTATATGAATTACCCCTATCACAATGCAGTGAAAGCTAATTAGGCAGCGCAATAAAGTTAAATTTAATTAGGTGTGCAAAGCACTGGTGGATAAAAGTGCACAGGCGAAGAAGTGGTTAGCATACAAAGATAAGTCAAAATGGGCGCTTGCATATGACGATAGAGGTCACCGATGGGGAAGCCTTACTAGTAATAATGCTGAAGTGATGAATTATGTTTTCAAAAATATGAGGAAGTGATGAATTAAAAAGTGCTCTCAAAAGATTTTCTTCCAATAATACATAATCCTACTTGGTTGAGAAATGATGGTACACGACTTCATATCTTTTCAAAATGAAGGACTGCTCTGCAACCGTGCTAAGTACCAGAGCGTATACGAGACTTTCTCATGGTTTAACACTTTAGTGACGGATAAACGACATTACCTGCACAAGAAAGCGTCATTCTATCTTTAAGATACATGAAGTTTGATAAATTATTTCTTCATATGATAATAAATTAAATATTTATATAAATTATTAATTTACGGATTTCAATAATTATTTGTCATCCTATTTCTAACATATGAAGTTTATCCCTTCGTATCAGTTAAATCACAGAATCTTGATCAATTAATTTATTAATTAAAAAAATGGTAATTAACTTTTGGTCAATATTTTGAACATATTAAAATTTGCCTCTTTTGGCATATATGGAATGTTATAAAGTTGGTATGACCAAGTATTTCCAAATTGAATAAAAATAAAAAAGGCAAATAAATTTTTCTTAATTATTTGAAAAAAAATCTTAATTTATTTAATTCTATTTTTATATATATATGTATTATCATAAAACTTTTTAATCATTAACCAATGTAATAATTTATATTCAACAATATCAATTTATTATTTTTAAAAGAACAATAGCACAATATTAGCTAACTTGTTAAAAATTTTGTATTGCTCAATACGAGCAAAATAAATAAATTACATAAAAAATTTGATTAAATTATCTCTCCATATAAATTTGGATTCCACTAAATATTTTGTGTTTCGATATATCTCTTCATATGGATTTGGATTTCATTAATTATTCTTTGATCGAATATAGATATGTATGATATCCTAATTTATTGAACATCTTTTATAAAGTTATGATGTTACGATGTTTTATCAATAAATATTGATAAGAAAAATGGTCAATCTCATATTTCTTTCAATCTGAAATTATTTTGCTTGAAATTGGTAAAGAAATTTATTTTAAGAAATTCCTATTGTACAGGTTATCAAATATTAATATAGGATAGATGTCCATATAGACTTTTATATTCCTCCAAAGATCTGCATAGAGTTTTGAATTCCTTAAGGGGTTGTTTGATTCGTACTTTTAAATGAGGATGACAAGGCATCCAAATAGGATGGATTCCATTCCCACGTTTGGTAATTCACTAGGTAATAAAGTAATAGCATCCAAGATGCTCGTAGTAATATTTGGTAGGAATAGAATAGCCACCAAATTTGTGACTTTCCACAATCCCATGATGAAGGAATGGAAAAATAAGGAAATAAATTTTTATACGAAAATATTTTTCTCTAATTAATTTGTAGATCTAAATAAAAAATTTCAAATTTAGAATATAAATAAATCAAGATCTTCTACATTCCTAGATATAAATACACCAAACTAAACATGTCAAGAACATATATCTTAGAATTACATTCCATGGAATAGGATTCTCTGGAATCATACATTCTCAGACATCCTTCAAAACTCAAACCAAATGGCTCCTAAAGATATATATTACTTCTTTAATTGCTTTAAATTACTTTATTAATTCTTGTAATAGAGAGGGGCATCTATCGCTATAAATAGATGTCTTTTATTGTATTGTAAAAGAGGATAACTAATGAATAAACTCTATCTCTCTCTCTCTCCATTTTCTCTCTCTTTACTTTATAAGCTCTTTATTATATTTAATTTATAACACATTATCAGCATAAACAAAGACAAATTGAAATTTGATGTTGTGAGGTAAGATAAAAAAAAAATTCAGATTTCATTTTATTCTTATTGTTTACTTTGGCTTATTTTATTTCATGTTCTTGCAATTTTTTTAATTCTTTATTTTTAATGCAAGCTACGGTCGAAAGATTATATGATGCAACCTGATGTTTAAGATTATCACTCAACCAGAAGTTGAGATATCATTAATCAACACGAAGTTACAAAATTAACAATCAACCTGAAGTTGACAATTATTAATCAACCGAAGTTGTAATTTATTAATCAACCTGAAGTTGTAACTTATTATCAACCTGAAATAGTAAAAATCATGAATGAATTTGAAGTTCTAAAATTATTAATGAATATCAAAGTTCATCTCCTTATGAACAAGGCAAAAATGAGCAAAATTATTTCCCTGGAAAATTTAAATGAACGCTCCTGAAGGGAACAAACTTAATTATAGTAATAAATTTTTTCCCATGGTCTCGAAGGAAATTATTAATTTTACAAGATATTGATCATAATGGATATCAAGTCGAGACAATGAATGAGATGAATGATTTTTAATGATTTTTGAGGCAATAAGAAAATATAATATTGTGTATATTGAAATTAAAATATATATTAAAAAATTGTCTACTTTGCCCAGTTACTTGTACCATATAAGTATTTATAAAATTAAAGATCATGGCAAATGAACCCAAAGTTCACTAATTTACAAGTAAATGCTCATGCTATAATAATAAACCAGAAGTTCATTAGATCAAATGGAAATGCACATGTTACAAAATAATGAAGGACGAATTCACTAATTCAATGACAATGCTCATGCTATAATAATGAATCAGAAATTTATATATTTAAATGGCAATACTCATGATAGAATGAACCAGAAGTTCATTAGTTCAACTAACAATGTATAAATTGAATGAGTAGTCACAAAATTGAAGAACAATTTTTTTGATGATTTAATTGCATGACTCTTTAGTTCATAGAATAATACATGTTGTAGTATTGATCACATTGATGTCAGCTATCAAACTACTCTTTGTTGTAATTATGACATGCCAACAACCAATTATTTTGTATCTTTAATTTTAAGATGTGCGATATATGTGCCAGTAGCATAATTACAATATATTAAGATAAGTTCTGAATAATGCTTGGCATATATGTTGGGCTTGAAGCTTTGACATGACGTCTATTCACAACACAATTTGTTGCTCAACTAGAAGTTCAAAAGATAATTCATTTGCATGATGTAGCAGATCAATTGCCAGATTCATATGTTGATTCACAAGAAGTGATTAAGTCATATTGATAATATTCTTGGTCGTATTGATATCCTAGAAGGATCATCAATTACGTATGTAGAAAATAATCAAAAGCATGCCTGAAGCGTGATAGATGATTGGCGGTCTAAAGATAAATATCCCCATAAGGAAAAAATGAATTAATAACAAAATTAGTATTGTGAAAGAACAAAGTATTCAAAAATATATTTAGAACACTATAGACCATGAAAGTCCCAGAGAACATCATGAGTCTAATCAATTATGCCAGCATTAGGGAGAGATATAAAAGCTGGAAAAACATAGATTCATGGAATACATCATCAATTTATAAATTAGATCCTCAAAAAGTTAATACAAATTAGAAGTTCAGAAATTTGTACAAATAAATAAAATATATGGGTTTATGTGGTAAATTGTTATAATAAATATTTGCCGAAATAATGTTATGCAATTGAACAAAATTATATATATATTCTTGTAAGTAATAATATTTAGTTGTTGCAACTTATTGATAATTTAAATATTATGTAATTCTTGAAGAGTTCGAAAAACAATAATAGCTTATTTAAAAGTAGAATGTTATACTTTTTTCTTCATTAGGATTTTTACCTATGAAGGTTTTAACGAGACATATTATAAAATATAGAATAATGAGGGGAAGTAATACTACGCAATGTGCTGCTTTTTCTTTGGCCGAGGGTTAGTCCCAGACAGGTTTTCTGATGCATATGGATGTCCATATACATTAGACTTTCGAATTCCACCAAAGATGACCATAGAGTCTTGAATTCCTTAAAGGTCAACATTACTTATTTGCTTTAAATTAGTTGGTTAATTCATGTAATAGAGAGGAGTATCAATCCATATAAATATATGTTTTGTATTGAAAATGAAATTCAAGCGTGGAGGCTTCTCCTTCCTTAGGGCCTCAAGATCTAAAAACTGAGCTACCACTCGTGGAAGAGCCACAAGAAAAAGCTCAAGACTCGACAAACAATCTCTATATCCATCCATCTTCATCAGGACGTTTCTCTCCTTTTCATAATCTAGATTCATCATCATTTTCATCATCTAAAGTTATAAAAGTTGAAAAAGAACCTTTTAAAGATCACAATAAAGTGAAAATGGTTGAAGAAAAAAGCTTAGGCAAACTATTAGCACGTAATCTTCAACAAAATCCAGGAAACATTGTGATACCTACCGTGCAAAACTTTAAATTAAACCCATCAATATTAAATGTGTTACCAGTTTTTGAAGGACATAGAAATGACAATCCTTATATACATTTGGGTGAATTAGATTGTAAATGCACGGCTCTCTTTGATAAAACAAATGACTTGGATAATATTAAACTCACTCTCTTTTCTCATGCTTTAGGAGATGCTCCAAGAGATTGGCTCAATCACCTACAAGGTGGGTCATTCAGGACTTTTGAGGAGGCGGCACAACGCTTTCTCAAGCGTTACTACCCCGATTCACTCACGGTCAAGTTGCGATCCGAAATCACAGGGATTAAGCAAAAGAGTGAAGAAAATCTACAGGAGTATTACGAGCGCTTCATCCGTTTATGCGCATTTTGCCGTAACCACAACTTGGAGGAAACCTCTCTCATCGTCCAATTCCTTGAAAGCATGAACGACCTCGACGTCGCCCATCTTCTCCAATGCTCAGCAGGAGGAAACATCAACCACCTAACACCCTCCCAAGTGCGAGAACTCATTATGACGAATGCAGAAGGTATGAGAGGGCGTAGTGGACGTGGTGGCCAATTGAACGCTACCAATGCAGTCGATCTCAAGGGAATGGAGTCACGAATCACCACGAATTTCGAGACGAGATTTAGCCAAATGATTAATATGTTTGGTGGGAAAATTGAACCAAAGAAATGTGAATTTTGGCGGAGTACATCGCATTTAACCGATGAATGCGAAACTCTTCAACAAGATGTGAATGCAATGGGGAGTTATGGGGGAAACCAAGGGGGTTATGGGTACCAAAAATCTCAGTATTCTTATGATCCTAGAAGAAAACACCCTAACCTTCGATGGAGAACAGGGTAGAATCAACAACCAATCCCTCAACAACAACCCCAAAGGTAAGGACTCTACACTCATCCCAATGCGCAATAACAACAACTTCCTCAACCATCTTCATCAAGTACTCAACCTCCCTCTCTCGATGAGAAATTCGACAAAATGATGGTTTTCATGACAAACGGATTTTCAACCTATAAAACCGAATTGGGGTTAATGGAGAATGAGATGAGTTCACTTAGCCAAGGCCAAGCGACAACGAGTCGACAAGTTCAAAATATGAAAACACAAATGAGACAAATGGCGGATGAAGTAAATATCTTGAAGGGGCAGGTTGATAACAAACTCCCATCTCAAGGAAGGGGACCTGACACCAAACCTATTCTCGCAATTCATTTGAGGAGCGGGAAAGAGGTTAAGTTTTCGGGAGAGAAAAAAGAGATTGTTGTGAAAAGGCATGAAGAACAAAGGGAGAAAGATGAAGAATTAGGGTTAGTGGAGGAAAATATAATTGTGAATAAGAATAAGAGTGTGAATGCGAATGAAAATGTACAAGAAAAAGAAAAAGAGGGAAAAGACGAAGAAAAGGGGGAAATGGAAGAGAGAGCTTACGTGCCAAAGGCACTATTCTCGTCTCGTTTAGCGGTAAACAAAAAGGCAGAGGCTGAAAAGGACATGCTTGCGATTTTCAAAAAGGTGGAGGTGAATATTTCCGTCATTGACACCATCGAAAAATTCTCCGATGTTTACAAGTTCTTGAAAGACTTGTGCACCAACAAAAGAAGGTTAAAAGGGAATGAGAAAGTAAACCTCTCGGCCGTTTTAAGTCTAGATGTCAGACCTCCCCCAAAAGAAAAAGACCCTGGAGTCTTTGTCATTCCGTGCACAATTGGGCACCATCAGTTCACAAGGTGCATGCTTGACTTAGGGGCTGCGATAAATGTAATGCCCAAGTCTGTTTACGAGACCCTTGTCCTGGGTAGTTTGAAGAATACTCGAGTCATGGTGACCCTTGCAGACCGCTCTACAATCCGACCTCTAGGCATTGTAGAAGATGTATTGGTCAGGGTGAACGGGTTAGTTTTCCCAGCCGATTTTTACATTATCAAAATGGGAAGCACAGTGGATACTTCTTCCATTCTCTTGGGGAGACCATTTCTTAGGACAGCAAAAAGTCGAATCAACTGCCATTCGGGAACTTTGTCAATGGAGTTCGACGAAGATTTCCTTCAATATCTTCGACACGATCAAATTTTCTGAAGACCACAATGTGTCGAGCATTTCCATCATTGATAAGATTGATGAGCTCATCGATGAACATTTGATAGGGGAGTCTTCTCATTCTTTAAATTCTTTAAATAATTCTTTTGATGAGTTTTGGGATGAATTAGAAAATGTGAACACATTAGAAACCCAAAAGAACAAAAATTTGTTAGGCAATGAAAGTGACATATTAATGCAAGAAGTTGGAAATATAAACTTGCCTAACTCAGAAAAATGCATGATAGAGGATGGACCAATGACGACAGAGCTCAAAATCTTGGGGGAGTGAATACTGCCATCCATCGAGAAGGCGCCCAAACTGGAGCTCAAACCTCTTCCAAACCATCTCAAGTACATCTACCTCGGGCCAGACGAAACCTATCCTGTCATCCATCGCCTCCAACCTCACATCCGATCAGGAATGACGCCTGGTGGATGTCTTGGTGAAACACAGGAAAGCGATAGGGTGGACATTGGCCAACATGTCAGGCATCAGTCCTGCGACTTGCATGCACAAGATCGCCCTTGAGGAAGGAGCCAAGCCTTCAAGGGAAGCTCAAAGACATTTAAATCCTGTGATGATGGAGGTGGTTAAGAAGGAGCTTCTTAAGTTTCTTGACGCCGGCATAATATATGTCGTGGCTTACTCAGAATGGGTGTCACCTATTCATGTGGTACCCAAAAAGACAGGCATTACGATTGTGGAGAACTCGGAAGGCGAAAAGGTACCTACACGAGTACAAAATGGTTGGCTTGTTTGCATTGATTACCGCAAACTAAACACGCCGACAAAGAAGGACCACTTCCCTCTTCCATTCATCGACCAAATGCTTGAGCGATTGGCGGGCCGACCCTATTATTGTTTTCTTGATGGGTACTCAGGTTACTTTCAAATCGTAATTGATCCCGCCGACCAGCAGAAAACAACATTCACTTGTCCTTTTGGTACTTTCGCATATCGAAGGATGCCTTTCGGGTTGTGCAATGCTCCAGGTACATTTCAAAGGTGAATGATTTCTATTTTCTCTTAATATATTTTGAAATTTATGGAAATTTTTATGGACGACTTCTCCATCTATGGCAACTCATTTGATGAGTGTTTAACTAATTTGGGGCTAATAATGGGGAAGTGTGTCTAATCTAACCTTGTCTTGAATTTTGAAAAGTGTCACTTTATGATGAGCCAAGGAATTGTACTAGGTCATCTTGTTTCAGAAAAGGGCAAGGAGGTGGACAAGGCGAAGGTCGACGTAATCAAGACATTACCTTACCCTCGAAATGTGAAGGACGTGCGCTCATTATTGGGCCATGTAGGCTTTTACAGGCACTTCATATGCGACTTCTCCAAGATTGCGCAACCGATGTGTCGCCTTCACCAAAAGGACGCCAAATTTTACTTTGATGACGCGTGTAAGGAGGGCTTCGACATCCTAAAGGAGAAGTTGTGCACAGCCCCAATAATCAAGCCACCCAACTGGAACCTCCCATTCGAGATCATGTGCGAGGCAAGTGGATTAAGAGTTGGTGCCGTCTTGGGCCAACGGGTCAGCAAGGATCCTCACGTTATTTATTACTCTTCTAGGACACTTCATGATGCACAATTCAATTACACAACCACTGAAAAAGAATTGTTAGCTATTGTATATGCTTTGGAAAAATTCCGATCACATTTGGTTGGAACAAAAGTGGTTGTGTTTTCAGATCATGCAGCACTGAAGTATTTGATGAAGAAAAAGGAGTGAAAACCGCGCCTCTTACGATGGCTTCTCCTTCTTCAAGAATTCAATGTGGAGATCCGAGACAAGAAAGGCGCAGAAAATCTCGTCGCCGACCACCTCAGTCGACTCCCAACGAATGAAGGAGACATTCTTCCGATCAACGAGTTGTTTCCTGATGAGCACCTCTATGCAATCCAGGCGAGTACACCTTGGTATGCGGACATCGTCAACCTTTTCGAGATGGGACAAATGTCTGACACGCTATCTCGCGCTCAGAAGGATAAACTCAAGAACGACTCGCGCTACTACTTTTGGGAAGACTCGCTCCTTTATAAGATCTGCTCCGATCAAATGATGAACAAATGCGTACCTGATTAGGACTTTAACTCGGTATTATCTTTCTGTCACTCTTTAGAACGTGGGGGCCACTTTGGAGCTCAACGCACAAGCCACAAGGTGTTCAAAGTGAACTTTATTGGCCAACTCTTTACAAAGATGCTCATTCCTTTGTGAAGAGTTGTGAAAATTGCCAAAAAATGGGCAATCTATCCCGCAAACACGAAATGCCTCTCAAAACTTTATTATTTTGCGAGCTTTTCGACGTTTGGGGGTAGATTTCATGGGTCCCTTCCATCAATCCAATGGGTATTTATACATTCTTGTGTGTGTGGATTATGTCTCTAAATGGGTTGAAGCTATTCCAACAAGGGATGCCAACTCCAAAACGGTGATTGAATTTCTCAAAAAGAATATCTTTCAGCATTTTGGAGTTCCTAAAGTCATCATTAGTGATAGAGGATCACACTTCAACAATAAATATATGGCCAACCTGTTGAAAAATTACCATGTCCAACATAGAATGTCAACCGCATACCACCCCCAAACCAATGGACAAGCCGAAATTACCAACAAAGAAATTAAATCAATCAGAACTTAGGATTGATGCCTATAACAACTCCCGAATTTACAAAGAAAAATTAACTACCGCTCATGACAAAATCCTTTACTACTTCCAATTTTCGTAATTCCTAAACTTTTCTTGTACGTACATACAAAAGTTTAAGTATGGTGGGATTGATTTTGTGCAAAACCAAGTTTTGTAATCTTTTTTGTGTCAAAAAAAATGAACAATTTTAAAATACAAAAACAATGAAAAACTCTTAAAATCCATAAAATTTTAAATTTCTGTTATTAATTCACTTTTTCTTATTTTTGTAAATAAATTATCTTGCTTGGACTTGTAAATATCTCAAGGATTTTAAAAAGAAAAGAAAAGGAAGAGGGTTTTTGAAAAGGAAAAGTTTTGATACCGAGTCCTTCAAGCAACGAATTTTTGAAAACTTTGGGTTTTGGAAAATAATGAATAATTTTTGAAAACTTTTAAAGGATATTAAATTATTTGTCATAATATTCCCTGATCCACATCATTCCATCTATATTTTCCATATAAAGTCCATTAATGGTTCAAAAATTACATAACGTGTTCATCTCCTCAATATTTTACAACAAAATATAATGTTTCCATCCTTTAGTGCCATATTTAAATTTTTCGAAATTGTCCCTAATTTTCAAAATGTGGCCTCGTGAAATGTCTAATTTTTATCAGCCCTTTGAAACTTATTGAAGACCTACCACCCATTTTCTAGCACAAAAACATATTATTTTCATATGATTTTTAAATAATCTGCTACACCTAGTCTTATGGTGTCCCTCAAGGGTGTACGGCGCGAGAGATAGTTCTTAACGCTTGGCTACAGGCAATCCAACTTGCATGCTACCAAGTAGCTGGGTGTCGGTGAAATGCATCTCTCCAGATGTCAGCTTCCTTTCCATCCAGTAAAGTCTAGACTGGACACCTCCGTTGTGCATATAATACATGTTTCGGCAAGAAGTGGATCGTCCATTAATTAAACGGAGAAATCATGAAACGCAGTTTCTGCAGCATAATCAGGCGCCAGTACAAGGTTCTTTTGGGCCAATTATCTCTCGCCGCGTGTCATGAGTTTTCAACGGAAGAATCTTGACTAAAACGTGTCAAATTTCTATTTGTTGAATTTTACTCAGCGCTGAGTTTAGAAAACAAATGGTGACACGTGGCTGAGCAGATTAATTTTTAGATGTGATTTTCTTCCCTCCTTTTTCATGGGTAATGAAAACCTCCGTTTTCTGTTTAACATATGATTTGGACAAGCAATGGGCCGATTAGTGAGAAGTAATGGAGGGGAAAATTAACGCGTTTTCAGCAGCGACCTGCACGATTAAGTCCGAGAATTCATGGTCCCCCAATGGTGTGATGACACATAGCCTAGTATTTCTTCATATTTTTTTCCCAGTGACACGTGGCAAGGTCTGAGTGATTGAATTTAGATATGAGGATTTAGTGTGGGATAATCAGGGAACGACATGTGTGCATTCTGTTGATTATAAGGAAATTGATAAATGACCCAAGAAATTATACCAGACTGATTGAATGCAGTTTTTGAATAATAAATGAAGGGAGAGATGTTAAATCAATTATTAGGTTAATTTTAAGAAATATAACCTAACATGGATTAAGTAAAAAGAGTCAAAAACAGGCATTCATTTGATTAATATTGTACAAGCAAAACTGTACCTATTTCTACAACCTAGTACATTATCAAAGGAAACAGTTTTTTCCATGATTTCCTAAATTTACAAATTCTTAAAACTGCTAATCGTGAGCTTTTAGCTGGTGCATAATCTTCATGGGCTGGCATGGACGGTATGTGCAACTCGGATTCATCCCAGAAGCAAGTTATTCTTCTCTTTCTTCTAATGGCCTCAAGCACATCATCTTTGTTACATATTCCCCAAACTGTTACCTTCTGATTAGGATAATCCACATTAATCGAGTGTATGCCTGCGTGTACCAAATATAGAATTTTACTAGTAGTTTAATCGACTTTAACTTGTCATAACACACGATCAAATTTAAAACCTTTTTGAGTTATATAGCATTTTGGGTAATTAACATATTAACGAAAGCTTTGAAGCAAAGACTTTGGATAAACTACCTTTTAATCGCGATAAAGCCTTCTTAATCTTCTTCTCACATCCGAACGAGTAGAGAGGAACCCTCATCTCTACAAATTGAGGTTCTACTGTCTTTCCTGAAACCATAACAATTTGCATATCAGCCATGGCACTTTGTTTTATTTCTCAATCTCAACTGATTAACTGCCTAGACGAACTCACCCCTTTATATAGGACAAAAAAGTGTTGAAGCAAAGCTTTTTAATAGTGGATACATATACCCAATAACCTTTGCGTGGCTCCACTAATTAAGCTTTTAATCTATTATTTTTGTAATTTCTATATACCTTTTGGATTTCAAAAAGTGAAATTGTATGCATCATCAGACAGAATATGGTTTTTGATGGATATAGCTGACGAGAGAAAGGCTAGGTTGCCATGTGATTCGAGGTGTAAAGCTTTTTCGGCGGAGAAAAGTGGAGATGAATTCATGTATGTTGCATGTGTTTGGTTTTCTCTGACTAACACCTGTCGGTGGATCGATTAAGATGTAGCCTTTAAAAAATGAGCTATGATATTTTCGGAGCACATTTTGAGGATTAAGAGCATAGAGAGAATATACCCTATCTAACCCTAATTTTAATCAGCATTAATCCAGACTTTCTTAAATGGCTTCCTCTTCTAGCGCCTTGCCTGTTTCATATAGGCAAAATCCATATTACATTTACAACCTTATATTATTCAGAATTATATTTAGAGGCAATGTTAAGTGTATAAATTATATTTCATCAAAAAACCTACAAAACTATGAACATAAGAAAATTAGGGTGTTAGAATATTTCGAGAGAATAGAGAAAGAATAGAGATGAACAATTTATTGTATTATTGCTTGATTATGAGATTACGCATATGCCATATTTATAATATAAATGAGTTAATCTAAGCCATTAGTTAACTAGCCGTTCGAACTATTCTAGCCACTCATTTAATAATCTAATCATAGCCATACATTGAGTAATTAACTCCTAATTAGCTTTCTAATATTCTATCAATATATCCTAATACTCCATCACCCCCCCCCAAGCGAAACTAGTTCTCGAATGGTGAGCGCGCGACGAAGTAGTTGAAAACGTGGAGTAGACAATCCCTTCGTCAGAACATCCGCGATCTGATCCTTGGTGCTGATGAATTGGACGAGTAGTTATTTTGAAGTTGTGAGCTCGCGAATGCAAGATAGGTAGCACCAATGTTGTCGCACCATAGGACGGGGGTCGTGTTTGAGGGATGTGAAGTTCGAAGAGAAGGAATTGGAGCCACACGATTTCTTGGGTAGCCATGGCAAGGCTATGATACTCAGCCTCGGTACTAGATCGAGAGACCGTCCCTTATTTCTTGGAACTCCACGAGATTAGATTGGGGCCAAGGAAGACGCAGTAGCCTGTGGTGGATCGCCAGTCATCTGGACAGCCTGCCCAATCAGCATCAGAGAAGGCCTGGAGAAAGAGAGATGTCGCGGGGCATAGTTGGAGTCCTAAAGTGATCATTCCTTTGAGATAGCGAAGAATGCGCTTATTTCTTGGAACTCCACGAGATTAGATTGGGGCCAAGGAAGACGCAGTAGCCTGTGGTGGATCGCCAGTCATCTGGACAGCCTGCCCAATCAGCATCAGAGAAGGCCTGGAGAAAGAGAGATTTCGCGGGGCATAGTTGGAGTCCTAGAGTGATCGTTCCTTTGAGATAGCGAAGAATGCGCTTAACAGCGTTCCAATGTATGGTTGTTGGGGAGTGCATGAGTTGAGAGACCTTGTTGACGGCGAACGAGATTTCAGGGCATGTAATGGTAGTACATTGAAGGGCCCCAACAACACTTCGATAGAGAGTATGGTTGTTCATGGGTTCGCCATCAAATTTGGAGAGTTGTTCTCCTGCAAGAATAGGCGAGGGACACTTCGATAGAGAGTAGGGTTGTTCATGGGTTCGCAAAGATTAATGAAAGTAGTTTTGAGTTTGTAAAACCATGCGCGAGGAGCTTGTTTGAGTCCGTAAAGCACTTTGTGAAGTTGGCACACATAATGTGGCCTAGTAGGGTCAGAGAAGCCTGTTGGTTGTTGCATAAAAAATGTTTCTTCGAGTTCTCCATTTAGACAGGCATTATTTACGTCGAGTTGTCGAATAGGCCACGAATGAGAAAGTGCAATGGTAAGGAGAATACAAATTGTTGTGGGTTTAACAACGGGACTGAATGTTTCAGTATAGTCGATACCTTCTTCTTGGTGGTATCCTTTGGCAACAAGACGAGTTTTGTAACGTTTGATAGGGCCATCAGAGTTTTTCTTGATTTTAAATACCCATTTACACCCGACAAGATTTTGAGTGGAGTAGGGTGGTACTAAGGTCTATGTCTTATTTTGAAGAAGTGCATTAAATTCTTCTTCCATTGCAGTTCCCCGTTTGGGGTGTTTGTTTGCATTTGTGAAGCAAGTAGGTTCAATTTCGTCAGGAAGTAGAGATGTAGAGATGGGATGCTTGGTGGAGGTGTAGGTGACAAAGTCGGTGTGTTTCTTGGTTTTGCGAGTGTTATCGCGTGTTCGAGTGACCATGGGATGAGTTGATGGTTGTGGTTCGGGAAGAGAGGATGCGGAAGAGGGTGGTGGGTTGTTGTTGGGAGATGATGTTATGGTGGGATGGTTGTTTTCGAGAAGAGAGAGAGTAGTATGTTGAGATGTATGTGGAGTGGAGGATGACGGGTTTGTCGAGAGATGTTGAAAGGGAAAATGGATTTCATCAAACACAACATGTCGACTAATGTATAGTCGATTTGTAGGAAGATGAAGATATTTGTAGCCTTTGTGAGAGGGAGAGTAACCGAGAAAAACACATGGCATGGAGCGGAGTTCGAGCTTTTGTGAGTTGTATGGCCTTGTGTAGGGAAAATACTGACATCCAAGAATTCAAAAGAATGAATAATCAGGTTCTTTGTTAAAAAGAATCTAGTATGGAGAGGATTGTGGAGAGTTTGTGTTTGGAATGTTGTTAATTAGGTGGACAATACTATAGAAGATGTCATCCCAGAAGAGTTGCGGAATGGAAGCGAAGGGCATGGTGGAGTGGGAGAGATCCACGATGTAACGGTGTTTTCGTTCAGCATACCCGTTCTGCTCGGGCATATGCGGACAGGAAGTAATATGTGTGATGGAGGGAAACATTCGTCGAATTGGCAGAAACTCGGTGCCGCCGTCTGTTTGGAGTGTCTTAATTGATCTAGAGAGAAGATTCTCAATCCTTTCTTTGAAGAGGGCGAAGATTTGTGGTACCTATGGTTTAGAACAGAAGAAATATATCCAAGTAAAACGTGAAAAATCATCAATAAAAATTACAAAATAACGTGAACCAGAGTGTGAATACTGGAGAAGGCCCCCATACATCAGAGTGTACTAACTCTAAAGGCTCACGAGAGCGAATGTCGGAATGTTTAAAACATAATTTATGCATTTTACCAACACAACAAGAATCACATAATGACATTTTATTAGATGACACACTTAGTTTATTTTGGTAAATTAAATTCCTAATAACACTAGACGATGAATGGCCTAAACGTTGGTGCCAAAATTCGGCTGGTGCCTTGACACCAAAGAAGGCGGAAGGTTGGTTATGAAGTGTAGAGGGTAGTCGATACAATCCATTATCTAAAGAAGCCTTGAGAAGAGGGATTCCAGTTACTAGGTCCTTAATAAGACAAGAAGATGGATTAAATTCAATAATAACTTGATTATCTTTTGTGAATTGTGAGATGCTTATGAGATTTTTGGTTATTTGAGGGACATGTAAGACATTATTAAGTTTTAAATGCGTGTAGAAGAATTAAAATAAGTTTGACTAAGATTTTGAATTTCCAAACCTGCTCCATTCCAGATACGAATTTGATCCGTGCCAAGATATGGAGTGTGTGAGTCTAGGTTGGCGACATCAGATGCAACATGATTGGTGGCACCCGAATCCAAGTACCAGCCATCAGTGATGATTGGTGGAGCGTAGATCGTATTGGCTTGAGGTTGGCGATTTTGGTTGCGCCAACGACATATCTCGGCAGTATGACCCGGAATTTTATAAATTTGGCACCGAATCTTTTTATGAGTATTATTATTATTATTATTATTATTATTATTATTATTATTATTATTATTATTATTATTATTATTATGATTATTATTATTATTATTATTATGATTATTATTATTATCATTTATTATTATTATTATTATTATTATTATTATTATTATTATTATTATTATTATTATTATTATTATTATTATTATTATAGTGATATTTGTCGCGATTTTTATTGTTGCCCCGATTATGAGAAAATCGAGTGTTGATAATTTGGTTGGCGAGTGCTTCAAGAAAAGATTGATTTGGAACTAGGCCCAGAATAGAGGATTGAGAGTGGCCAAGTTGGATATTGAGGTTATTTGGTTGGGAATAAAGCAGCGGTCTATTGATGTTATTTGGTTGAGATTGAAAAGGAGAGAAAGAGTAATTGGAGAAGAGTGATGCGGTATTTTCAGTGTTACCTACAAATCTCAAACTCGAAATCGCCATTAGAGCGGATGGGCAGATCGATCGATTCCTTTTGATTATGAGTTCCTGACTTATCAAACTCGAGCAAAAGGTGAGAAATGAGGGAGAATCTGTTCGTTGGTTGAAGGCTGTGACGAAACTTTCGAACTCAGGACCAAGTCCGGCGAGACATAAATCAATTAGTCGACATCCGTAATGGAACATCCAATTGTGGCTAATTGATCAGCTAAGAACTTCTTTTGGTTGAGATAGTCAAAACATGACATACCTTGTTGTTTGAGAGTTTGAAGTTAGAATTTTAAATCGAAGCGACGAGCTTTGGAAGTGGATTGGTATCGCTGACGGAGAGCTTGCCAGACTTCTCCAGTACTCGAGCAACGGATGAGTTGAGCTAAGATTCCCTCCGATATGGAGGAAAGTAGCCAACCCAAGAGGAGTTTATCATGTCGGTTCCATGAGTCGAAAACTGGATTTGCAATTAATTGAGGAGTCTAACTTGATGTAATTGTGTTGAGAATTTGAAGGGGTGGTTTTTGCGATGGGTCGAGATAGAATTGTAAGCCATGGCCAATAATCAAAGTTTCAATTTGATATTTCCAAATTAGGAAATTATTGTCGTCTAATTTTGTTGCTATTTGGTGCGTAAATGTCACCAATTTTTGGGATCGAGAATTCTCGTAGGTAGCATCCGTTTGATTGTTGGAATTGAGCATTTTTTGTTCTTTAGGCTTTCTTGAAGATTTCTTGAGAAAAAGAAAATGTAAAGATGTTTCTTTAGGCTTTCTTGAAGATTTCTTGAGAAGAAGAAATGGTAAAGTTGGTTCTTTAGGGTTTTTTTGAAGATTTCTTGAGAAGAAGAAGAGGTAAAGAGGATTATTTGGGGTTTCTTGAAGATTTCTTGAGAAGAAGAAAAGGTAAAGAGGGTTCTTCAAGGTTTCTTGAAGATTTCGTGAATTTTAATATTTGGAGATTTTGAGAGGTAAAGGAGTTCTTGAGAGTTTATTTTTTGTTGAAGGTTTTGGAGAAGGAAGTTTGAAAAGAAGAGTTTTTGGCGAGATATATGAACAATTTAAAGAAAAAAAGATAGCTTCTTTGAGATATGCTTTGCGGTTAGGATTTTTTGAGAGAAATTTTAAAGGAGAGAAGAAAAAGAGGAAGGATCTAAATGGCGTTAGCCTTGAGCTCTTGATACCATATTAGAATATTTAGAGAGAATAGAGAAAGAAGAGAGATGAACAATTTATTGTATTATTGCTTGATTGTGAGATTACACATAGTCCCTATTTATAATATAAATGAGAAGAAAAAGAGGAAGGATCTAAATGGCGTTAGCCGTTAGAACTATTCTAGCCACTCATTTAGTAATCTAATCCTAATCATGCATTGAGTAATCAACTCCTAATTAGCTTTCTAATAATCTATCAATATATCCTAGTACTCTATCATGGGGGCTAATTTCATTTGTAGCTCTGTAATATTTAGTTTAATTGTATATTTGCCCTAAAAGCTGAAAATATAGAGTTTTTCTTTTTTAGCATTATTTCCAAAAATAATTCAGCAAATAGCACTGTTTCGGAAAAAATTAGCTAACTAGCACTACCGCCAGCCATGGTGGCGGTAGAGACCCTCTACCGCCAATGCAAGTGGCGGTAGTGCCTAATTTTTAAAATTTCCCCGTCAGCGGCCTTAAACATGGTAATTAGATACAAATTAGCCTCTATCGCCAGGCCATCTGGCGGTAATGGCAACGTTGTAATTTTTTTCTGATCCAATCGGGTATCAAACCCGTTAAGAGAAAAAAAAATGAAAAATACCTCTACCGCCGGGAGGCTTGGCGGTAGAGTTGGGGGAGTGCTCCCTGGATAGACTGAGCAAAAAAAAAATTTTGCTTCTACCGCCAGCCCTCTGGCGGTAGAAGCTTCACCCCATCTCAAAACCCACCCGACCCCTCTCTCTCTCCCCATTTCTTCCCCAAAAAACTGAAGAAAAAATATCAAAAAAAGAGCGAATTTTCAGCCGAAAATAGAAGGAAAATTTGTGGAAATTGAATTGAAAATATTTGAGAATTAGAAAGAAGAAAGAAGAAAATAGAGGAAATTCAACAAAATGTTAGATATTTTAGTTTATTTTTGAGTTTAGGGTTTAGGATTATTTGTTTAAATTGATAGAAATTAGTATGAAATAAGTTTAGATTTGTTAAAATTAGTTATATTTTTTTACAAAGATTGCTTCAAATTGCTTATAATTAGTTTGATTTTGAGTTTTTAATTAACATTTTTTGTTTTAAGTTTTTAATTAGGAATTTTTTTTTGTTGATTTGTTTGTAGAAGGAGAGGAAGGAGAAAGAGAAGAAATTGCTAATTTTTTACAATTAAAATTTGAGATATTTTTTTCATATTTATTTGTATATTATTTAATTACATTAATTTAATGTATTTATTTTTTTTTTAAAAATTAATATTGTATTTATATATGATTTGATTAGGTAATTTCTTTTTTTTACTTGTTATTTAAATTATTTATTAGTAATTATTTTTAGTAGTTATTATTATTAATTTTTGGGTTTAGTTTATGAATTTTTTTTTTAAATAGCACCCGTAACAAAAAAATTAATTAACTAGCACCCATACGGAAATATTATTTATATTTTTTTAGTAGAAATAATTTTTTTAGTTATTTTACATAATAATTTTTTTTTACAAATTTTTTTTAGATGTTTTTACTTGTAGGTAATTTTATTACAAATTAAAATACTTTATAGATATTTTTATTTTAGATAATTATAATTGTAGAATTGTAATCTTCATTTTAGTAATTATTTTAGTATTTTAATTTTTAGAAATAGCGACCGATGGCATGTAGAGGCGGACCTAGTCGATCTAGTCGGGCGGACAAAGGAAAATGTCGTATGATCGACGAAAATAATTCTCCGTCATATTCGCTCAACACACTACAAGCCGAACATAGGCCTAGCCAGTTTGCGAAAGAAGACAGGTTGATATCATTCGAATCCTACCGTTTCACATTGTCTTGCGGTACTTATTTTTTAATTATATTATATAAATATTATTTGCAAATATATTTATTATTTTTGCTTTCTTTTATGAAGGTGCCTTGGAACGACCTTTATATCCCTTATCTAAAAAAGGCTAATTTGTTCCAAGCAGCGAAGATAAGATATATACCGTTAGACGGTATTTGTTTAACCGCATTGCAGGAACGGTGGAGAAAAGAAACTCATACGTTCCACATGGCACACGGGGAGATGACGATTACATTGGAGGATGTGTCATGTTTATTGGGTTTGAGAGTTGATGGAGTGGCCATGTGTGTAAGTAATAAGGATGTGAATTGGGGCCAAAACATTACGGATTTATTGGGGAAAACACCCGAGATGAATGATTACTGGCACGATAGCGCGGTATTGCTTAAAAGAAAATGGTTTACCCAGAATTTCTCTAATTTGGAGGTCGGAGCTCATGAGTTGACGGTACAACAATATTGCCTCGCATACATACTTGCTTTATGTGATGATATTTTGTTCATGGAACCGTCGGCCGATAGTATATCAGTTATTCCACTGGTATATTTAGAGGATATGGAGAAATTGGATGAATGGGCATGGGGATTGTGGTATTAGGATATTTATGGGACTTGTGCAAGAGTACGGCGCCTGAACGGAAGAATATTGGGGAGTGTATTATGTTACTTCAGATGTGGTCTTGGACGCGTTTCAAGTTCGGACGACCGACTCCTCCCCTCGGCTCTAGGCCGGATGCTTTAAACATCTTCGATGATCCGGATGAGAACGATACAGTTGGATTTATTTGCATTGGTGCGACGGTGAAGGAGAAACCCGGAGCAACTCATTTGTGGGGCAATCGAGACCAGTTCGATAACCTTCATGAGTCGCAGATTGAGTAGAGACCCTACGAGAAGTACCGCACGAGACTTCCACCCATTTGCGAGTTTGAGAGAGATTCCGCACTTATTCGGTCCAAGTTGATTTACATGTGGATCGTCGAGCATTATCGCCCGCAACGGGTGATGCGACATTTCGGGCTTCATCAGAGGATACCCCCTCAAGGAAAGTGCGAATACAATCAATCATCTCTTGGAAAAGATGATTAATGGCCGCGGAGGTGATTGGCCTACAGTTCATGCGAGATATGTTCAGGATTGGGAGTTCGAAAAGTGGCAATATTGGATGAATAACTCGGAGAAATCGAGAAACTATCTTGCAACAATTTCTTGACGTTCAATAATGTTGGGACGTCATTTCCCATGAGTAATATGTCATCTACGTAAAGCACCAGGAATACTACCGTGCTCCCACTGAACTTCATGTAAACAGAAGGCTCACCCTCACTTTTGGTAAAACCAAAACTTTTGATGACTTCATCAAAACGAAGGTTCCAACTTCGAGACGCTTGCTTCAATCCATAGATAGATTTCTGAAGCTTACAAACCTTACCAGAATTCTTAGGATCGACAAAACCCTCGAGTTTCATCATATGAACGTCCACGATTAGATTTCTATTTAGGAAAGCTGTTTTGACATCCATTTGCCATATTTCGTAGTCATAATATGCTGCTATGGCTAATAGAATTCTGATGGATTTAAGCACAGCTACAGGTGAGAATGTTTCGTCATAGTCAATATCATGAACTTGTTTGAAACCTTTCGCCACAAGCCTTGCTTTGTAGGTTTGTACCTTTCCATCCGCGTCAGTCTTCTTCTTGAAGACCCATTTGCATCTGATGGTCTTCAAGCCTTCGGATGGGTCAATCAAATTCCAAACTTGATTGTCTTGCATGGATTGTATCTCGGCTCTCATGGCCTCTAACCATTTCTGAGAGTCGGGGCTCTTCATAGCATCTTGGTAGGACGTGGGTTCATCATTTATGAATGTCACATCATCATCATTAGACACGAGAAATCCGTATCTCTCGGGCTCATGATGAATCCTACTAGATCTATGTTGAGTCTGTTGTGTTTCAAGCTCACCAACTCTTTGAGAGCTTGTTCAGTCTTCCATCACAGGTTCTGTAACTGTAGGTGAGTCTCGAATTTCTTCGAGTTGTACTTTACTCCCACTGCTTCTCATGGATACAAACTCTCTTTCCAAGAAGGCTCCATTGCGAGCAACAAACACTTTGTTCTCCGATGGGTGGTAAAAGTAAGATCCTTTGATTTCCTTAGGATATCCCACAAACAGGCACTTATCAAGATTTGGGTTCGAGTTTATCAGGAAACTGACGTTTGACATAAGTCTCACATCCCCAAATTTTAAGAAAGACAACTTGGGGCTTTTCCCCGTCCATATCTCATATGGCGTCTTTTGAACCGCTTTGGATGGAATCCTGTTAAGTATGAATGCGGCAGTCTCAAGAGCGTAACCCCAGAAAGACATTGAAAGACTCGTTTGATTCATCATCGATCGAACCATATCCAATAAGGTTCGATTCCTCCTTTCGGACACTCCATTCCACTGAGGAGTTCCTGGAGGAGTCAGTTGTGAAACTATTCCACATTCTCTGAGAGTTATGAAGTTGTGAAGTACTACTGATACCCACCTCTAGCGGGTGTACTTATTGGTCCACATACATCAATATGTATGAGTTCTAATAAGTCATTGACCCTTTCTCCAACTTTTGTGAAGGGTTTCTTAGTCATCTTGCCCAGTAAACAAGACTCGCACGTCTCAAATGATTCCAAATCAAATGAGTCTAAAAGTCCATAAGAGTGGAGTTTAGAAATGCGTTTCTGATTTATATGGCCTAAGCGATAGTGCCAGAGGTATGTTGTATTTAAGTCATTCGGTTTAAATCGTTTAGTATTAATGTTATATATGGACTTATAACTCTCTTTCTTAAGATCTAGCACGTAAATACCTCTTTCTAATAGAACATTTCCATAGAAGAGATTATCCTTTAAGATTGAACAATTATTGTTCTCAATAACAAATTTATTTCCATCCAAAGCAAGACTAGAAATAGAAATAATATTTCTGCTCATAGAAGGTACAAAATAACAATTATTAAGTACTAATACAAGTCCACTAGGCAAAGGCAGTAAATAAGTTCCCACGGCTAATGCAGCAACTCTTCCTCCATTTTCCACACGCAGGTCGACTTCGCCCTTAGCTAATCTTCTACTCCTTTGTAGTCCCTGCACATCATTACAAATGTGAGTACCACATCCGGTATCCAATACCCAAAATTTAGGAGTAAGTGAATTAGTTTCAAAAAGAAAAATACCTGAAGCGGTAGTCACACTACCCTTCTTGATTTCGTCCTGATAGAGTTTGCAGTTTCTCTTCCAATGGCCAACCTTGTTGCAATGGAAGCAAACTCCCTTTTTGTCTTTCTTGATCTTAGGTTTAGGCAACACCTTGCCTTTACCCTTGCTCTTGTTCCCGATCTTCTTACCCTTCTTCTTGTGAACCATTAGAACGTCTTTGACAACATTTGTCTTCATGTCCTCCTGTGCGTTCTTAAGCATCCCATGCAACTCAGTGATGGATTTCTCCATCTGATGCATATTATAGTTCATGATGAATTCCTTAAAACTAGGAGGTAATGACCCGAGAATTATGTCAACAGCCAATTCTCTGGGCATAGCTGAACCAAGCATGTCTAATTGATCAAGATAGCTCTTCATCTTGAGTACATGAGCACTCACAGGTGAACCTTCAGCCATCTTTGTGTCAGTCAGAGAGACGATAGCTTTGTAGCGTTCAACTCTAGCCTGCTCTTGGAAGATTTCCTTGAGAGTTACGATCATATCGTAAGCACCCATGTCCTCCAGTTGCTTCTGAAGCTCGGAGGTCATGGTTGCTAGCATGAGAAAAGCTATCTCCGTGTCGTCTTTAACGTATTTAGCATACACATCTCGGGCAGCCCTTGTGGCTCCCTGTTATGGTTCCTCTGGGTAAGCCTCTTCTATGACATACAGTTTATTGTCAGCCTTGAGAATAATTCTCAGGTTTCTAAACCAGTTAAGGAAGTTAGACCCCTTAAGCTTATCCTTCTCAAGGATAGATCGCAAATTCTGTTGGGTTTCTACCGTTCATAACGCAGCGGAAAAACAAAAACGAAACAAAATTGAATTCGAAACCCAAAAGAAGGATCCGTGAATTACAATTAAATCAAAGAAAAGTTCATAACTTTGTACCTTCGGATTACGCTTAATCCGTGATGATCGAAAGCGAATTAGGTTGACGCTTGATAAGTCATTAATTATACACATTTATACCCTATACATATATGATATTGAACCATTATATGTGTTAATATTCTATTTATATGGATAATAATCACAACTTGACTGTTGGTACTGCTAATGACATATTTATGTGAATTCAGGTGCAATTTGGATGGAGCATAACTTGGAGAAAATATGTTGGAGCACAAGATGGAGATAATAATCAAGACTCAGACCAGCCGACACAGGCTTAGTATTTCGGCCATAAATCACACTCTGGGCCTTCTCTATATGCATACTATATACTGTTGGAAAGAAAAGAACAAGGCCCACAATTCATTCCATATAACCAGCGCCCAATTCAGAGATATATGTGTCCCAAATTGACCATCTTCTGGACAGATCTATCATGCACTTTGCATTCACTCCTCATGTTTTTGCCATGTTCATTCACACTCTTTGCATGGGGCTTCATTCATCCCTCATGCAAGGCATCTATTCTGATCACTTTTGAACTTCATCAATCTCTCTCTTGGAGTTGGGCAAGTCAAGCAAGCTTCACTCTTCCATCCGCGCTTCATTAATGGGTTCTATCATTATTTTATTTTCTTTCTTTTCCATGTATTTCGAGTAAGCCTCTCGAGGCATAGTTAGTGTTTATGTTTTTGTGTTGTAACTTTTGAGACTATTAATAATGAATTCCATTTGAACCGTTATTATTCTATTTTCACTTACTTATTACCTTTCATGCTCAATGAATTGTTTTAAATTTATTTCGGTCAGTTCTATGTTCAATAGTAATCAACAAGGGCCACAAAATTCCTATGGTTGCTTTGCTCAATAGCCTCCATTAGAATTTGGATAATAGCCAAGTGCAAATAACTCATAACGATCTAATCAGTTCTGAACAAGCTCATTGTTTAGGAGGTTTTGATTTGTTTAATTAACCAATGATTTCTATTGAATTAGTTATGATATTCAAGTAGGTTAGTGTTTTTATTTACAAGCTCATCTAAACTAAAACCCTATCTTTTTGTTTGAGTTATTTATCGGTTAGAGCTCATCTTACTACACTTAAGAGATTAATTCCAAATTCATTATTATAGTCAAGGATAAAGTTACACACAAATTCACTACACAAAGCTATGCCTCAATCCACAAAATCACCACATCTCTTGATTTTTACTCTAAGTTTTCTCTTTACTTGTTACTTTCATTTTGTTGCAATCAACCAATCAACAACCCCCCCAATTGTGTGTCTGGTTTTAGGTCTTGTGTTTGGTTTTATTTACGGTCTTGGTTTCTATTTATTTTAGTTTTTCTATTTTTGTTGAGTCCATTTTCATTAGAGAAGTAATCTTTTCACCTAGTTTAGTCTAAATAGCTCTCTGTGGTTCGACCCCTACTTCCACTGTCTACTGTATTGTAGTTAAGTCTAGGGTTATAAATTTCTTTTGGTAAGTGTAAAACAACTGCGAAAATACCTCTTATCAAAATGGCGCCGTTGCGGGGAGCTAGCAACGCGACTTTTCTAGGTCAATATTCACACTTCTCTTGTGTAGTACGGTATTCTGCATTTGTGTCAAAGTAAACCAAATTCGTTTTACTTTTTGTTAGTCATATCTTTTTAACTTTTTGTCAGAGTCACACTTTCGTTACCTTTGTTATCTTTTTTACTTTTTGTCGGAGTCAGTCATACTATTTATTCACACTTCTCCGGAGATCGAGAGAACACATCTGGAGCGAAGAAGAGCACATCTGGTGACACCGAAAACAGCCGAGGAAACCGAAAAGGTGGAGAACTCGGACAGCGACAGCGAGCCTCCTACTCCACCAGCTCCTCCTCACGCTACAAGAGGTAACACTACAGTTATGGCTAATTTTGAGGATAGGACACTTAGGGACTTGTCTACCTTTGATTTTGCTACCAACCAGTATGGTATTGTATTACCACCGGTCCCGAATTTTAAGATCCATACGGGTCTTCTTCAATTATTACCAACCTTCACTGGGAGTGCCGGAGAGGACCCGCACTCTCACATGTGGGAGTTCAACCATATCACCGCAACAATGATGCAGGCAGAGATTGAAGATGAAGGTCCTTACAAGCTGCGACTATTTTCATACAGTCTTCGAGGACCATTTAGCACCTTTTCCAACAACTTGGGTAGAACTTCAAAAGTTATTTCTAGACAAGTATTTTCCTGTCTCTCTTACCGCTTCTATTAGGAAGCAGATTTGTAGTATTCAACAAGAAGTAGGGGAAAGCCTTTATGAATACTATGATCGCTTTCAGAAATTGTGTGCAAAATGTCCCAACCATCTAGTCCCAGAGAATCTCTTGATTCAACACTTGTATGATGGGATGCTTCAAGAGACTAGGGATAATGTAGATTCTGCTAGTGGGGGTGCTTTCATAAATAAAACCGTTAGGCAAGCACGAACCTTGATAAAAACCATGGCAAAAAATGCCCAATCTAGTAGAACCAGATCTCGAATTAGGGGAGTTAGTGAGATTAGAGACTGTGATTTGGAGAAGCGAGTGAATGGTATGGACGCCAAATTAGACAGCTTAGCTAATATGATGGCATCATTCATGGGAACTAAAGTAGAAGTGAAAGCATGCGGTGTCTGCACTCCGACAGGGCACACCACTGATGCCTGCCCAACACTGCATGATGAGGAGAAAGTCACGACCACAGCTTGCGGCATCTTCAAGCTAAACCAACACGGAAATTCAAATGGGGGTCAAAACCGTAATTATGATCCCTATTCCAAAACATACAACCTGGATGGCGTGACCACCCAAACATCTGATGGCGTGACCCAGGAAACCAACAACAACCTCCTCAAAACCATAATCAAAATTTTTCTTCTTATTCACCTCCAATTGACCCTGCTTTGAAAAGCCTTTCTGACATTGTGACCTCCTTGGCCACGTCAACTACTTCTTTTCAGAAGGATACAAAGAGTGCCGTAACACATCTGGGCACCCAAATTGCTCAAATATCCTCAGAATTAAACCAGTTAAAATTCAGGGGTCCTCACAACTTCCTTCCTAAACTCTCAACCCCCGTGAGAATACATGTGCTATCACCTTAAGAAGTGGTAAAGAAATAGAAGGGAGTAAAGGAAACATGAAAAGTGAAGGAGAGATTGAAGTAATTAAGCCGGAATCCGAGAAGATAAAAGAAAAGCCCAAGGAAATACCACCTTATAGACCTAGAGTCCCTTTTCCTAGCCGTCTAGCGATTAACACCAAAAAGGATGAGGCAGAGAGAGATATCTTAGAGGTTTTAAAGAAGGTGGAAGTAAACATTCCATTACTCGAGGCCATTCGTCAAGTCCCTCGCTATGCGAAATTTCTCAAGGACTTTTGCACGAATAAGAGAAAGCTAAGTGGCCATGAGAGGGTGACAATGAGTGAGAATGTCTCTGCGGTTATCCGCAAGAAGCTTCCAGAGAAGCAAAAAGACCCTGGCATGTTTGCCATTCCTTGCAGCATTGGGCACCATGAATTTGCTAGGTGCATGCTTGATCTTGGGGCATCTATCAATGTCATGCCCTTCTCTATCTATTCTTCCCTCGGTCTAGGACCTTTGAAAAAGACCGGGGTGATCCTCCAACTGGCCGATCACTCTACTGCTGTGCCAGAAGGAGTTATAGAGGATGTCCTCATTAAGGTCAATGACCTTGTCTTTCCCGCAGATTTCTACATTCTGCGTATGGATGAGTCTGATAGCTCACCGAGCTCAACTCCCATTCTTCTGGGAAGATCCTTTCTTAAAACTGCCCGAACCAAGATTGATGTGCACAATGGAACTCTTTCTATGGAGTTTGACGGAGAGAATATCTCTTTCAATATATTTTGATGCTATCAAGCATTCTTCTGACGGGCATGTCTCTACTATTTGCACCATCGACCCAGTTAATGAGTGCGTCGACAACTTCTACTCTTTCGAGTTCATCGATCTGCTCGAGACCATTCTTGATCTATCTCCAGATGAGCAGATCCTTCTTCAGAGACTATCTGCCTTGGCCATTGGAGAGGCTTCTTCTTCTTCTTCTTCTTCTTCTTCTTCTCTCTTGATAAAACTTTCTCTTGAGCCCACCAAACCTTCCATTGTGAGTCCCCCCTCTCTTGACCTAAAACCTCTACCAGCTCATCTCAAGTATGCATACTTGGATAAAGGAGACACTTTTCCAGTGATCATCTCTAGTAGCCTCACGGCTACTCAGGAAGAGAAATTAGTTAATGTGTTGAGGGACCACAAGAATGCTATTGGATGGACTCTGGTTGATATTAAGGGAATCAGCCCCTCTACATGTATGCATCGGATATTGTTGGAGGATGGATCTAAACCATCTTGTGAGCCTCAGCGTAGGCTGAATCCTCCAATGATGGAAGTGGTCAAGAAGGAAATCATCAAGCTCCTTGATGCAGGAATCATATACCTATCTCTGATTCACAGTGGGTATCACCAATCCATGTGGTACCCAAGAAAACTGGTATTACAATAATTGAGAATCAGGAAGGTGAAAAGGTTCCTACGAGAGCACAAAATGCATGGCGAGTATGCATTGATTACCGTAAATTAAACACTACCACTCGGAAAGACCATTTCCCCCTTCCCTTCATTGACCAGATGCTTGAGCGCCTTGCTGGGGGCCACCACTACTGCTTCTTAGATGACTTTTCTGGTTACTTTCAAATAGCCATCGCTCCCGAGGATCAAGAAAAGACCACCTTCACGTGCCCTTTTGGCACCTTTGCCTACAGACGCATGCCCTTTGGGTTGTGTAACGCCCCCGGTACATTTCAGAGATGTATGATGTCCATTTTCTCTGATTATGTCACTCGAATCATTGAGGTTTTCATGGATGATTTCACCGTCTATGGTGACTCATTCGATGACTGTTTGGGAAACCTAAAGATGATTCTTCAAAGGTGCATAGAGAGTGATCTGGTGTTGAATTATGAGAAATGTCATTTCATGGTAGATCAGGGAATAGTCTTAGGCCATGTGGTTTCCTCTCGGGGTCTTGAAGTGGATAAAGCAAAGATCGATGTCATTAGATCCCTTCCGTACCCAACCAGTGTGAAGGACATTCGATCATTTCTTGGTCATGCCGGATTTTATAGGCGTTCCATCAAAGATTTCTCAAAAATCGCTCAACCTCTTTGTCTTCTTCTCCAAAAAGATGCTTCTTTTGAGTTTAGTGAGAAGTGCAAAGCGGCATTCGACCTTCTCAAGGAGAAATTATGTTCTGCCCCTATCATTAAAGCTCCAGATTCGAATCTGCCTTTCGAGATCATGTGCGATGCGAGTGATAGGGCAGTTGGAGCTGTTCTTGGGCAGCGGGATGGGCAAGAACCCCATGTTATCTCTTATGCCTCCAGGACCTTAGACGATGCTTAGTGCAACTATACAACTACCGAAAAAGAGCTGCTAGCCATTGTTTTTGCATTGGAGAAATTTAGGTCCTACCTCTTAGGGGCTAAGGTGATTATATACTCTGACCATGCTGCGTTGAGGCATCTTTTCAAGAAGAAGGAATCCAAGCCGAGACTTCTTCGTTGGATATTGTTGCTCCAGGAGTTCGACTTGGAGATTAGAGATAAATGAGGATCAGAGAATCTAGTTGCAGATCACCTTAGCCGCCTTCCTATGAGTACTGAGGAGGGTACCCCAATATCGGAGTTTTTCCCTGAGGAATATCCCTATGCCGTGCAAAGCTATACACCATGGTATGCTGATATAGTGAATTACCTGGTGGCTAAAGACCTACCGGAGGATCTTACACGTGCACAGGCTGATCGAATCTGGTATGATTCCCGATTTTACATTTGGGATGAGCCTTACCTCTTTCGGATTTGCGCGGATCAAATTATTCGGAGATGTATACCAGATAATGAGGTCAAATTCGTGCTTGAGTTTTGTCACTCTCTCGAGTGTGGAGGACACTTTGGCGCAAAGCGCATGACGGCTCATAAGGTCCTTGAGTGTGGTTTCTTCGGCCCACACTACATAAGGATGCTTACTTCTTCGTGAAGTCATGTGAGCGATGGCAAAGAATGGGAGGACTAACCAAGAGAGAAGAGATGCCGATGAAGTATATTCTTGCATGTGAGGTCTTTGAAGTGTGGGGTATCGACTTTATGGGACCTTTTCCTCCCTCATATGGTTTTGAGTATATCCTCCTGGCAGTCGATTATGTCTCCAAGTGGGTTAAGGCCAAGGCCACAAAACGAGCGGATGCAAAAACAATCGTGGATTTTGTCAAGGACCAGATCCTTAGTAGGTTTGGGGTCCCGAGAGTCATCATTAGTGATAGAGGAACCCATTTCTGCAACCCGTGTTTCGAGGCATTAATGAAGCAATACCATGTCACACATAAAACCTCGACAGCTTACCACCCCCAAACCAATGGCCAAGCAGAGCTTTCGAATAGGGAGATCAAAGGCGTTTTGGAGAAAGTGGTGAACCCCACCAGGAAAGACTGGAGTATTTGGTTGAATGACGCACTCTGGGCTTACATGACTGCGTTCAAGTCCCCTGTAGGCATGTCCCCTTATTGGCTAGTCTATGGAAAGGCTTGTCATCTTCCGGTTGAACTCGAGCACAAAGCCTATTGGGCCATCGAGAAGTGCCATCTAGACTACTCAAACGATGCACTCAACCGGAAGCTGCAAATCTAAGAGTTAGAGGAGATCCGAAATGACGCGTATGAGAACTCCCGAATCTTCAAGGAGAAGACCAAGATGTATCATGACAAGAAGCTTGCCCACAAGGATTTCAAAGTGGGTGACAAGGTGTTGCGTTTAACTCAAGATTCAAATTACACCCGGACAAGCTACAAAGTAGGTGGATAGGACCCTTTCTTGTGACCAAATTGTTCGATTATGGTGCAGCAGAAATTCAGGGTCTAGATTCAGGGAAGGTCTTCAAGGTCAACGGGCACCGGCTGAAGCGGTTTCATGAGAGTTTCGATGCGAGTTGGATTGACATTCACGAGCTTGGCTAGCCATCGTCCACTGCTTGAGGAGATGGCAACGTCGGGCCAACGACTTTAAAGAGAGGCGCTACTGGGAGGCAACCCTGCGAATAAAGGTTGTGTTTTTCTTTGTTTATTTTCTTTTTCTTGCATTGCATCACTACTTTGTGCTTAGCTTTACTCGGGGATGAGTAAAAGTGTAAGTGTGGGGTGGAGTCTTTATTGCATGTCAGGTAGTAAAAAAAAATAATAAAAAAATAAAAATAATAAATAATAAAAACCCATTTTTAAGCCTCAAATTAAAAAAAATGCCCAATTAAAAAAAATCAAAAGGATTGAGAGAGAATTGTAACTTGTGTTGAATAATGCGGTGGAACTTGTTTGGACTCAAAACGATCATATAGACCAGTTCAAGAAGAATTGAGGTCGTTGATTTAGGGATCTTTTGTCCTTGGTGAACTCGATTTGTTATTTGAGTGCCAATAATTTAGGGATTTGCGCGAGAAATTATGTGAGGACTTACCATTGGACCGTGACCCGAAACTCAAGTTTGTTTATAGTATAATATCCAGAATAACCCAGTATATCATATCGTATATATATAAATAATATCCAAGTCTATTTGCTTCTAAAGTCACTTTGTTGCTTGGTTGTGGAGAAGGAGGGTTAGGCATTATATAAGAAGATAGGGGACGGGAAGTAGAGGTTAGTGTCAGAAGTTGAGGGCTTATGTATAGTAGATGAGCTTTGTGCACCGAGTATATTCGTGAGGAGATGCATTGTAGAGACAAATTTATGAGAGTAGACGCTCGGGTAAACTCTATTTTTGACACAAAAGCAAGTTAGGCCCCTATAATCCTAATAGATTTGAGTCACAATCTTAAAAATAAAATAAATAATAATAAAAAATAAAAAAAAACAATAAATAATAATAAATAATAAATAATAAAATAAAAATAAAAATAAATAAAAAAAAGATTGCATGACTCAAACTTGTTCCCCTTGTACATGGCCTAAACTTTAGTTTACCCAATTTGTGAGAAAGAGTGGATCCCAGTCATACATCTCAGGCTAGCAGTTAGGTTGACACATTTTGGGCCAGATGACTGAAGGTGCTAGGAGGTATGCACATTAGGAGGTTCATTATTCCAAGCAGAAAGAGGTATAGGCGATATCTTTTCGGAGAGTAGAGGCATGAGTTTAGAAAACCAAGTGACAACTTGACCGAAAGTGGTGAAGTAGACAAGCAACCCAATTACGTAGTACATATATATGTATTATCCACCATATCCCATCATATTCCACCAAACATAACTTGAGAATTCCCCTCACGACCAAGGTAGGAAATCATGATTCATTTGAGAACTGAGAGTTATTCTGAGAGACACTCCACATATTCCACTATACAAAAAGAGAGTGAGTACGAGTTTCACCAAAGTACATGGAATCTTACACAAGGGAGCAAAGATCATTATTGGCTGGTATATAAGTGAGGAGTGAGTCTAAAACATGGGACCCATCTTACCAATACAAGTTACAATGTTTGCTCGAGGACGATCAAATGTTTAAGTGTGGGGTGATTTGATAAGTCATTAATTATACACATTTTATACCCTATACATATATGATATTGATTAGGCTATTGAGCAAAGCAACCATAGGAATTTTGTGGCCCTTGTTAATTACTATTGAACATAGAATTGACCGAAATAAACTTAAAATAAACACTAACTATGCCTCGAAGGGCTTACTCAAAATACATGCAAAAGAAAGAAAGGAAAATAATGATAGAACCCATTAATGAAGCGTGAATGAAGAGTGAAGCTTTCTTGACTTGCCCAACTCCAAGAGAGAGAATGATGAAGTTCAAAAGTGATTAGAATAGATGCCTTGCACCTTGAATAATAGCCAAGTGCAAATAACTCACAACGATCTAAACATTTCTGAACAAGCTCATTGTTTAGGAGGTTTTGATTTGTTTAAATAACCAATGATTTCTATTGAATTGGTTATGATATTCAAGTAGGTTAGTGTTTTTATTTACGAGCTCATCTAAACTAAAACCCTATCTTACTACACTTAAGAGATTAATTCCAAATTCATTATTATAGTCAATGATAAAGTTACACACAAATTCACTACACAAAACTATGCCTCAATTCACAAAATCACCACATCTCCTGATTTTTACTTTAAGTTTTCTCTTTACTTGTTACTTTCATTTTGTTGCAATCAACCAATCAACAACCCCCCCCCCCCAATTGTGTGTCTGGTTATAGGTCTTGTGTTTGGTTTTATTTACGGTCTTGGTTTCTCTTTATTTTAGTTTTCTATTTTTGTTGAGTCCATTTTCATTCGAGAAGTAATCTTTTCACCTAGTTTAGTCTAAATAGCTCTCTGTGGTTCGACCCCTACTTCCACTGTCTACTGTATTGTAGTTAAGTCTAGGGTTATAAATTTCTTTTGGTAAGTGTAAAATGATTGTGAAAATACCTTTTATCAACGCTTTTCTCTGCCCGATTTCAAACCGGTTTCGAAACCGATCCTTTGTATGTTTCGCCTAACCGATCTCACAAACCGATCACAAACCGATCTCCAAGCGAACGGATTTTCCAAGCAAACTGATTCACCAAACAAACCGATTCTCCAAACAAACCACAGTTTCAACCCGAATCACAAAGACGCCGCACTTCGCTTCATCCTCTACCGGTATCCACACGAACAACCCTTTGAACGGATAAAGAACGATATATGCTAGTATTCGTTCTTCATTTTTTTCTCACAGAAATAACAAGAGAATGATTTTCGGATTTTTCTCTCCTTTTGTCTCACAAAAGTTGGACGAAAAATATAATGCCTTTCTTAATAATTTTGGGGTGTCTCTTGTGCCTATATAGTCCATAAGTTTCATATCCTATGTGCATGGTAACTATATAACCATATATGCAACACACCTTATCATATAAGATGTAGGATTAGATATGTCACTTGACTATGTAGCTCTTCATACAACTTATCACATAAGTTATGATTTTTCTGTGTATGTATCAATAGTTGTTCTTTGTGTGTGACCCTGTAGGTTTACTTAATGTTGGCAATAATCAGAACGGATTATAAATCCTGAGCGACCTCTAGCAAGACATCATGTTTACCCAAATTAAGCAAGTATGGATGATTCGATCAAACCTAATTTATGTTCATGCATTGTATCCCTTTGTTACACGATATCTATATCGTCCATAAGGCATGGTATGTGTCAACCTTACGTTGGTCGATAAATATTTCTTGACACCGAATTTGATTGAACATGAAATGACATTAATAACTCCTTATTAATTCATTTGAGCACGACCGTGTATTTCTTCAATCGAATCATCAAGAGGCCTAAAGATATTTCTCTCAATTTATGAGAGGAATAAATCATATCTTAATTAAACGCTTTCCTCCGCATAATTCATTATATACCTAATTATAATGTTTATGACCACCCGGTTAAAGACGATGTTAGATTATATTAAAGTATAAAATTTGTCATGTAGGAAACTGAGATAATCTCAAGTCTAAGGATTACAGATACATTCTTTACTGAGAATAACTAATGACACGAACCATGTAGTATTCTCAAGGTGGGTCAATCCAGTATATGGTCTCTAACACATACTTACATTAATGACTTAATAACTCTTATTCATGATCAGTAAAACATGACCATCAGTCAACTAACATCCTGATGTCCATTTATAGCTTATCATAAAGTATGTTTGTCTCACAAACATCTGATAAGTCATTAATTATACACATTTTATACCCTATAAATATATGATATTGCACCATTATAAGTGTTAATATGCTATTTATATAGATAATAATCATAACTCGAATGTTGATACTACTAATGAGATGTTTATATGATTTCAGGTGCAATTTAGATGGAGCATAACTTGGGGAAAAGAAGTTGGAGCACAAGAGAGAGATAATAATCAAGACTCGGACCTGCCGACACAGTTGCAGTATTTCGGCCATAACTCACAATCTGGGCCTCCTCTAGATGCATACTATATACTGTTGGAAAGAAGAGAACAAAGCCCACAATTCATTCTTTATCACCAGAGCCCAATTCCGAAGTCTACATGACCCAAATTGACCATCTTCTGGACAGATCTTTCATGCACTTTGCATGCACTCTTCATGCCTTTGCCATGCTTCCTTCACACTCTTTGCATGGAGCTTCATTCATCCCTCATGATCACCTTTTGAGAGGGTTATATAACCAGGTGCAAGGCATCCATTCTAATCACCTTTTAACTTCATAATTCTCTCTCTTGGAGTTGGGCAAGTCAAGCAAGCTTCACCCTTCCATCCACGCTTCATTAATGGGTTCTATCATTATTTTATTTTCTTTATTTTCCATGTATTTCGAGTAAGCCCTTCGAGGCATAGTTAGTGTTTATGTTTTTGTGTTGTAACTTTTGAGACCATTAATAATGAATTTCATTTGAACGGTTATATTCTGTTTTTATTTACTTATTATCTTTCATGCTCAATGAATTATGTTAAGTTTATTTCGGTCAATTCTATGTTCAATAGTAATTAACAAGGGCCACAAAATTCCTATGGTTGCTTTGCTCAATAGCCTCCATTAGAATTTGAATAATAGCCAAGTGCAAATAACTCATAACGAACTAAACAGTTCTGAACACGCTCGTTGTTTAGGAGGTTTTGATTTGTTTAAATGACCAATGATTCCTATTGAATTGGTCATGATATTCAAGTAGGTTAGTATTTTTATTTACGAGCTCATCTAAACTAAAATCCTATCTTTTTGTTTGAGTTATTTATCGGTTAGAGCTCATCTGACTGCACTTAAGATATTAATTTCAAATTCATTATTATAGTCAAGGATAAAGTTACACACAAATTCACTACACAAAACTATGCCTCATTTCACAAAACCACCACATCTCTTGATTTTTACTCTAAGTTTCCTCTTTACTTGTTACTTTCATTTTGTTGCAATCAACCAATCAACAACCCCCCAATTGTGTGTCTTGTTTTAGGTCTTGTGTTTGGTTTTATTTACGGTCTTGGTTTCTCTTTTTTTTAGTTTTCTATTTTTGTTGTGTCCATTTTCATTAGAGAAGTAATCTTTTCACCTAGTTTAGTCTAAATAGCTCTCGTGGTTCGACCCCTACTTCCACCTTGTCTACTTGTATTGTAGTTAAGTTTAGGGTTATAAATTTCTTTTGGTAAGTGTATAACGTTTGCAAAAATACTTTTTAACAAAATGGCGCCGTTTCTGGGGAGCTAGCAACGCGACTAGTCTAGGTCAATATTCACACTTCTCTTGTGTAGTACGGTAGTCTCGCTTTTGTGTCGAGTAAACCAAATTCGTTTTACTTTTTGTCGGTCATATCTTTTTAACCTTTTGTCGAGTCACACTTTTGTTACCTTTGTTATCTTTTTCACTTTTTGTCAGAGTCAGTCATACTATTTATTTTCACTTTGAGTCCGCATTACTTGCATTCACTAATTCTCTCTCTTACACTTGATTCCGGTTCATGAAAGCTACTCGTAGTTCTAATCTTCCACTTGCACCATTAGATCTTGAGATTGAGAGAACACACCTGGAGCGAAGAAGAGCAATTCGGAAGCACCGAAAGCAGCCGAAGAAACCGAAAAGGTGGAGAACTTGGACAGCGAAAGCGAACCTCCTACTCCACCAGCTCCTCCTCACGCTACAAGAGGTAACACTACGGTTATGGCTAATTTTGAGGATAGGACACTTAGGGACTTGTCTACCTTTGATTTTGCTACCAACCGGTATGGTATTGTATTACCACCGGTCCCAAATTTTAAGATCCATACGGGTCTTCTTCAATTATTACCGACTTTCAATGGGAGCGCGGAGAGGATCCGCACTCTCACATGCGGGAGTTCAACCATATCACCGCAACAATGATGCCGGCGGAGATTGAAGATGAAGGTCCTTACAAGGCTGCGATTGTTTTCATACGGTCTTCGAGGACCAGACAAAGGACCGGTACTACCATCTAGCACCTTTTCCAACAACTTGGGTAGAACTTCAAAAGTTGTTTCTAGACAAGTATTTTTCTGTCTCTCTTACCGCTTCTATTAGGAAGCAGATTTGTAGTATTCAACAAGAAGTAGGGAAAACCCTCTACGAGTACTACGATCGCTTCCCGAAGTTGTGTGCAAAATGTCCCAACCATCAAGTCCCGGGAGAATCTCTTGATTCAACACTTGTATGATGGGATGCTTCAAGAGACTAGGGATAATGTAGATTACGCTAGTGGGGGTGCTTTCATAGATAAAACTGTTAGGCAAGCACGAACCTTGATAGAAACCATGGCAAAAAATGCCCAATCTAGTAGAACCGAGATCTCGACTTAGGGGAGTTAGTGAGATTAGAGGCGTGATTTGGAGAAGCGAGTGAATGGTATGGACGCCAAATTAGATAGCTTGGCTAATATGATGGCGTCATTCATGGGAACCAAAATGGAAGTAAAAGCATGCGGTGCTTGTACTCGGAGACAGGACACACCAGCGATGCGTGCCCAACACTCCATGATGAGGAGAAAGTCACGTCCACAGCTTGCGGCATCTTCAAGCTAAACCAACACGGAAATTCAAATGGGGGTCAAAACCGTAATTATGATCCCTATTCCAAAACGTACAACCCTGGATGGCGTGATCACCCAAACTTCAGATGGCGTGACCCAGGAAACCCACAACAACCTCCTCAAATCCATAATCAAAATTCTTCTTCTTCTTCACCTCCAATTGACCCTGCTTTGAAAAGTCTTTCTGACATTGTGACCTCCTTGGTCACATCAACTACTTCTTTTCAGAAGGATACAAAAAGTGCCCTAACACATCTGGGCACCCAAATTGCTCAAATATCCTCTGAATTAAACCAGTTAAAAACTCAAGGGTCCTCACAACTTCCTTCTCAAACTCTCAACCCCCGTGAGAATGCATGTGCTATCACCTTAAGAAGTGGGAAAGAAATAGAAGGGAGTAAGGGAAACATGAAAGGTGAAGGAGAGATTGAAGTAATTAAGCCGGAATCCGAGAAGATGAAAGAAAAGCCCAAGGAAATACCACCTTATAAACCTAGAGCCCCTTTTCCTAGCCGTCTAGCGGTTAACACTAAAAAGAATGAGGCAGAGAGAGATATCCTAGAGGTTTTCAAGAAAGTGGAAATAAACATTCCACTACTCGATTACATTCGTAGATTCCCTCGCCATGCGAAATTTCTCAAGGACTTGTGTACGAATAAGAGAAAGCTAAATGGTCATGAGAGAGTAACAATGAGTGAGAATGTCTCTGCGGTTATTCGCAAGAAGCTTCCAGAGAAGCAAAAAGACCCTGGCTTGTTTGCCATTCCTTGCAGCATTGGGCACCTTGAATTTGCTCGGTGCATGCTTGATCTTGGGGCATCTATCAATGTCATGCCCTTTTCTATCTATTCTTCCCTCGGTTTAGGACCTTTGAAAAAGACCGGGGTGATCCTTCAACTAGGCGATCGTTCTCTACTGCTGTGCCGGAGGGAGTTATAGAGGATGTCCTGGTTAAGGTCAATGGCCTTATCTTCCCCGCGGATTTCTATATTCTGCGTATGGATGAGTCTGATAGCTCACCGAGTTCGACTCCCATTCTTCTGGGAAGACCCTTCCTTAAAACTGCCCGAACCAAGATTGATGTGCACAATGGCACTCTTTCTATGAAATTTGACGGAGAGAACATATCTTTCAACATCTTTGATGCTCTCAAGCATCCTTCTGACGGGAATGTATCCGCTATTTGCACCATCGACCCAGTTGATGAGTGTGTCGACAACTTCTCCTCTTTTGAGTTCATAGATCTGGTCGAGACCATTCTTGATCTCTCTCCAGATGAGCAGGACCTTCTTCAAAGTCTATCTACCTTGGCCATTGGAGAGGCTTCTTCCTCTTCTTCTTCTCCTCCCTTGATAGACTTGAAACCCTCTCTTGAGCCCACCAAACCTTCCATTGTGAATCCCCCCTCTCTTGATCTAAAACCTCTACCAGCTCATCTCAAGTACGCATACTTGGGTAAAGGAGACACTCTTCCAGTGATCATCTCTAGTAGCCTCACTGCTACTCAGGAAGAGAAGTTAGTTAATGTCTTGAGGGACCACAAGACTGCGATTGGATGGACTCTGGCTGATATTAAGGGAATCAGCCCTTCTACGTGTATGCATCGTATATTATTGGAGGATGGATCTAAACCATCCCGTGAGCCGCAGCGTAGGCTAAATCCTCCAATGATGGAAGTGGTCAAGAAGGAAATCATCAAACTCCTTGATGCAGGAATCATATACCCTATCTCTGTTCACAATGGGTGTCACCAATCCATGTGGTACCCAAGAAAACTGGTATTACGATAATTGAGAATCAGGATGGTGAAAAAGTTCCTACGAGAGCACAAAATGGATGGCGAGTATGCATTGATTATCGCAAATTAAACACTTGCCACCCGGAAAGACCATTTCCCCCTTCCTTTCATTGACCCGGATGCTCGAGCGCCTTCTTTGGGCGCCACCACCATTGCTTCTTAGATGGCTTCTCTGGTTACTTTCAAATAGCCATCGCCCCCGAGGATCAAGAAAAAACCACCTTCACGTGCCCTTTTGGCACCTTTGCCTATAGGCGCATGCCCTTTGGGTTGTGTAACGCACCCGGTACATTTCAGAGATGTATGATGTCCATCTTCTCTGATTATGTCACCCGAATTATTGAGGTTTTCATGGATGATTTCACCGTCTATGGTGATTCATTCGATGACTGCCTGGGAAACCTAAAGAAGATTCTTCAAAGGTGCGTAGAGACTGATCTGGTGCTGAATTATGAGAAATGTCATTTCATGGTAGATCAGGGCATAGTCTTAGGCCATGTGGTTTCCTCTCGGGGTCTTGAAGTGGATAAAGCTAAGATCGATGTCATTAGATCCCTTCCGTACCCAACAAGTGTGAAGGATATTCGATCATTTCTTGGTCATGCCGGATTTTATAGGCGTTTCATCAAAGATTTCTCAAAAATCGCTCAACCTCTTTGTCTTCTTCTCCAAAAAGAGGCTTCTTTTGAGTTTGATGAGAAATGCAAAGCGGCATTCGACCTTCTCAAGGAGAAATTATGTTCTGCCCCCATCATTAAAGCTCCCGATTGGAATCTGCCTTTCGAGAGCATGTGCGATCCGAGTGATAGGGCAGTTGGAGCTGTTCTTGGGCAGCGGGATGGGCGAGAACCCCATGTTATCTCTTACGCCTCCAGGACCTTAGACGATGCTCAGTGCAACTATACAACTACAGAAAAAGAGCTGCTAGCCATTGTTTTGCACTAGAGAAATTTAGGTCCTATCTCTTAGGGGTTAAGGTGATTATATACTCTTGACCATGCCGCGTTGAGGCATCTTTTCAAGAAGAAGGAATCCAAGCCGAGACTTCTTCGTTGGATATTGTTGCTCCAGGAGTTCGACTTGGAAATTAGAGATAAACGAGGATCAGAGAATCTAGTTGCAGATCACCTTAGCCGCCTTCCTATGAGTATTGAGGAGGGTACCCCAATATCGGAGTTTTTCCCTGAAGAATATCTCTATGCCGTGCAAAGTTATATACCATGGTATGCTGATATAGTGAATTACTTGGTGGCTAAAGACCTACCAGAGGATCTTACGCGTGCACAGGCTGATAGAATCCGGTATGATTCCCGATTTTATATTTGGGATGAGCCTTACCTCTTTCGGATTTGCGCGGATCAGATTATTCGGAGATGTATACCCGATAATGAGGTTAGATCCGTTCTTGAGTTTTGTCACTCTCTGGAGTGTGGAGGACACTTTGGCGCTAAGCGGACAGCTCATAAGGTCCTTGAGTGTGGTTTCTTCTGGCCCACTCTACATAAGGATGCTTACTTCTTCGTGAAGTCATGTGAGCGATGCCAGAGAACGGGAGGACTAACCAAGAGAGATGAGATGCCGATGAAGTATATTCTTGCATGTGAGGTTTTTGAAGTGTGGGGTATCGACTTTATGGGACCTTTCCCTCCCTCATATGGCTTTGAGTATATCCTCCTAGCGATCGATTATGTCTCCAAGTGGGTTGAGGCCAAGGCCACAAAACGGGCAGATGCAAAAACAGTCGTGGATTTTGTCAAGGACCAGATCTTTAGTAGGTTTGGGGTCCCGAGAGTCATCATCAGTGATAGAGGAACCCATTTCTGCAACCGGAGTTTCGAGGCATTAATGAAGCAATACCATGTCACACATAAAACCTCGACAGCTTACCACCCTCAAACCAATGGCCAAGCGAGCTTTCGAATAGGGAGATCAAGGGCGTTTTGGAGAAAGTGGTGAACCCCACCGGGAAAGGCTGGAGTCTTCGGCTAAATGACACACTGCTGGGCTTACGGGACTGCGTTCAAGTCCCCCTGTAGGCATGTCCCCTTATCGGCTAGTCTATGGAAAGGCTTGCCATCTTCCGGTTGAACTCGAGCACAAAGCCTATTGGGCCATCAAGAAGTGCCATCTAGATTACCCAAACGATGCACTCAACCGGAAGCTGCAAATCCAAGAGTTAGAGGAGATCCGAAATGACGCGTATGAGAACTCCCGAATCTTCAAGGAGAAGACCAAGATCTATCACGATAGGAAGCTTGCCCACAAGGATTTCAAAGTGGGTGACAAGGTGTTCTTTGTTTAACTCACGACTCAAATTACACCCGGGCAAGCTACAAAGTAGGTGGATAGGGCCCTTTCTTGTGACCAAATTGTTCGATTATGGTGCAGCAGAAATTCAGGGTCTGGATTCCGGGAAAGTCTTCAAGGTCAACGGGCACCGGCTGAAGCGGTTTCATGAGAGTTTCGATGCGAGCTGGATTGACATTCACGAGCTTGGAGAGCCAGCATCCACTGCTTGAGGAGATGGAAACGTCGGGCCAACGACGTTAAAGAGAGGCGCTACTTGGGAGGCAACCCCTGCGAATAAAGGTTGTGTTTTTCTTTGTTTATTTTCTTTTTCTTGCATTGCATCACTACTTTGTGCTTAGCTTTACTCGGGGACGAGTAAAAGTTTAAGTGTGGGGTGGAGTCTTTATTGCATGTTAGGTAGTATAAAAAAAAAAAAAAATATTAAAAAAAATAATAAAATAAATAAAAAAATATAAAAAAAAAATAATAAAAACCCATTTTTAAGCCTCAAATAAAAAAAAAATGCCCAATTAAAAATCAAAAAGATTGAGAGAGAAGCGTAACTTGTATTGAATAATGTGGTGGAACTTGTTTAGACTCAAAAGGATCATATAGACCAGTTCAAGAAGAATTGAGGTCGTTGGTTTAGGGATCTTTTGTCACTGGTGAACTCGATTTGTTGTTTGAGTGCCAATAATTTAGAGATTTGCGCGAGAAATTATGTGAGGACTTACCATTGGACCGTGACCCGGAACTCAAGTTGTTTATAGTATAATATCCATAATAACCCACTATATCATCTCGTATATATATAAATAATATCCAAGTCTATTAGCTTCTAAAGTCACTTTGTTGCTTGGTTTTGGAGAAGGAGGGTTAGGCATTATATAAGAAGATTGGGGACGGGAAGTAGAGGTTAGTGTCAGAAGTTGAGGGCTTATGTGTAGAAGATGAGCTTTGTGCACCGAGTGTATTCGTGAGGAGATGCATCTTAGAGACAAAGGCAAGTTAGGCCCCTATAATCTAATAGATTTGAGTCACAATCTAAAAAAAAAAAAAAAAAAAAAAAAAAAAAAAAAACAAACAAAACAAAATAAATAAATAAATAAATAAAAAAAAAAAAAGGGAGATTGCATGACTCAAACTTGTTCCCCTTGTACATGGCCTAAACCTTAGTTTACCCGATTTGTGAGAAAGAGTGGATCCCCAGTCATACATCTTAGGCCAGCAGTTAGGTTGACACATTTTGGGCCGGATGATTGAAGGTGCTAGGAGGTATGCACATTAGGAGGTTCATTATTCCAAGAAGATAGAGGTATAGGCGATATCTTTTCGGAGAGTAGAGGCATGAGTTTAGAAAACCAAGTGACAATTTGACTGAAAGTGGCGAAGTAGACAAACAAACCAATTATGTAGTATATACATATATGTATTATCCACAAAATTCCATCATATTCCACCAAACATAACTTGAGAATTCCCCTCACGACCAAGGTAGGAAATCATGATTCATCTGAGAACTGAGAGATATTATGAGAGACACTCCACATATTTCACATTCATATTCCACTATACAAAAAGAGAGTGAGTGCGAGTTTCACCAAAGTGCATGGAATCCTACACAAGGGACCAAAGATCATTATTGGCTGGTATATAAGTGAAGAGAGAGTCAAAAATATGGGACCCATCTTACGAATGCAAGTTACAATGTTTGCTCGAGGACGATCAAATGTTTAAGTGTGGGGTGATTTGATAAGTCATTAATTATACACATTTTATACCCTATAAATATATGATATTGCACCATTATAAGTGTTAATATGCTATTTATATAGATAATAATCATAACTCGAATGTTGATACTACTAATGAGATGTTTATATGATTTCAGGTGCAATTTAGATGGAGCATAACTTGGGGAAAAGAAGTTGGAGCACAAGAGAGAGATAATAATCAAGACTCGGACCTGCCGACACAGTTGCAGTATTTCGGCCATAACTCACAATCTGGGCCTCCTCTAGATGCATACTATATACTGTTTGAAAGAAGAGAACAAAGCCCACAATTCATTCTTTATCACCAGAGCCCAATTCCGAAGTCTACATGACCCAAATTGACCATCTTCTGGACAGATCTTTCATGCACTTTGCATGCACTCTTCATGCCTTTGCCATGCTTCCTTCACACTCTTTGCATGGAGCTTCATTCATCCCTCATGATCACCTTTTGAGAGGGTTATATAACCAGGTGCAAGGCATCCATTCTAATCACCTTTTAACTTCATAATTCTCTCTCTTGGAGTTGGGCAAGTCAAGCAAGCTTCACCCTTCCATCCACGCTTCATTAATGGGTTCTATCATTATTTTATTTTCTTTATTTTCCATGTATTTCGAGTAAGCCCTTCGAGGCATAGTTAGTGTTTATGTTTTTGTGTTGTAACTTTTGAGACCATTAATAATGAATTTCATTTGAACGGTTATATTCTGTTTTTATTTACTTATTATCTTTCATGCTCAATGAATTATGTTAAGTTCATTTCGGTCAATTCTATGTTCAATAGTAATTAACAAGGGCCACAAAATTCCTATGGTTGCTTTGCTCAATAGCCTCCATTAGAATTTGAATAATAGCCAAGTGCAAATAACTCATAACGAACTAAACGAGTTCGAACAAGCTCATTGTTTAGGAGGTTTTGATTTGTTTAAATGACCAATGATTCCTATTGAATTGGTCATGATATTCAAGTAGGTTAGTATTTTTATTTACGAGCTCATCTAAACTAAAATCCTATCTTTTTGTTTGAGTTATTTATCGGTTAGAGCTCATCTGACTGCACTTAAGATATTAATTTCAAATTCATTATTATAGTCAAGGATAAAGTTACACACAAATTCACTACACAAAACTATGCCTCATTTCACAAAACCACCACATCTCTTGATTTTTACTCTAAGTTTCCTCTTTACTTGTTACTTTCATTTTGTTGCAATCAACCAATCAACAACCCCCCCCAATTGTGTGTCTTGTTTTAGGTCTTGTGTTTGGTTTTATTTACGGTCTTGGTTTCTCTTTATTTTAGTTTTCTATTTTTGTTGTGTCCATTTTCATTAGAGAAGTAATCTTTTCACCTAGTTTAGTCTAAATAGCTCTCTGTGGTTCGACCCCTACTTCCACTGTCTACTGTATTGTAGTTAAGTTTAGGGTTATAAATTTCTTTTGGTAAGTGTATAACGACTGCAAAAATACTTTTTAACAACATCCTATGAATGATCAGGGACGGTTTAGAATATCATTCATAATACTTTATAGTTTTACTATTAAAGTCACATACTTTGATGATATAAAGCTGAATATCATATTCAAGGTTCATTTTAGTAATAAGAATAAAATAACCAATACGCATTTATTATACTAAATATCTCTAAATAAACACAATATTTGTTTAACACAATCCATACATCTAAGTCTCAAATATATTGGCATAGGGCATACTACTAACAAATTCAACCCAGTTGAATTATTATTTGTCATTATTCTACAAGTTAAAATGTAAAGTGCCATTATTATTTATTCATTGGGGTTGTTTTATTTTGGTGTTTCCTCTAATGTACTCCCACTATTTTTCTTCAAATCAACCACCTTCAGTAGTATTGATTCGGAAACTTTAAATGAATAAGGATTCATAGTGAGTCAAGATCCGTATTTCATTGAGTATTAAGTGCGCTTTGGCGCAACCCTCAATACACAACTATTTAGGTAGGAACACTTCCAATTGTATCAGATACAACTCTTTCCTTTTATGGAATGAGCATAATATGCCCGGTGTATTATTCTATCTTGTGCCATGAGCCCAAGTCCGACTTGCTTGCTCAGTTAAGTTTAACCATGTATGATTATCAGCGAAATAGAGTCCAGCACACTCAGTTTTGGCACGACCCATGCTGGACGCCATTTCCTGCGTACCCTCCTTTACAAAGAAAATCCTCCATATGCTCAGCTTTGGCATGACCCACATGGAAGACTGTCTAAGTACCAAGGGCTTCAATGACATGGGGGGCAGTTCTTTACTTAACATTCTGAAGGATTTTATTTTAGATTTATAAATATGGTACGAGCCTAATCCTCACGAGCGATCATGAGGTTCCTAATTCTAGACCTATCTCTAGATTTCAGGAGTAATCTTCAACGAACCCTTCATTGTGTGTGCGAAGATCCAATGCTATCTTCCAAGATTGCGTCAAGATCTCTTGCCCTGAAGTCTTGAAATAATATCTATTCTAACAACTATCCTATAGCTAGAAAAGGTAATTTACAAATTTGGACAACTCACAGGTTGCCATAATTATAACTTTGGACAACTCACTGGTTGCCATAGATATTAAATGAAATTACAAGCATTCACACACAAGATTACATCACAGAACAATTATAGATCTAAAGCTCATACCATATTTGTATATTTAAATTCCATGTATAACAAAATTAGGGTTTCTCGCAAAATTTAGCATTATTCTGTTGGGACGGAACTGTTTCGTTCCGGAACTATTCCGTTCTCAATGGAAGTACTCCGTTCTCAACGGAGACGTGCTGGAAATTCGTATTTTCTTTTGTTTTAGTTCCGTTTCCAAAACGGCTTTCAAAAACTAATTCTTGAAACTCTAGGAAATCATAATATCCAATATTATATTTCCAGAAACTATTTCCGTGATGTTTTGAAATAATATTTTTCAAAATCCTAAAATTTATTATACTAGAATTTACTAAATTTTAAATATGTAATCGACGATTATTTCCTTAACGAACGCTCTGATGCCACTGTTGGGAAATTCATAGCCACGTACGTTACATACGCAGCGAAACCTATGGATTTAACCCGCCCTAGGATCTACGTTAAGGGAATAAAAGTACGAGATTAGTCATTAAAATTTATACCTCGGATCTTCCGGATCCTCGAGACATGGAACGGATGTAGGTCTGAACTTTTCAACTTGCAACCGTCCCCTTCCTGAAGCTCGGCTCGCCAAGCGCCTTCCTGTTGCTAGGCTCGAAGAACTCCTTCTTGAAGCCCGACTCGCTAAACCCTTTCTTAAAGCTCGGCTCGAGAGACTCCTTCTTCTCCTAGGGATGAAGATAGATCACTCACTAATTCTCAAGGTAGAGAACCTCTACTCGTGTCCACGCGAACTTCACTCGAACAGAATAACCGGACTTGGCTAGACAAATCCGGAAATACTTTCCGAATATCTCTCAAAAATCTCTCTCTCTTTTCTGTGTAAAGATGGCCTATTAGGCTTCTGAGTTGTGTATCAAATAGAGAGACCCTGCCCTTCTATTTATACTAGAGAGAGAGGCGAACGATTGCTCAGTTACCATAACTAAAACACTAATCTGCGCCTATTCCATTGCCAACGGAACTATTCCGTTGCCAACGGAATAGGTATTTTCATAATGAAATACTTGGCAGCTAAGGGTATTACAGTTTCCATATATATTCCATTGGAAACGGAACTATTCCGTTGCCAACGAAATGGCACTGTTTTGTTTAATCAATTATCCAATATTTGATTATTTCGTTCACCAATTTATACATCATATGTATAACTGTTTTGAGGTATATTCATCCCGTACGAATAGAGTTCAATGTGTGACCGTGTGGGTTCCATTTAACGCTAGCAAAAATCTTCTAAAGATCGTAAGTCATGAGTATCCTCAAGATTGATGTCATGACTACCCGTGTTAAATGAAATGATCAGCGATCGTAAACCTATCTGAATAGACATTTGCTTATTCCTTTTTTTCTATGATATACGTCTTGATCACAAGGCACGGTAATATGACATCCTTGAGTTTGATCAAAGTCTATTTCCAGATCGAGAATTAGACTAGGTAAATAAAAAATGATATTAACAACACATGTTAGTCCATTTTGAGCATGGCCATGCATTTCCTTCAGTCCTAGTTCATCAGGGGCCCCAGAGATATCTCCCTCACGACGAGAGGAACAAATCCCATCTTGGTCACTCACATTCCTCGTCATTATTCAGTGCATACCTAACGATGACCCTAATGATCATCCCATTACGGATGGCGTAAGGGAAGGAATCATGCCCTAGGCCAAAGTGTTGGACTGGAGATTAGATTATGCGAAACGTGTTTATTCATTTCATATATGAATGAGTGTATGGGTGACTAATGTATTTATATATATTAGATCGACCATGAATGACACTTCGGGTTCACGTCAGCAGAATACGTGATTCTGATAGTAGAACTGTGAGCCAACGAATGACATTCTAAACTATCCCTAGTGATATGTAGGATGTTTATAGAGATAGACATACTTCAAGTAAGAAGCTACATATCCACACTAGTATATTCGCAGACTGGATGATCATGTTCTGCTTATCATGGACATAGGGATGTCATGTCTCGAATATTCGTGCGTGTTAGAGAACATGTACAAGACTGATCACACTATGAGAATATGCATGTTATATGTCATTAGTGATTCTCATATGAATAGTGTGCTTGTTACTACATCCTGAGGTCACCATGGATTCCTGTATGAGGAACTACATACTTTAATATGATCTTACGTCATCCGTAACGGGATGATTATTAGGGTCATCGTTAGGTATACACTGAATCATGACGAGGAATGTGAGTGACCAAGATGGGATTTGTTCCTCTCGTCATGAGGGAGATATCTCTGGGCCCCCTGATGAACTAGGACTGAAGGAAATGCATGGCCATGCTCAAAATGGATTAACATGTGTTGTTAAAATCATTTTGTATTTACTCAGTCTAATTCTCGATCAGGAAAGAGACTTTGATCAAACTCAAGAATGACATATTACCGTGCCTTGTGATCAAGACGTATATCGTAGAACAAACGGAATAAGCAAATGTCTATTCAGATAGGTTTACGATCGCTGATCATTTCATTTAACATGGGTAGTCATGACATCAGTCTAGAGGTTACTCATGACTTACGATCTTTAGAAGATCGTTGCCAGCGTTAAATGGAACCTACACGGTCACACAATGAACTCCATTAATACGGGATGAATATGCCTCAAAACAGTTAATATATATGATGTATAAATTGGTGAACGAAATAATCAATTATTGGATAATTGAGTGAACAAAATAGTGCCATTCCGTTGGCAACGGAACAGTTCCGTTGCCAACGGAATAGATATGAAAACTATAATAACCTTAGCTGCCAAGTATTCCGTTATGGAAATACCTATTCCGTTGGTAACGGAATAGGCGCAGATTAGGTTTTCAGTTATGGTAACTGAGCAATCATTCGCCTCTCTCTCTAGTATAAATAGAAGGGTAGCGTGTCCCTGTTTGAGAGACCATTAGAGCCTCCAGGCTGCCGTCTAAGAGACAGAAAAGGGAGAGAAACTTTTGAGAGTATTCGGAAAGTATTTCTGGACTTGTCTAGCCGAGTCTGGTTATTCCGTGCGTCTGAAGTTCGCGTGGATACGAGTAGAGATCTCCTGCTTTGGAGATTAGCGAGCGATCAAGTTCTTCATCCCTAGGAAGAGCAAGAAGGTTCTCAGAGTTGAGCTTCAGTAGCCAGGACGGAGTCTTGCGAGTCGAGCTTCAAGAAGGAGTTTTGAGAGCCGAGCTTCAGGAAGGAGACGGTTGCAAGACGGAAGTAAGTTCTGACCTACATCCGTTCTTCGTCTCGCGGATCAGGAAGATCCGAGGTAGATATTTTAATATTATAATCTCGTACCTTTATTTCCTTTACGATGATCCTAGGGAGGGTTAACCCGTAGATTCCGCTGTGCATGTAACGTACATGGCTACGGGTTTCCCAAAAGTGGCATCAAAGCGTTCGTTAAGGAAATAATCGTCGATTGTATTTAAAATTTAGTTAATTCTGGTATAATAAATTTTAGAGTTTTGAAAATATTATTTCAAAACATCACGGAAATAGTTTCTAGGAATATAATATTGGACATTATGAAATAGTTTTTCGAAATCTGTTTTTGGAAACGGAACTAAAACTAAAGGAAAAATGAATTTCCGGCACGTCTCCGTTGAGAACGGAGTACTTCCGTTGAGAACGGAATAGTTTCATTTAGAACGGAACAAGGCCGAATTTTGCGGAAACCCTAATTTTTGTTATAAATGAAATTTTTATTTAAATATGGTATGAGCCTTAGATCTGTGATTGTTCTGTGATGTAATCTTGTGTGTAATTGCTTGTAATATAATTTAATATCTATGGCAACCTGTGAGTTTTCCAAAGTTCTAATTTATGGCAACCAGTGAGTTGTCCAAATTTGTACTTTACTTTTCTAGTAATAGGTTAATTGTTAGGATAGATATTATATGAAGACTACGAGTCAAAGATCTTGGCGCAATCTTCAGAAGATGGCATTGGATCGCCGCTCACACACCACGAAGGGTTCGTTGAAGATTACAACTACAATCTGGAGATAGATCTAGGACTAGGAATCTCATGATCGCTCGTGAGGAATAGGCTCATACTATATTTTATCTTGTTTCTGTGATGTTTTATTTATAAATCTAAAACAAAATCCTTCAGAATGTTAAGTAAGGAAGTGCCCCCCATGTCACTGAAGCCCTCGGTACTTAGACAATATTCCATGTGGTTCATGCCAAAGCCGAGCATATGGAGGAGTGTCTTTGTAAAGGAAGGTACGTGGGAAATGGCGTCCAGCATGGGTCATGCTAAAGCCGAGTGTGCTGGATTCCATTTCGCCGATAATCATACATGGTTAAACTTAACTGAGCAAGCAAGTCGGACTTGGGCTCAGGGCACAAGATGGGATAATACACCGGGCATATAATGCTCATTCCACAAAAGAGAAGAATTGCATATGATGCAATTGGAAAGAGTTCCTACCTAAATAGTTGAGCAATAAGGGTTGCGCCAAAGCGCACTTAGTGCTCAATGAAATACGGATCTTGACTCACTATGAAACCTCATTTTATTGAAGTTTCCGAATCAATACTACTGAAGGTGTATGATTTGAAGAAAAATAGTGGGAGTAAAATATTTGAAACAAAATTAGAATAATTCTAGTTTTAAATAAACTTTACATTGCAGAATGAGTTCAAAATTTACAGACTTGCGATCTATCCTTGAGAAGGATAAGCTCGATGGCACAAACTTCCCTGAATGGTTCAGGACTCTGAGAATTGTTCTCAAGAGTGAAGGAAAATTGTATGTCCTTGAGACACCCATCCCAAATCCACCGCCTTCGACCGCTTCTAGAGTTGTTCAAGATACTTATCAGAAGTGTATTGACGATTCTGATGAAGTAGCCTGGATGTTGTTAGCAGGAATGAAACCTAAGCTTCAAAAGCAGATAGGTTTTATGGATGCCTATGATATGATCAAGGCGCTTAAGGAGATGTTTCGAAAGCAGGCTAATATTCATCGTTACAAGGTCACCAAGTTATTAATCAAGAGCAAGATGGCTCATGGCTCCTCTATGGATAATCATGTGTTCAAGATGAGAAGTCACATTGATTACTTAGAGAGACTAGGTTCGCCTATTCCAAGGGAATTCGCGGTTGACATGATTCTTGGATCACTTCCTTTGAGCTTTGATTTGTTCATTACTGAATATCATAAGCGTCGAATGGAGACGACGATCACGGAATTGCATAAGATGCTTAAACAGGCGGAGAAGGACATAGAGGCAAAAGTTGTCATTGATGCCCTCGGGATTGAAAGGAGAAGGGAGTTGAATAGACAAGCCGCATGAGAGAGCTGGACCAAGAGTGAAGGCAAAGAGTTGCCTAAACCTGAGGAATCCGAAGAAATGATTGCATGTTCTATGCGTGATTACTGGAGAGGAGGATGTAAGATATGTCATGAAGAAGAATCAATGGCTGCCATTTCAGGTATTTCTCTTCCTAAATCTCTACTTGGATATTGGATATTCACTGTAATTCTCACATTTAGAATGTGCAGGATATTACTCAGAAGTAGAAGATTAGCCAGAGGAGAATTCAACCTATAAGTGGGGAATGAAGCAAGAGTTACTACATTAGCTCTAGGATTTTATTGACTTAGCCGTTGTGGACTTGTGATGAAATAAATATTATTTCGACATTAGCGTTAAAATGGTTATAAAATTTATTATTTGGAATAATAAAATTTCCTTAGATTTGTCTATTTGAAATGTTCACTTAGAAAATAACCTTTATATGCTAAATAATAAGTCCATTGATTTCATACTTCTAGCAATGTCATCTAAGTCACAAAATAAGAATCGCATTTCTAAAACTCCACCCTATGTGGAAAGTTTGACTCACTGGATCTAGGATCAATTGAGATTTGTGAATTTTATTCAACGAAGATGATGACAAGAATGGGCAACCATCACAAAGTTGATGGGTTAGTTTGTTGAGTCTCATGCATATAGATGCACGAGAGACAAAACGCAAGCCGGTTAGAAATAAGGAATATCAGAATTTCATATTAAAGTGTTTTAAGTGAAATGTTTACTTAATGAAACACAAAATATTTGAAATGTTCAAGGCATTTAAGAGTGAAATTTGATATCGCTTTGACAAGGTAATAATAGCACTTCGATCAGATCGATGTGTTAAGTATTTGAGTCAATAGGTTGACAATTATCTTAGAAATTATGAAAAGGGTTTCACAATTATTTCTATATGCAGCATCTCACGATGTGCACATAAAGAAGAAGATAAAACTTATTGGATAAGATTCAGTCTATGCCTCCGAGATTGTTATAGGTTTATACTCTTGAATATACTAAACACTGAATATCATAAGGTTCAAATAGACTCCATATGTGATATGGGTTTCGAAAGTCCCAAATTGTCTTTAAAGGTTGAAGTACGACTCATATCAAATGGTTTGATAGTGTCAACACAACAATCTCTCTGGAATATCAACTCGATATTGTTTTACATCCATTATGAGTTCAAATTGTTTGCTACTCATAATTCAGACTTCTTTAAGAGAGATCTCATCTCCTAAAGAAGCAGTGGGAGTGTAATACATCTCGAAAGGTTCAAGGTCCATATACTAGTGATGAACCATTAATGAGGCTATCAAGTAGTTGATGAGGCTATACTTGGAACATAAGGTCCTCCTCACAGACCTGGTAGACATTAGGCTGAGAGATATGATTTCTCATAAAAGATGCTCATAGAGGATGAGTCGACTTCCTACCCAGGAGACTTTGAAGAGACAAAGTTCTCAAAATGGTTGGACCATGAGAATTGAGATGCCACTCATGTACGAGCAATCATGTTTGGAACTTGATTGGAGTATCCAATGGCTTGATGACCATTGCATACAGTACATGGATAACCTACAAATAGCAAAGAAAGTAGCTATAGTATGGGCTATAGTAAAAGGACTTTCTCACTTGTTGCGATTACGAATTCTAACTTCCATAGCACAATGCGATTGTGAATGAGGAACAAAGTAGTGGTAAGATATTACACTTTCCTAACATGGATCATTATCGCAATTCGTTTATTTTGAATATAGTAGTTTGGAAAGAATTCCAAATAAGGTACTGTAACTGAAACAAGATCCCATAATGTTGCTTTAGAAGCAAACAATGGGTATGCTTGGATCAAAAGTTGATCTTGGAACTAGGAGTAGTCCCGAGTGCTCTTAAATCTGACAATCCCAGAATAGAGCAATAATGATACAAATTTCTATTTTAGAAGTTCTCGACTAATGATAGAGATCAATAGTAGTCGTTACAAGTTTGCAATGTAAGTTTCTATAATCTGATAAGGCATATATTTCCCGCTAGTAAAACATGAAGGTCATGTTGCCTAATGAGCATTGGATGCTTAAGATTGGCCTAGTGCAAGTGGGAGACAGAAGGAATTATGCCCTAGGCCAAAGTGTTGGACTGGAGATTAGATTATGCGAAACGTGTTTGTTCATTTCATATATGAATGAGTGTATGGGTGACTAATGTATTTACATATATTAGATCGACCATGAATGACACTTCGGGTTCACGTGATCAGAATACGTGATTCTGATAGTAGAACTGTGAACCAACGAATGACATTCTAAACCGTCCCTAGTGATATGTAGGATGTTTATAGAGATAATCATACTTCAAGTAAGAAGCTACATATCCACACTAGTATATTCGCAGACTGGATGATCATGTTCTGCTGATCATGGACATTGGGATGTCAAGTCTGGAATATAGGTGCGTTTTAGAGAACATGTACTGGACTGACCACACTATGAGAATATGCATGGTATATGTCCTTAGTGATTCTCATATGAAAAGTGTGCTTGTTCCTACGACTTGAGGTCACCATGGATTCCTATATGAGGAACTGCATACTTTAATATGATCTTACGTCATCCGTAACGGGATGATCATTAGGGTCATCATTAGGTATGCACCGAATCATGACGAGGAATGTGAGTAACCAAGATGGGATTTGTTCCTCTCGTCATGAGGGAGATATCTCTGGGCCCCCTGATGAACTAGGACCGAAGAAAATGCATGGCCATGCTCAAAATGGATTAACATGTGTTGTTAATATCATTTTGTATTTACTCAGTCTAATTCTCGATCAGGAAAGAGACTTTGATCAAACTCAAGGATGACATATTACCGTGCCTTGTGATCAAGACGTATATCGTAGAACAAAAGGAATAAGCAAATGTCTATTCAGATAGGTTTACGATCGCTGATCATTTCATTTAACATGGGTAGTCATGACATCAGTCTAGAGGTTACTCATGACTTACGATCTTTAGAAGATCGTTGCCAGCGTTAAATGGAACCTACACGGTTACACAATGAACTCCTTTCGTACGGGATGAATATGCCTCAAAACAGTTAATACATATTATATATAAATTGGTGAACGAAATAATCAATTATTGGATAATTGAGTGAACAAAATAGTACCATTCCAGTTCCGTTCCCAACGGAATAGATATGGAAACTATAATAACCTTAGCTGCCAAGTATTCCGTTATGGAAATACCCATTCCATTGGCAACGGAATAGGCGCAGATTAGGGTTTTAGTTATGGTAACTGAGCAATCGTTCGCCTCTCTCTCTAGTTTAAATAGAAGGGCATGGTCTCCCTGTTTGAGAGACAATTAGAGCCTCCAGGCTGCCGTCTAAGACACAGAAAAGAGAGAAAAACTTTTGAGAGTATTCGGAAAGTATTTCTAGACTCGTCTAGCCGAGTTTGGTTATTCCGTGCTTCCGAAGTTCGCGTGGATACGAGTGGAGATCTCCTGCTTTGGAGATTAGCGAGCGATCAAGTTCATCATCCCTAGGAAGAGCAAGAAGATTCTCAGAATCGAGCTTCAGTAGCCAGGACGGAGTATTGCGAGTCGAGCTTCAGGAAGGAGTTTCGAGAGCCCAGCTTTAGGAAGGAGACGGTTGCAAGACGGAAGTAAGTTCTTGACCTACATCCGTTCTTCGTCTCACAGATCAGGAAGATCCGAGGTAGAAATTTTAATAGTATAATCTCGTACCTTTATTTCCTTTACGATGATCCTAGGGAGGGTTAACCCGTAGGTTCCGTTGCGCATGTAACGTACATGGCTACAGATTTCCCAAAAGTAAGATCATATTAAAGTATGCAGTTCCTCATACAGGAATCCATCGTTACCTCAGATCGTAGGAACAAGCACACTATTCGTATGAGAATCACTAATGACATATACCGTGTATATTCTCATAGTGTGGTCAGTCCAGTACGTGTTCTCTAACACGTACCTGTATTCCAGACTTGACATCTCTATGTCCTTGATCAGCAGAACATGATCATCCAGCATGCGAATATACTAGTGTGGATATGTAGCTTCTTACTTGAAGTATGTCTATCTCTATAAACATCGTACATATCACTATGGATAGTTTAGAATGTCATTCGTTGGTTCACAGTTCTACTATCAGAATCACGTATTCTGATGACATGAACCCGAAGTGTCATACTTGGTTGATATAAGAAATATACATTCACAACCCATACAGACAGATATATATAAGAAACAACCTTTATTGAATAAATAATAATATCATATTCATTTCCTAGCACAAATACATTTGGCCTAGGGCACTAATCCTACACCAATGCCATCTTCCGAAGATTGCGCCATGATCTCTTGCCTTGAAGTCTTGAAATAATATCTATCCTAATAACTATCATATTGCTGGAAAAGGTAATTTACAAATTTGGACAACTCACAGGTTACCATAATTACAACTTTGGACAACTCACTGGTTGCCATAGATATTAAATAAAATTACAAGAATTCACACACAAGATTACATCACAGAACAATCACATATCTAAAGCTCATACCATTTTTGTATATTTAAATTCCATGTAGAACAAAAATTAGGGTTTCTCGCAAAATCACATTATTCCGTTGGGAACGGAACTGTTCCGTTCTTAACGGAACTATTCCGTTCTCAACGGAAGTACTCCGTTCTCAACGGAGACGTGCTGGAAATTCGTATTTTCTTTTGTTTTAGTTATGTTTCCAAAACGGATTTCGAAAAACTATTTTTGGAAACTCCAGAAAATCATAATATCCAATATTATATTCCTAGAAACTATTTTCGTGATATTTTGAAATAATATTTTCAAAATCCTAAAATTTATTATACTAGAATTTACTAAATTTTTAATATGTAATCGACGATTATTTCCTTAACGAACGCTCTGATGCCACTGTTGGGAAATCCATAGCCATATACGTTACATGCGCAGCGGAACCTATGGATTTAACCCGCCCTAGGATCTAAGTTAAGGGAGTAAAAGTACGAGATTAACTATTAAAATTTATACCTCGGATCTTCCTGATCCGCGAGACGAAGAACGGATGTAGGTCTGAACTTTTCTAACTTGCAACCTTCTCCTTCCTGAAGCTCGACTCGCGACCACCTTGCTTCTCCTAGGGATGAAGATCGCTCGCTCGCAAGTTCTCAAGATAGAGAATCTCTACTCGTATCCACGCGAACTTCAGATGTACGGAATAACCGGACTTGGCTAAACAAGTTCGGAAATACTTTCCGAATATCTCTCAAAACTTTCTCTCTCTTTTCTGTGTAATAGACGGCCTCTAAGGCTTCTGAGTTGTGTGTGGAATAGAGGGCCTATGCCCTTCTATTTATACTAGAGAGACAGGCGAACGATTGCTCAGATACCATAACTAAAATCCTAATCTGTGTCTATTCCGTTGCCAAGGAAACTATTCCATTGCCAACGGAATAGATATTTCCATAACAAAATACTTGGCAACTAAGGTTATTATAGTTTCCAAATATATTCCATTGGGAACAGAACTATTACGATGCCAACGGAATGACACTATTTCGTTCAATCAATTATCCAATAATTGTTTATTTCGTTCACCAATTCATACATCATATGTATAACTGTTTTGAGGCATATTCGTCCCGTACGAATGGAGTTCATTGTGTGACCGTGTAGGTTCCATTTAACGCTGGCAATGATCTTTTAAAGATCGTAAGTCATGAGTAACCTCTAGACTGATGTCATGACTACCCATATTAAATGAAATGATCAGCAATCATAAACCTATCTGAATAGACATTTGCTTATTCCTTTTGTTCTATGATATACGTCTTGATCACAAGACACAGTAATATGTCATCCTTGAATTTGATCAAAGTCTCTTTCCTGATCAAGAATTAGACTGAGTAAATACAAAATGATATTGACAACACATGTTAATCCATTTTGAGCATGGCCATGCATTTCCTTCAGACCTAGTTCATCAGGGGGCCCAGAGATATCTCCCTCATGACGAGAGGAACAAATCCCATCTTGGTCACTCATATTCCTCGTCATGATTCAGTGCATACCTAATGATGACCCTTATGATCATCCCATTACGGATAACGTAGGATCATATTTAAAGCTGCAGTTCCACATACAGGAATCCATGGTGACCTCAGGTCGTAGGAACAGGCACACTATTCATATGAGAATCACTAATGACATATTCCATGCATATTCTCATAGTATGGTCAGTCCAGTACGTGTTCTCTAACATGTACCTATATTCCAGGCTTGACATCTCTATATCCATGATCGGCAGAACATGATAATCCAGCCTTCGAATATACTAGTGTGGATATGTAGCTTCTTACCTAAAGTATGTCTATCTCTAAAATCATCCTACATATCACTAGGGACAGTTTAGAATGACATTCGTTGGTTCACAGTTCTACTATCAGAATCATGTATTCTGATGACATGAACCTGAAGTGTCATTCTTGGTTGATATAAGATTTATATTCACAATCCATACACACAGATGTATAAGGAACAACCTTTATTGAATAAATAATAATGTCTTAATACATAATAAATTTTCTAGTACAAATACATTTGGCGTAGGGCACTAATCCTGCAACTCATTCATATATGATCTGAATAAACATGTTTCTCATAATCTAATCTCTAGTCCAACACTTTGGCCTAGGGCATAATTCCTTCAGAAACCTCATCGTTTCCACTGTTTGAAAAAAATTTAGTGAACAAATATATTATATTATCATCAACTTATTATTCGAATAATATTAACGTATATTCTAATAATAATATAAAATTGACTAATTGTATAACACTCTAATTGTCAATAGTATTGTAAAATAATATTTTTTTGATATTATGACTTGGATTATTAATAATATAATATATTAATAAAGGAATAATAATATAACATATATTAACAATACTTTAAATTTAGTTAATAAAGTTTTTCATATTGTAAAATTATATAACTTAAGGGATTACGTCAAATTTACAAATATTAAAATGATTTTAAATATTTTATTTAATAGGAAAAAAATGCAAAGATGTAATAAAAATATTTTAGGAGTTTTTGAAAAAAATCCTTTTTAAAGTGAGATTCATATTATATTATTTTAATTTATTCCATATCATAATATGTTATATTATTACTTTATTAGTAATAAAGCATCATAATATCAAACACAAAACATCATAATATCAAATATGAATTGATACTATCGGGTTCAAAGTGGGGACTAATATTGAATAAACACATACTTGGGTTCAAATTGGGAATCAATATTATTATTATATGGGACACGTGTCAGCTCCACATCCTCCCTCCACTTATAAAACTTTAATAGCATATAGGCATAATTTGATGAATTTTTATTTATAGAGACTTGAAAGAAGTTAAGAATTTTTTTTTTGACGAAATACTTACAATAGGCGATCACTTATTGCTTGCTTATATTAATTAGCAAAGTATTTAATTTACAACCGATCATCATTGTACAATAAATATCTAATATATTTTTTATACTCTGTAATTTTATATATTAATAAGAATTATATGAAGTATGGTGAATTTACATAAATATTTAATAAAATTTGAAAAATAAAAATATTACACTTGAAGGTAGAATTTTTTTTGGACATTGAAAGGATAAAATAATATTTTGAGTTTTATAAGGGTTAAATTAAAATTTACTTGAGAAAAAATATTTTGAGTTTTATAAAGGTTAAATTGAAATTTCTTGATAAAAAGTGGGAGAGAAAGTGGAAGAACGTGATGAGAGAGAGTATGAGGGAAACAAATTGGAGATCTCAATTTCTTCTCTTTATATATATGGTCCCATAGAATACGGTTGTGGACCACTCGAAATGAGGCGGTCCACAACTGTAATCCGTGAGTTGTGCATCATTTTAAGCCTTCTGATGCAAATCAAATGGTCCATAATGGCCAGTGTTTCAAATATTGAAGAAAAAAATTGGGGGAGACTAAGTTTGGAACTCAGGTCGCTTGTTCTCCAGGCTAGTGTGGTAACCAACTGCGCTAGAACACTTTACTGATGTTAAATTATCTAATTAATATAAATAGTACATTCCAGGGGACAGGTGTCAAAATCAGATGCAATCCGACCACCTTTTATGTATGTATATTATAATTTCATTAGGATCCACATCAGAACTATGAATTTGAGCACCTCTTGATTATCCATCAGGAATAGTATGCAACGATCATGAATATCTATTTTACGTATATAATCCTAAAAGGCCTTAGCTACAGTAATTGAACAGGAGAGTGTCACGTCATATATTTAATTCAAGCTATTTAATTCAGTTTTTGTTGCTATCCTTTTGTTTGAAGCAGCCGACAAAGTCAGTGTTTGACTCGGTTTTTAAATTTGTCTTTCCTTAGATCCTCGGCTTGTTCTTGGGGGATTAGGGGTTAAGTACAATGGCTTTGTCTTCGTCATTACCACCCGAACGGAGTCCATTTCTCTTTCTCGGCTCCATGGATTTCTTCTACGTGACGGGCAACGACTTGAGCAATAAGCTCACTCTGAATCAACTGTAGTTCTAGTTGCTTCGAGAGACGCTTCGAGTAGCTCAACGGCAATAAGAATGATGGCTTATCCCTCTTCTCTCTCCAGTACTCATTTTTACCCGTTCTCTCCATTTCAGAGCACTATGGTCCAATTTCCTTCAACATGACCAAATCAAATAAATCCATCTCATTTCATGGGCCAGCAAATAATACCATCTCCAAATTCTCAAATGGGCTCAGTTTTGAGCCCTGGACCCGCCCTAGAAAAATTTCTAAAACCGATGTGTGAGATCATTGCGGCCCAATTTATCAAATCAAGTGGGCACGGAAAATGAGGAAGATGCGGCCGTAATAATAATAATAATAATAATAATAATAATAATAATAATAATAATAATAATAATAATAATAATAATAATAATAATAATAATAATAATAATAATAACAACAACAACAACAACAACAACAACAACAACAAAGGAGGAAAGTGCCATGACGCTCTAAATTGTCCCGAACGATTCACCCGTAATCCTCCAATGGCCCTTCTTCCCAAACCATTTGCAGGATCATCCGACATGTGGTTTTCGGATTCTAGAGCGTCCAACCACATGACGGCCGACGTCAATTCCCTCACCTCATACCATCCTTATTCAAGTACTGATATTATACGAGTTGGAAATGGGGAAGGAATCCCAATTCAAAATATTGGAGAAACAATCCTCACTTGCACAAACAGTTCTATAACCCTAAAAAATGTCATCCATGTTCCTAAAATTACATAAAATCTCATAAGCATATCCCAACTAACACAAGAAAATAATATAACCTTTGAATTTAAATCATTTGATTGTCTAATAATGGATTCGGATTCTAACAAGATCTTGCATCGCGCGGTTCTTGATAACGATCTATATCACTTCTCCAGAAGACCGAATGAAATAAATTGAATTTCTGTATTTCTCGGCGAGCGCACGTCCGCTGACTTGTGACATAGGTGACTTGGTCATGCTTCTTTTCAAATTGTTGAAAATTTAATTAGGCAAAATAAAGTGTTATTTTCAAATAAACGGATGATGTTTTGTAATGTTTGTTGTGAGGGGAAAGCTTACAAGTTATCTTTTAATAAAAATATTTTTCGTTCTTCTTTACCTCTTGAAATGGTCCACTCGAATGTGTGGGGACCGACTCCGGTTGTCTCTCATTTGGGGACTCGCTTGTTTATACATTTTATTTATGATTACTTGCGTTTCACATGGATTTATTTCCTCTCCTCCTTTAACCTCTTTAAAACGCAACCTGGAAATTTTAGAGATAAATGCACCGTTAGTCCCTATATTTTATTGTTGTGTACGTTTAGTTCATATACTTTCAATTTGATAATTTTAGTCCCTATATTCTTACAATAGTATCCCATTCGTCCCTGACTCAATGGAATAAACTAACTCTGTTAAATAGTTTTTAAATGACTGTTTTGCCCACCTCTAATTTCTTTCTTTTTCTAATCCATGAATAACAGAGGACTTGTTTTTCTTCTCTTCCTGTTAGAACCCAAGGGGAGAGATTAGGATTCCTCCACGCACTCCCCCTCCGACCCTCCTCGGATCTCCGGTCATCTCCATCGGTGGCTCCACCACTACTCTCTCTCCCTGCTAAGAGATGAAGACGAACAGAGTACGAATCCCTCACGTCCCATCCCTGCATCGATTGACTCCTGTCAACACCGTTGTTGTTTCGCACATCCGCCCCACCTAGATCTAGCTTGTTAGAAAAATTGAAATTGGAATGAGGAAGAAGAACACAACTTTCTTTCTTTTAATTTTCTTTATTTTTTCTTTCTTATTATCTTCTCATTACAAATGACACATACAAGGCATTCTTATATAGAGACATGCCCTCCTAGAGTCTTATCCTCTAGATACACCCATTCACACACATATACACACCCATTCACACATAAACACACCCTTTCACACACATACATCCCTTTCACACACAAACACACCCTTTAACACACATACACACCCTTTCACACACATACACCCCTTTCACACACACACAACTCCTCACATAACTACACACATCTTTTCACACATAAATACATATAATTATTAAATAAATATTAAGTTTATTATTATTTTAACATTCTCCCTTAAACTTAATATTTTTTATTCCGTCTAGCATCCCGAGAAGATTCTTGAACTTATTGAAAAGTTCTACCATAAGCGGTTTCGTGAAGATATCGGCTACTTGGTCTTTACTCACCACGTGAATCATCTCCACATCACCATTCTTCACATGCTCTCGAATAAAATAAAATCGCACATCAATATGTTAACTCCTCTCATGATGCACTAGATTCTTTGCCAATGCAATTGCTGACTTGTTGTCAACATAAATCTCTATTGCTCCATTTTGAGCTAAACTCATCTCACCTAACAACCTTCTTAACCATATCGCATGACACATGCATGAAGATGTTTCCACGTACTCCGCCTTGCATGTTGATAGCGTAACAATTGGTTGTTTCTTGAAAAGCTACGTAAATGCCATATCACCCATATAAAATGCAAAACCCGGAGTACTATTTATATCATCCACGTCTCCTCCCCAATCACTATCCGAATATCCAGATTAGTATGAAAATTGAATAATCCAATCGATAATGTACCTCGGATATAACGAAGAATTATTTTTAATGCTTTCCAATGTGTAGATTTGGGTTCCTCCATATACCGGCTTGCTAAGCCGACACCATACACAATATCTAGTCATGTAAGATACCGTGAGCTTCCAACTAAACTCTTGTACAACTTTGCATCAATCGCTTTGCCTTCATTAAAATGAGATAATCTTATGCCGCTTTCAACAGGTGTATTTATATGATTGCAATCCTCCATCTTAAACCTTCGAAGTATTTCCTTCACGTAAGTTTCTTGCGAAATGAAAATACCATCCTTGCTTTGCTTCACTTCAAGACCGAGAAAATACGACATAAGTCCCAAATCGGTCATTTCAAACTCACGTGTCATAACTTTCTTAAAATCATCAATCCTATGATGATTATTTCCCGTACAATTTAAATCATCACATATAAAGCCACAAGCAAAATATCTCCATTTTTCACCTTCACAAATAACGCATGCTCATACGGGCATTGTATAAACCCGCACTTCTTAAAATATGCATCAATTCATCTGTTCCATGCTCTAGGTGCTTGTTTTAACCCATATAATGTCTTCTTTAATTTCAACACCTTATCTTCTTTTCCGATTTTCACATAACCGGGAGGTTGCTCAATATAAACTTCTATCTCAAGAACACCATAAAAAAATGACGATTTAACATCCATTTGATAAATAAACTATTTAGATTGAGCTGCCAATGAAATAAGAACTCGGACGGTTTCCATTCTAGCCACTGGAACAAACACTTCATTATAATCTATCCCCTCTTGTTGATTGTAACCTTTCGCAACAAGTCTAGCTTTGTATCTTTCGACTTCACCTTGTACATTCACCTTCTTATAAACCCACTTCACTCCGATGAGTTTATGACCCTTGGGTAAAGATACAATTTTTCAAGTATCGTTCTTCACAATCGAATGCATCTCTTCATCCGTAGCGGCTCGCCATTTGCTATCATCAACCGCTTTATCGAAAGTTATATTTTCACCTTCCGCCAAAAGGCATACCAAATACAACTCACTTGTCACCTCATATAAATCACGCAAACTCCTCACTCTTGCGTTGCACCTCATCACATCATCGGGTAAAGAGGGACATCACCTTCTTGGTATTATTGGAACCACCAGGGTCGGGACTTCTTCCTTTTCCTCTTCTTCTAAATGAGGAATCTCTATTTGTGTATTCCAACACTACATGCTTCCTTCATCATTTTGCACATCACTACTTATACGTATCCTTTTGTTAATAGGATCAAAAAGTTTGTACACCTTTGATCTACCATCATAATCGATGAAGATAAGTTTCATACTCTTGTCATCAAGTTTGACACGTCTTTGATCCGGAACATGAGCATAAGCAACACTTCCGAACACTCTCAAATGATATACGGATGGTTTTTTACCAAACCAAGCTTCATGTGGGGTTATACTCTCCACGCCTACCATTGGACATCAGTTTCTCAAATGAACCGCACAATTCACCGCTTCGGCCCAAAATTTCTTGGGCATGTTCTTACTTTTCAGCATACACTGAACCATATCGAGAATGGTCTGATTCATCCGTTCCGCAATACCAATTTTGTTGAGATCAGTAAGGCGCCATCAAATTTGGTTTTATGCCATTCTCTTTACAAAATAACTCAAAAGCAGATGAAGTAAACTCACCACCTCAATCAGAACTCAACACCTTGATCTAAATACCACTTTCTTTCTCAACAAGCACCTTAAACTTCTTGAAAACACCAAAAGCTTCCAATTTCTCTTTGAGAAAATAAACCCAAGCTTTTCTTGAGTAATTATCGATAAATGTAATGAAATAACGGTGCTCACCCAATGACATAGGTATGTTGGGTCCACAAACATCGGTATGTATCAGCTCTAGCGGTTTGTTTGTACGATAATTTATTTCTTTAGGAAAACTATTCCGTGGATGCTTCCCAAACACACAGCCTTCATAAAATTTGTCGGGGTAGTATATGTGCAATAGGCCACTCACCATCCTCTTGCTCACCAATTGTTTGCGCCCCCCAAAGTTGAGATGTCCAAATCGAAGATGCCAAAGCCACGATTCACCACCAACACACGCTTTCAAACACATTGTTCGAACGTTCTTAATATTCAGTAGGAACATCCGATTCTTCACCATCTCCAGATGAGCAAGTAATTTTTAATTTTTATCCCGCAAATAATGGTTTCTATCCTTCTTATTAATGGAATAACCCATCTGCAATAATTATCTAAGACTCAAAATATTGCTTCACATATCTTGGACATAATACATGTTGGTAATATAACGTTGACAACCATCTTTCAATTGAAGTAAAAAAATTTCTCGACCCTTCACCTTCACTTTTGATGCATCTCCAAAAGACACATCTCCGTTCACTTTCTCATCCATCTCAACAAACATATCTTTATAGCCGCACATATGATTACTCGCACCCGTATCTAAATACCACACGCAACTTTTATCGGAACCAAACTTCTTGCACACTAATAACGCTAAACTTTCATTACTCTCATCTTCTTTGTTGTCGAAATTCATCTTTTCGTCAACTTTCTTGCCCCAACAATCTGATGCATAGTGACCAATTTTTTCATAATTATAGCATCGTACTACTTTACTTTTGCACTCAGCGGCAAACTGATCAAACTTGTCACACTTGTAGCACTTTTTATTAGATTTGTTAAATCCTCCATTTCTTCCCCGTCCACGGCCGCCGTGAATATTTGAACCATGTTCTTCCCAATTCTTCTCTACACTTCCTCTTCTACAACCGTGACTATAACCGCAACCGTATCCTCGACCATGATTTTATTGGCCTCTACTTTTCTTCTCATCGGAAATCGACATCTTCGCTTGGAGCGCTTACTCCGACGTCTCTTGTTTCCTTTTCTTCTTTCTCGCCTCATGGGCTTCCAACGATCCCATCAACTCATCTACAATCACTTCGTCCAAATCTTTGGACTCATCAATCGCGCACACAATATTTTCGAATTCATCGGTCAAAGACCGAAGAATTTTCTCCACAATTCGCTCCTCACTTAGAGTCTCACCATTCATTTTCAATTGGTTGGTAATGGTAAGAATACTTATAACATAGTCGGAAACTCCGTCCAACTCCTTCATCTTCATCGCTTCGAGTTGTCCTCGAAATGTTTGTAGGCGAACTTGCTTCACTCGCTCGGCCCCTTTATAGGCCGTTTGGAGTGCACTGGCGATTTTTTCGAAAGAGGATTTATTAATCGCTTGGTGGAGATAGTAAAGCACCTTCTTATCCTTCTTGCAACTTTCCTTCAACAATTTCAATGCGACAACCTTCGTCGGAGTTGGGGTTCGTCATAACCGGTTTCCACTATCTCTCATAGATCCTCTGATCCGAGAAGGGCCTTCAATTGGATACTTCAATTCTCGTAATTGGTCTTCTTAAGACGAGAGAAACTCGATTGTCCGTCCATAATGGTATTAACCAGGGGTCTAGTACCACTTGTTAAAAAATAAAATTGGAAAGAGAAAGAAGAATACAATTTTCTTTCTTTTGATTTTCACTATTTTCTCTTTCTTGTTATCTTCTCATTACAAATGACACATACAAGCACCCTTATATAAAGGCATGCCCTTCTAGAGTATTATCCTCTAGATACACTCATTCACACACATACACACCCGTTCACACACAAACACACTCTTTCACACACATACATGCCTTTCACACACATACACACCAATTCACACACACACACCCATTCACACACAACTCTTCACATAACTACACACACCTTTTCACAAGAGTCACTCGCACATTCATTGAAAAAGAGTTGTACCACTAGGATTGGTACAACTTAGCTTACATTGGTACTGTTTGTACCACTAGGATTGAGTAATAGTACGGAGGTTGTGATTTGCTATTGAGCACTAGTATGAAAGTTGAAATTTGCTACCAGCATGATTCAGTGCTAATTGGTTAATTATGCTTATTGGACCGAAATTTTGGGATTCATGTAATAGGATGTTGTATGGATGTTTCTTAATGTAATATGTATGATTTAGATGTAAATTGAGATGTAATAGAATATTGTATAGATGTATTTAAATGTTGTATAAGATTAATAGACTGTGATGAATTTTCTGAAAGTAACTAAACCATAACATGAGAAATTTAAATTGAGATATCAAAATCAACATAATCAAAGCAAAAACAATTTTCAAAATATAGTAAAAAATAAACAAGATACTTCAACAAGATAACAATAATAATCTGAAGTTTTCAAAAAAGCAGTACTAAAATAACAATGTAACATATTTTTTTCCTCAGTGACGGTGACTCCAGATTTTTTGTCCTACTTCTCCTTGAGTACCTCAGATTTCTCAAACTTTGGGTATCGATTTGAAAATTATTTCAAAATAATTTCGAATTTAATAATTATTTGAAATATACATGCGAAAAATAAATATTTAAAAAAGGATTAATTCAGTTAACAGATATATAACAGTTTTATGATCCAAATTTACAATAGTATATCCATAAAACAAATATCAAAATGCAATATCAGTTGTAACATTGTATAATTAGCTAAAGACAAACAAATGTCAAATCTACTTGAGATTTATACATAAAAATCATGAAATAGAAAAAAGATTAATTACCCCTTTGGTGGAGGTCTGGCTTCTTGATCCCATTCTTGTGCGTCTTGTATGACTAATTATGCACGGTTTGATTCTTCAACTTGGCCATTTCTTCACAAATTAAATATAAATAATTAACACAAAGTAATCAATTTACTACTCAAATCTAGAAGAAGTAACGGTGGAGAGAGAGGAGAGGCGGAGCCGCAGACGGAGATGGCCGGAGATCAGAGGAGGGTCGGAGGGGAGGGCGTGGAGGAACCCTAATCTCTGCTTTGTGTTCTAACAGGAAGAGAAGAACAATAAGATCTCAGACAAAACAATTATTTAAAAAAATATTTAACATAGTTAGTTCATTATGTTATGTCCGGGACTAATGGAGCAATATTTTAAGAATACACGGACAAAAATTGACAAATTGAAAGTAAAAGGACTAATTAACATGAACAACAATAAAGTACAGTGACTAACGGTGCATTTATCCCAAAAAAATTTCTCGTGCTCTATAAAAACTCTTCAAACCGATGGCGAACTGAGTTCAAACCCATTGCATGGCTTCATCCCTCCATTAGCCAAGTGACCACATGCGCTTATACCACTAAGCAAAATGGTCTTGCCAAGTGAAAGAATTGCCACATCGTAAAACTAGCTTTATCGACCATGGCACAACCTTCTATTCACCTTGGGTTTTGGGATGACATATTCTACAGCATTGTCTATCTCATTAATTGATTACCAAATATTTCTAACCCTCAAAAATGTCCATTCGAAATACTCTTCCACAAAGAATCAAATTACAATTTCATGCGAGTTCCAGGTGCTTTTCTTTTCCTTATACACGACCCTACAACTCACACAAGTTACAAACTCGGTCTCTTCCATGTTACATTTTGTAACTACGTGAAAATGTGTCGTGGTGTAATCACGTGTTTACTTTCCCTAAGTTCATTATTCAGTGTATATGTGGTATTGAGTTTTAGGGGTCGAACACAAGGAGACTGGCCTTATGTAAATCAGACTCACAATTAATTCTCAAGGTTTTAGGGTCTTATTTGTAAAATTTCAAGGTTTTAACCGTAATTCAAGTTTTATTCAAAATTTTGAGCTCGACACACTTTTGTATTTTGACTCATAACTTAGACCAAACGAACTTCAAATTTAGCAAATGAGTTATTGTTGGAAATTAGAAAGAGAGATATTCACAGTGGTATCTTACTGGAATTAGGGTTTTATTCAAGAATTTCTAGAATTATGTAGTTTAGTTCAAAAGTTTATTAGATTTGCATTTTCGCATCAGTCAACTTCAGTAAATTTCAGAAAAATAAGCACGACTTCGAAAATCACAAAATTTCTACATTAATTCAATCACAAACTCAAGAAACTATTGTTATAATTACATATAATTGTGCCGGACAGATTGGGAGAAATAATTAAAATACAGACAAAAGCTCAGAAATTTTAGCAGATAGACCAGCAGTTGAAAATGGTCTAATATCTCAAAATTTGTCTTAACAAATATTATTTTAAATTCCAGAAATGAAATTTAAACTTCAGAATATTTTCGATAGGAGTATTTTTTAGATTTTTATTATTTATTTTTATATTTTTAAAAATTAGAAAGAAACTGAATAGAGAATTAAAAAAAATAGAAACAGGAAAATAACAATTTTGCAAAATTAATATCTCACAGATTATTAACAGGAACTGGGAAAACTTTGATTTGAGAATTATCTACCAAATGAGTACCTTAAAATAAAAATATATTTTCAAATTTTCAGATTTGTTTTGGACTCAAAATTGAAGTGAAAAGACTAAAAAACAGAAAAATTACTGCAGCAGGACAGATCTTAACTTTTATGGATAAACATAGGGTTAATTTGACAATTTCTATAATATGGATATCATTAATCACTCAATAAAAAATCCAAACAGATATAGAAGCAAGGTTTGAGTATTTTCTTCCAAAAACACTTAATAAATGAATCAAGACTTAAATTTCAACTAAAAACTTCTATTTTCAGTTTTCGTGTTCAAATTCGATCCAAAATCAAAATAAATCAAACAAGAACCTTTTCCAAGAGTTCTAATGATCAATAAATTCCTAAACACAGATTTGTAAGTCTCAATTTGATCTAAAACTCTTCTTCCAAACAGATTTAGACAAATATTGAATAAATTGGTGTTTTGAACTTAACTTCACAAATAGACAAAATTGAATCAATTAAACGCAAGATTTCAGTCACACATCATACAAATGGCTGACTCTATCCTAGATTCACCCACTCATGACATGAAAAATAATATTTGTGTTACGAATATATTAATTATGGATGTCCAAATAATTATTCCCTTAGCATGTGAAGAGTTATTAATTATGGATGTCCAAATACATCTCTCTTGCCATGTGAAGAGTTATTGCAAATCTCCACTTGTAAAGATGTAAATATCTTGTATTGTATGAGGAGCTATTGTAGGATATTTGTTTGTATATTATGTACTAAATTCTATGATAGATTCTAGAGTAGAATGCTGAATTTTAGGATAGATTCTAGAGTAGATTCTAGAGTAGAATACTCACCCTTCACTATATAAAGGGGTAGAGGCTATTGTATTTGGTACCTCTTCACCATTCTCTTTTGGTGACTCTTCACAAGTTGGAAGAAACAATTTCTCTCTTCCAACCTCTAAGAAATACTTACCTCCTCCCAATCCACCTCTCTTATGTTATTTTCGTTTTTATATTCAAAAATTTGATATATATTTCATCATTTTTACACAAAAATTCAGATCTGAAAAATCAGGGAAAAGAAAGAGTTTAAACGAGAATCAAACCAAATCGAGATGACGACTCCCTTCCAAGAGTCCCTGAAGTTGATCTGGAGCTCCCCTTAACTTTTCGAGCCTTCTAGATCGAGAATTTCAGATTTGAACAACTTCAGCCAGTTTTTGCTCAAATCGGATTTCCGAGCTCAAATCTTTGCTCTCAAGCTTCCATTAATGGTGATTAGGGTTGTAAGTAAGAAGAAGATTAAGAGAATGAGTGGTATGACAGTGGTGTGTGAATGGATGGACGTTTCGGGGATTACTTTATAGCCTTTGATCACTTGAGGGTATGTTCCCTGTTTGGACTTGAGAAGAAGGCTAAGGGGCATTTCAGGTTTATTGTTCAGTTCAGATAAGATCTAGAGATCATAAGGGTCAACAGGATAAATTTTGGAGATATTTTATTGAGTTTGGAGGAATTCTTGCGTTTTTATTTCTGGCGGAAAAATGATTTGTTTGAGTTCTGAACGGAGAGAAAGGTGATCATCTTCAGTCATACACGTAATGGAGAGTCCAATAAATCAAATTAGGATAAATGAGATTGCTGTGTGGTTTGGATCATTTTGAAGGAGTGAGGACCACTTCAGGTCGCAACAGAGGGAGCATGATCGAGTTGTTGTACGATCAGAGTTTGTTCATCGCTTGTTGAAACAGTTAGAGGGTGAAGATACTCCTAGGATTGTATGTGGCGAAGTGATGTTTGAATCCCAGTTAGTAATATTGTTTTTGGCACTGGAGAGTTTAATGATCCTCAAGATCTCCTGTGGCACCCAACATATACACGATCCTAAAATAACACGCTTGAATTCTCTGATGATTTTCAGCTCCCGCTTGAAACATGATTTTCATCATTCTTCTCCTTGAGTTATGCCTTTATTTTCGCTTTTTATCAAAGTTGAGGCATGATTTCATTAGACTCTTCGGTTCAGTGCAAAATAACTACCCAAACCTGTTCTTCTCGTTCCTATGAAACTGTAGAGATTTGAATCGTCCAAAACCGTTGAGAATTCATCGAGTTATGCCCTTTTAAACACACACACAGCTCATGCTGTTTTTTTTAGCATTCTTTTCTCTTCAAACATCCATCTCTAACTAGTGATATACTGCTTCTTAGCACAAATTTTCACTTCCTATCTCTTCTCCTTGTTCTGAAGAATCTACATCAACTCGAATGGTACAATTTCGTTGAGTAAATCTCGAGTTATGTTCGTTTGATCATCAACCACTTCAATTTTCCACCATTAACGAATGGAGCTCAAAAACCAAGCTCAAACTCGTCATTCACGCAATGAAAACTCGAATCATCTTTTAGGCAAGTTGCATTAATCTCCCACGATGCTCAAAGTTCAGTTTAGACCTCCAATTCGACTTCTATCAATCGAATTACACCATTAACCACCCGGTTTGAAAAGAACCCGAAAATAACCAAAATTCGCAAATCAAACTCATGTTTCCACTTGCACTTAGCTCGAATTGATCATCACAGATCTCCATGACACTCTCCTGAAACTACAGGACCTTGAACCATCGAATTTCATTCAGAAAAGCTCGTGTATCAGCCATGGCGCCAAAACAGTTTCAAATTTCTGATTGAGGCATTCATCGAACACTTAGTTTACACCACTTCAAACTCATTTTTCTCGTTGATTACTTCACCATTTTTTGTGTTCTTAGTACCTATGGAAAGAAGGGATATAGAAGAAGAGAATGAGACAGTCCTTGATTCGCATTAAGGACTATAGAGAGCAAGTTTCAACAGCCATTGTTCCAGCTCATTTTTGCACCATTTTTGAACAATTGGGCTCGAGGAAGAAAGGTCTCTGGTCAAAGGTTGACTTTTCTGGAGTTCTTGAAGGTTCTTGAATGTGCGGTTGGTATCGTTGGATTCGTCTTGTCGAGACCTTAAAGTTGATACCCCATTTGATCCCATTTTTGGATAGTTGATTTTTTAGTCAAAGGCGATTTTCGGGTTTGACTTTTTATATTTTTGTGGATTTTTGCAGTTTTGCTTGAATGATTGGTTGGAAAGGGTTTTCATAGGTCGGAGAGGCGTGTGTAGGGTTTTTGCGGAGATTTTTGAAGAATTCGGCCATCCTTGGCCCAAAATTTAAAAATTAGCCTTTCTTTTGAGTTGACATTTCACCCAAGTTCTCCAAATTTGTCTTTCTTGGTCTATTTACCTGAAAATCACACAAAAGTGTATTAAGAAGTTTAAAAATAAATTTATGAATTTTTAAACACTTTTTGATCATTTTATGCGATTTAATGGTAAATTTACATGATAAAAACCTTAAAAATATGTATAAAAATACACATTATAGGTGCGCACCATACTAAAATGAGTACAAATGCCTTCATTTTCCTACAAATAAAATCTATGTAAGTCGTCATGTCATCTTTAATGAGACGTACTTCCCTTTTATGTATGAACAAACTCCGACATCCTCTCAATCCTCTCCACCTCCAACTCAAATAACTCTCACACTTCTCTCTTCAAATTCTTCTCACGAGAGTTCTTCCCCATCAATTGAGGCCCCTACATCTTCACTCGAAGGTTCTCAATCAATGAGTACGGGTCCTACTCCTCCTTTTATCTCCTCTATACCTCGAAAATCCTCTCATCCAATGGTAACCCTCACACGTGACAATACGAGACAAACGCGATAATTTCCTAATCATATCACATATAAAACCACCAAACACCCTATTCCAACCACACTATCCGAACAAGAAAGTGAACCAACATGCTTTACCAATACCAATAATGATCCAAAGTGGCGTGCCGTCATCCGAGTTCAATGTGCTTCTTGAAAATAGGACTTGGGATCTTGATCCTCTCATTCTTCTCAAAATCTAGTTGGGTGTAAATGGGTCTTCAAGGTGAAGAGAAATGTGGATGGATCGGTAGAACGTTACAAAATGAGACTAGTATCAAAAGGCTATCACCCAGAAGAATGGATTGATTACAACGATACTTTTAGCCCCAGTGGTTCAACCAAGAATTAGTCGTGTAGCTCTTACCCTTGCCTTATTAAAAGGATGGCTAGTGCGAGAACTAGACATAAACAATACCTTTCTCAACGGGTATCTCAAAGAAACGTTATTCATGCAACAATCTCCTGGCTTTGTGGATGGCTCAAGACCAAACCATGTGTATGTCTTGTTCACAAAGTTCAAACGTGCCCTTTTCAGTATTGATTTTGTTGGCTCTCGAATCGATACTTCTCTCTTCATTCGGTTTCAACACAACAGACTTTTAGCACTCTTAGTCTATGTGGACAATATCCTCATAACTGGAAGTAATCCGGTCCCAATCAAGTAACTCATCCAAGATCTAAATGCCCAATTCTCCTTAAAGGATCTTGGCTCCTTTCACTACTTCCTTGACATTGAGACACAAAGGATGCAAGATCGGGTTCTACTATCCCAACCCCAATACATCTTGAATCTTCTCGAGAAGACCAAGATGGAAGGGGAAAAACCATGCTCTTCTCTCATGGTTGTTGGTAAACAACTCTCCAAACTAAAAGGAAACCAATGGAGGACCGAACAATCTATCGAAGCACGGTTGGCGCGCTTCAATATGCCACAATCACAAGACCAGAAATCACCTTTGTGGTAAACAAAATTTCTCAATTCATGCACTCGCCGACCAACATCCATTGGGCAGCGGTTAAGCATATCAAGGCACAATTACCCATGGTCTTCTTCTTCGGTCTTCCCCATCTTTACGACCGGAAGCCTTCTCCATTGCGGATTGGGCCAGTTGTCTAGACGATAGGCGATCCACGACCGAATATTGTATTTTCTTGGTCCCAACCTAGTTTTATGGGGCGGAAAGAAGCCAGCAACGGTAGCTCAATCTAGCACGGAAGAGAAATATCATTGCCTTGCAATGACTACCACAGAACTTGTGCGTATCCAATTCCTCTTACGTGAACTCCACATCCTTCAAAAGGAAGTTCCAATCCTATGGTGTGATTGGTGCAATCTGTCTCAGAATAAATCCTATGTTCCATGCAAGCACAAAACACATCAAGATCGACTATCATTTTGTGCGCGCATTAGTTGAGTTTAAAACTTTTCAAGTTCGCCTCATTAGCACCAAGGATCCAATTGTGGCCGACAAGTTCACTGTGTTCAGACCCAGCTAGTCTTAGGGGGGGGAGGGTTAGAGTAGTTGTATATATAGAGGCATGGACCTTGTATAACATAGGATTGTAGAGTTCACATTGTAGAGATGTATAGATTCGATTGTAGAGTAGAGTAGGTAGTATGTCAAAATCTATAAATTGAGTAGCTACCATGTATTTATTCATTCAATCAATTCTAATTATCATAATTAATCAATCCTCTCTCCCTATATTCTTGTAAGAATGCGAATTTGTCGTTTTAATTCATAACTTAACAAAGAAATTTATAAGTCTCCTAAGCAATGCAATAATATATATGTGGTATGCGAGTTTAGGATGTCGATCCACAAAGAAGCAAGCCCTTAAATTTTTAACTTTTAATCTCGTTTTTGTTAAGTGCAAGTTGTTGATCAAGATGTTTTTGTTGTTTTTTTAAAAAGAAAAATGCAAGAGAAAATAAAAGAAATAAAGTTTTGGTTTTGATAGTTCAAAAAAAAAGAAAGAGTAGGGAAATATTGACGATTTGTGTAACATGTGAATCATTAATCACAATAATTAGTTATTTAATAATAAGGTTTTAAAAGCAAGGCTCGTCTAGTTTCTTTCCAAAAAATAATCAACAAATCAAGAGAATATTAGATTCACTCAAAAACTTCCACTTTCAAGTTGTTCTTATACTTGATTCAAAGCCTTATTTAAATAAAGAAAAACTTTTCCAAGTTATTATTACTCAAACAAATCTTAACAAATCTCAAAAAATACTTCAAATCAAATTATTTTTCCAAATAATGCGACTTTAGATCTCATGAAAAAGTGTCAAGGCTTAACTCAAAATACCATAATAAAAACCAAGTTTAACTCAAGATTTCATCAACATATTTCACACAAAAGTCCTTTCCTACTATAAAAATTACTCACTCATGTCCACAAAAACAAGATTTCATCAACATATTTCACACAAAAAGTCCTTCCCTACTATAAAAACTACTCACTCATGTCCACAAAAACCATACTTACATATTGTTCATCCAAAAATAAAGAGGAAAATAAATCAAACCCTAAAGATGTGAATCGTTCTCGATCTCTCTCCTTCTAGGTTGATCTTCACACTTGCTCCTTCTAGATTTGGTGCTCTCTCTTTAAAATTCTCACTCTCTTTTTCTACTCTCAAGAAGTTAGGTTTGAAGCTTTGTGGATATTAATGGTGGAAAAGAAAAGAAATGAGAATGTTGGAAATAGAAGAAGAAATGAGTGTGATAATGGATATTAGAATGGATGTATGAATTTTTCTTGAGAGAGGAAGAGTGGTCTTTTTATAGAGATATTTAACCTAGAAAATATTTAGAATTAGGATTGTGGGACTTAACAATTGGGTTTGATCCGGATTTTGAGCTGGGTAGCAATTTGGGGGGTATTTAGCATTCTTTTCTTTTTCTATTCAAATTCGGCTTTGGTGCAATTTTCTGGGTGCATTTATCAATTCCCCTCAAACTCATCCACATTCAACGGACTGTACATGTGGTGATCGCTGATTGGCCAATTAATCGAACGCCCAACCACGTGTCAGCCTCTTGATTCGCTTGATTTAAATCTCGTACTAATGAGAACGGGATACGCAGAGAATCGCGTGCTCCCCCATCTCCATTTATGCGTATTTTACGGTCCATTCATCAGCAAAACGCGTGCTATTTATCTAACGGAGATGTGCAGGCAATTTTGAAATAGAGGGAATTAGAATCGGTAGAGAGAATAACGCATTGTATTCATCTGTTGTGCCACGTGTCGCTGGTTTATAGGTCCGAACGTACCTCGTATTGACCAGCTCAAAAAACCGCGTGAATTTCGATCTCTGGTTTCAATCAATAGACAGTCCATTTCGATTTAAACTACGCGTTATAGGGTAAATGGAGGTGTGTGATTTAATAATGAATGGAGGGGTTTCTACCAGCTCCTGGATGAACGCGTTTTCATCAACTATTGCGCCATGTGTCGTCGCCTGAATGGCTGAAAACGAACCTCGTATTGACCCTTATACGGAGGTCTGTCAGGCAATCAATAATGCTCCCCAATCAAAATTCGCCACGTGTCCATCTTGTATAAATTCGTTGCAAAAGACTTGCCATGTATCATTACCGGATTGGTTGAGAAGAGATTGGATCTGGTTAAAGGTTAACCTTGACCAAGGTTGACCGGATTTTCTATCGCATTTTCTGGGAGTTTTAGAAGGTCATTTTTCGCGAGGTTTGTACCGTTGGATTCGTATCGTCACGCTCTTCGATTTCGTACCAAGTTTGACTTCTCTTGGGAGAGTTGACTTTTGGTCACCTCGGCGATTTCTCGGGTTTGACTTTTCGTCTTTTTGTGGATTTTGTAGATTTTGGCTTGGATGGTCGGCGGATAAGGGTTATAAGAATTTTGGAGAAACGTGTGTAGGATTTTCGCGGAGATTTATCAAGAATTCAGCGATCCTTGGCCCATGATTTGCGAATCGGTTATTTATTTGGAGTTGACTTTTTGCCAAGTCTTCCAAATATACTTTTCTTGGTCTTTTAACCTGAAAAATCACACAAAAGTGTATTAAAAATTTCAAAAGTAATTTTTCCTCATTTTAAATATTTTTCATACATTTTATGTAATTAAAGTGTGAAATTTATATGATAAAAACCCTAAAAATGTGTATAAAAAATACACATTACAAATATCACCACCCTTAAATCAAGTATGTCCTCAAGCGTAAATTTAAATCAAGTTCTAGGGTTTTCAGAATCAGTTTAAATTTATTTGAAAAGAGAATTAATTATTGCCATACTAATAGTCGTTTATTATAATAATACACGAATGTTGGTGAATGTCCATTACTAATTTTAAAAGTTCAAAGTCGTTTCAACTCGCCAATCTTTTATCCCAATTATCCATTTTCTACAAAATAGTGCCATAAGAAAATATTTCTACTTTAGTCCCCTGAATCTCGCACAAAAGATTCAGCTAAATTTTATTTCGCCCTTTTAAACAGATTGAAAGTTCACACACCCAATCCCAAGCACAAAATTGTGTCTAATGACATTAAAAAGCATTTATTTACTTATTAAAAAGTATTTACATATATATAATTATTATATGTTTTATTTTTTATTTTTTTATTTTTTATTTTTTATTTTTTATTTTTTATTTTTTATTTTTTATTTTTATTTATATATTTTTTTTATTTATATATTATTTTATTATTATTTTATTTTATTGTTTGAATAACCTGCTACCCCAGTCTTTGCCTCTTCGCGGCGAATCATCTCCCTCTGGTCACTTGTAGCTACTCGGATTTGAGGCCATGCAGAGGTCCCTTCCACGTGAATACCAATGATTCATCATCAACGATACCCAGCTACTTGGTACCATGCAAGTTGGATTGCCTGTAACCAAGCGTTAAGAACTATCTCTCGCGTCGTACACCCTTGAGGGTCACCATAAGACTAGGTGTAGCAGATTATTTAAAAAAAATTATATAAAAATAATATGTGTTTTACGAGAAAGTGGATGGTACGTCTTCAACAAGTGTCAAAGGGCTGATAAAACTTAGACATTTCACGAGGCCACAGTTTGAAAAATAGGGATAATTTTGAAAAATTTAAATACGGCACTAAAGGATGAAAACATTATATTTTGTGGTAAAATATTGAGGAGATGAACACGTTATGAAAATTTTAAATCACTAATGGACTTTGCATGGATAGTATAGATGGAATGAGGTGGAATGTGAAATATTATGGCAAGTAATTTAATGTCCTTTAAAAGTTTTCAAAAATATTATCATCATTTTCCAAAACCCTAAACTGTTCAAAAACTTGTTGCTTGAAGGAGTTGGTTTCCGAACTTCTTCTTTTCTAAAACCCTTTTTTCACTTTTCTTTTAAAAGTCTTTTTATTTATTTTCAAATCCAAGCAAGATATTGTATTTACAAAAATAAGAAAAATTGAATAAAAACAATATTTTAAATTTTTAAATTTTATGAGTTTTTTTTTTATGTTTTTGTATTTTTCAAATTTTTTTTTTTTACTTTATGGACACAAACAAGATTACAGAACTTGATTTTGCACAAAATCAATATCACCACACTTAATCTTTTGTATGTACAAGAGAAAGTTAAGGAATTGTGAAAATTGGAAGTAGTAAAGGATTTTGTGCAAAACCACCCTCACCACACTTAAACTTTTGCAAGTTTAAGTGTAAATGAAGAAGTTTTGTGAAAAGAAAAATTAAAAATAAAGAGAAATATGACCTGACATAACGAGTTGCCTCTCGCCAAGCGCTCCCGTTTAACATCTCGAGCCCGACGCATTTTCGCTCTTCCGTCCTTTTCCTTCGCACCCTATGGCGCTTCCTCCTATTCTTGCTCATGAAACCACTGCTCGTCGTGATTTTCGTAAAATGCCTTCAAGCGGTGGCCATTGACCTTGAATGCGACCTCTCCTTCCCTAGCTATTTCAAATACTCCAAAGGGAAAAATGGTAATTATAGTAAAGGGACCTGTCCATCTGCTCTTCAACTTTCCGGGATGTAACCTCAATCGGGAGTTGAACAACAAAACTTTATCGCCAACCTTGTACTCCCGTTTGCGAATAAGTTTGTCATGAGCGAATTGACATAAGCTTCAAGACAAAGTTCTTCCAATTCTTGAATTTGTATTTTTCTCAATACCGTGTCTTTAGGGTAATCTTAATTGACTTTTTTGATTGCCCAAAAAGTTTGGTGCTCAATTTCGACCGGTAGATGACAACTCTTTCCATACATGAGTTTGAAAGGAGTCATCCCTATCGGTGTCTTGTATGCTGTACGATAGGCCCATAATGCATTCCCAAGCCTTTGACTCCAATCCTTGCGAGAGGGATTAACCACTTTCTCAAGGATTGTTTTAATTTCACGATTAGATATTTCAGCTTGGCCATTAGTTTGGGGATGGTATGCAGTCGACATACGATGTTGAACAGAGGTATTTGTTGTTGAAATGAGAGCCCCTATTGTTGGATCTCGGACGTTCATAATGTAGCGGAAAAACAAAAATTTCATCCAAAACCAATCCGAGGATCCGTGCGTATCGGTTAAATTAAAGAAATAAATCTTAAAGATATCTTTCGGATTACGCTTAATCTGTGACACTCAAACCATGCATATTGTTCATGCGCCTCTAAACTGGTAACCATCCTAACCGATTTTCGGTCCGTCTAGGCCGTCTAGGTCGGGTCGTACGGAAGTCATCTACCGCACACACAATCGGTCTCCACCAAAACTCTCAACAAACCGTTCTCATCTTCTTAGGCCGAATAGAACACAAGCGCCGAAAGTATGAACGCCTCTACCGGTGTCCACACGAACAAACTTCTTAAAATGAGAAGAATAACAATATATATTCTAGTAGCTTTTCTCCTCTTGCATAAGAAAACTCTTCTTATTTTATCTCACAAAAGATGTATATAATTTCACTCATATAATCGCACTCTTTCATTTTTGTCATACAAAAGGAAAGCACCCTCTCAACAGTCAACATAGTCCACAGTCAACAGAGTGGGTCAACAGTCAACTGTCAACATGATCAACATGGTCAACACCAGGTCAACTTTGTCAACACACATTTTTCTACAAATTAATACATCATAGGCATCTTTTCAGGAATTCAATACATCACATACAACTTTTCATGTAATAATGCATCACATGCACCATTTCAAAAAGGCAATTCATGGTATGCACCCTTTCATGAAGACACAACTATTCAAGAGGTCGTAACTCTTACAATTGCACATTTTCGGTCGTACCTCTTAGTTGCGCATGTCAATTACATCCGTTGGTCGCATCTCTTGGTCGCAACCGTTAGTCGCAACCTATTGGACGTGATATTTGGATCATATCCATTGGTCACACCCTTTAGTCACACCCTTTGGTCGCACCCTTTCATCGCACCCATTCGTCGCAACCTTATGGACGTGACATTTGGATCGCATCTGTTGGTCACACCCTTTAGTCGCACCCTTTGGTCGCAACCTTTGGTCGCGTCTTTTGGATGTGACATTTGAATCGCATCCCTTGGTCACACCCGTTAGTCACACCTTTTGGTCGCACCCTTTGGTTGCAACCTTTGGTCGCATCCGTTGGTCGCAACCTTTCGTTGTGTCTTTTGGATGTGACATTTGAATCGCATCCCTTAGTCACACCCGTCAGTCGCACCTTTTGGTCGCACCCTTTGGTCGCATCCGTTGGTCGCAACCTTTTGTCACGTCTTTTGGATGTGACATTTGAATCGCATCCCTTGGTCACACCCGTTAGTCGCACCTTTTGGTCGCTCCCTTTGGTCGCATCCGTTGGTTGTAACCTTTCGTCGCGTCTTTTGGATGTGACATTTTAATCGCATCCCTTGGTCACACCCGTTAGTCGCATCTTTTGGTCGCACCCATTCGTCGCAACCTTATGGACGTGACATTTCGATCGCATCCGTTGGTCACACCCTTTAGTCGCACCCTTTGGTCGCAACTCTTGGACTCAACTTTTTGATCGCTTTCCTTGGTCGCACCTTTTAGACCCAATCCTTGGTCGTGACCTTTGGATCATATTTCTTGGTCGCAACTCTTGGATGCAACACTTGGACGCAACCTTTGGATCGTATCCCTTGGCGGCATCTTTTGGACACAACTTCTGGATCACATATATTCATCGCATCATTTGATCGCATCTCTTGGACATAACTTTTGGATCACATCCTTTGGTCATATCCTTTGGTCGCATTCTTTGGATGCAATTCTTGGATCATATCCATTAATCGCATCTTTTCTATTAAGAATATTCAACACTTGAATACTCTATAGGCAAGCCTTATAATTATAAATCAAAATTATAAATGGTATCTAAATAGTATATATCACATATATACCGACTCTATTTAACTGAAACACGCACGTCGCTCTGATACCACTATTGGATCTCGGACGTTCATAACGCAGCGGAAAAACAAAAATTTCATCCAAAACCAATCCGAGGATCCGTGCGTATCGGTTAAATCAAAGAAATAAATCATAAAGATATCTTTCAGATTACGCTTAATCCGTGACGCTCAAACCATACATATTGTCCTTGCGCCTCTAAACCGGTTACCATCCTAACTGATTTTCGGTCCATCTAGGCCGTCTAGGTTAGGTCATGTGGAAGAATCGGTCTCCACCAAAACTCTCAACAAACCGTTCTCATCTTCTTAGGCCGAATAGAACACAAGTGCCGAAAGTACGAACGCATCTACTGGTGTCCACACGAACAAACTTCTTAAAACGGGAAGAAGAACAATATATATGCTAGTAGCTTGTTCTCCTCTTGCATAAGAAAACTCTTCTTATTTTATCTCACAAAAGATGTATGTAATTCCTCTCATATAATCACACTCTTTCATTTTTGTCATACAAAAGGAAAGCACCCTTTCATAATTTTTGTCATACAAATTAGAAAGTATATTTTTTCTCTTTTGTCTCACAAAAGAGAATGAGAAATAATGAGAGAGAGAATGATGTGTTGTATATTGTGAATTTGGCCCTCTATGTCCTTATATAGAGGTGAAGAGTCATGTCTCGTCACACTAAAAGATGTGTATGACATCACTCATCATTATCCATACGCCATCATCTAGACTCTTCTATATTACATGATCTTTTGTGCTCATAGTCTTTATATACATATATATCACATCTTATCACATAAGATGACAATATATTTTGTGACATTCTTATGAAACTCATCATATAAGTCGCTAGCATTTTCTGCGCCAGTTTCAGTTTGTTCTTTGTGTGTGACCCTGTAGGTTCACTTAATGTTGGCAATAGACTTGACAGTCTATAAATCATGAGCGGACTCTAGCAAGCCATCATGACTACCCAATATAAGTGAATATCGATGATCCGATTTACCTAATCAATAATCACGTATTTAGTCCCTTTGTCACGCGATATCTATATCGATCATAAGATATGTAATATGCCATCCTTATATAAATCGATTAATATTTCTTGATCCCAAATTAAACCGAATAAGAGCAAATGACATTAATAACTCTTATTAATTCATTTGAGTATGGCCATACATTTCTGCAGTTCAATTCATCAAGAGGCCTAAAGATATCTCATTCATTTATGAGAGGAACAAATCCCATCTTGATTGCACTCATCCGTCTACATGATTCATTGTATACCTAATCATAACCGTTATGACCACCCGGTTAAAGGCAGTGTTAGATTATATTAAAGTATAAAATTACTCAAGTTGGGAACCAAGACAATCTCAGGTCAAAGGACTGTAAATACTTTATGTTACAAGAATCGCTAATGACGTAAAACATGTAGCATTCTTATGGCGGGTCAGTCTAGTATATGGTCTCTAACATAATCATCAGTAAAATATAATCATCAGTTAACTAATATACTGGTGTACATTTATAGCTTGTATATAAATATATATTTATATGTATCTGCAAGTATATTTGTCTCCACAAATATCCTATAAATGACCAGGGATGATTTAGAATAACATTCATAACACTTTATAGTTTTACTATCAAAGTCACGCACTTTGATGACATAAAACTGAATTGCATATTCATGGTCTATTTTAATATTATTAAAATAACCTATACACACATATTATATGAAATATCTTAGAATAAATATTATGTTTGTTATTACAATCCATCATCTAGGTCACAAACACTTTGGCCTAGGGCATAACACCATCAATCTCCCACTTGCACTAGGCCAAATCAACCAAGTATCTCATACTCATTGATCTATGTGGTATCACATATCAGTTGACCTAACATGATCACCATCATTTGCGGGATTGGGTTCTTAAATGGATTATCAAGCATTGTCATATGCAAATACTTTATCCTTCTCAAGTATATATTCATACTCTTGATTATTATTTAGTGACTTTCACTAAGATTAAACTTATGTGTGCTTGTTACACTTAATTCACATCATATGTAATTATGCTCCCACTGAATTTCTTGTCAACATAGGATTTATCTTTAATTTTTTTGATAAAACCAAACTGTTTGGTTATTTCATCAAATAATAAATATTCACCTAGAGAGGTTTACTTTAATTCATAAATGAATTTATGCAACTTGCAAACTTTTTTCAAAAAATTTTAGGATAGACAAAACTCTCAAGTTGTATCATATACATACTTTCATATGTTTATATTAAGAAACAACATCTTGACATCCACTTGGCATCTTTTATAGTCATACTATGACCATATGCCCAAGAAAATTTTGAAATACATAAGCATGATGACATAGAAAAATATTATCATAGTCTATACTATGAGTTTAACTTAACCACAAATCATGCATTATATATTTGCACATTATCCATGTCGGTCTTTCTTTTAAAACCGTATTTCAATCTGACGGATCAATCAAATTCAAAACTTGATTGTCTGACATGGATTACATCTCAACTTTCAGAGTCTCTAACCATTAGAGCCTTGACTCATCATAGTCTATTAGTAGAATATGGACTCATCATCTATGAGTACGATATTTTTATCATTAGATACGAAAAATTTATATTTTTCTGGCATGCGATAAATTCCAATAGATCTACATGAATACACTTATGTTGTATACTCAGACTCTTCAACATCTTGAGAGTTTAGTTGATTAATTGCTGACTCAATCACTAGTTGAAATCTGAATTAATTTCCATCCGAGCATTACTGTCGGTATGTGGAATTTGAACTTTTCAAATTTACTCCCACTAATTCTTTTGGAAACACTTCTTCCAAAGAGATATAATTTTCGAGAAACAAACACTTTGTTCTCATATTAATTATAGAAGTAATATCCTTTACTTTTCTTAGGATATTCCACAATAAGCACTAATCCGATTAGATGCATGATGCTTCAATTAAGTATCATATCCTCAAATCTTGATAAAAGATAATCTTGATATACCTACCAGTCCATATCACATATGGGGTCTTTTACAACCGCTTTAGATGGAATTATATTCAGTATGAATGCAATAAGAACATAACCCCGAAATAAATAGAAGATATATTTGACTCATCATGGTCGAACTATATCTAATAAAGTTCGATATCGTTATCATGATTATCAAACACTTGGTTCTCGACTCCTCGATCTCATCAAAGAAATTTGATTTTTCGAAGCCAAGTTTTATTCTCTACTTCATTTTTTGTAACTTTTGAACTTTTCAAAATATTCAAATTTATTGTTTCAATAAAGCGATGAAGTAGTTTTCTCTAGCACCTTCACTCATTGATGAACATACATCACTAATGAGAGCCAATAAGTAACTTGATTTCACCTTACTTTGTAAAAGACGTATATGTCATCTTGTCTAATAAATAAGTTACACATGTTTCAAATGATTCAAAATCAAATGAATTTGAAAATCCATCTTAATGGATTTTATAAATGTTCATCTTATTTAAGTAGACCGAGCGACAATGCTAGATTTAAATTCTTAATATTAATGTTATAGATAGACTTATAATTTTTCTGTTGGAACATTTCCAAAGAAAATTGACATTTGTGAATGGTGAAATTATTATTCTCAATAATAAATTAATAACCATTCATAGATAAATTCGAAATGTAGATAATACAAAATTTATTGTCAACATTAAATAATAATTATTTATGTCGGCGATAAGTCCAAAAAGAAAATATAAATAAATGAGTTACTTGAGAAAATGCAACAACTTTTGCTACATTTGTCACTCATATGTTAGCATCATATTTACTCAATAGTCTACAACTTTATCAGCACATTTTCACAAATATGTGATTCACATCGTGTATCTAATACACATGATGTGAAATAGACAAGTTAATTTTTAAAACAAAAATACTTGAAGCGGTAGTCACTGTTGGTTTCTACCGTTCATAACGCAGCAGAAAAACAAAAACGAAACAAAATCGAATTCGAAACCCAAAAGAAGGATCCGTGAATTACAATTAAATCAAAGAAAAGTTCATAACTTTGTACCTTCGGATTACGCTTAATCCATAATGATCGAAAGCGAATTAGGTTAACGCTTTTTTTTGCCTGATTCCAAACCAGTTTCCAAACCGATCCTTTGTATGTTTCGCCTAACCGGTCTCACAAACCGATCTCCAAACGAACCGATTCTCCAAGCAAACTGATTCTCCAAACAAACCGATTCTCCAAACAAGCCATAGTTTCAACCCAAATCACAAAGATGCCGCACTTCGCTTCGTCCTCTACCGGTATCCACAATAACAACCCCTTTGAACGGATAAAGAACGATATATGCTAGTATTCGTTCTTCATTTTTTTTTCTCACAGAAATAACAAGAATAATTTTCGGATTTTTCTCTCCTTTTGTCTCACAAAAGTTGGACGAAAATAATATGCCTTCTTTTTTTATTTTGGGGTGTCTCTTGTGCCTATATAGTCCATAAGTTTCATATCCTATGTGCATGGTAACTATGTAACCATATATGCAACACACCTTATCATATAACATGTAGGATTGGATGTGTCACTTGACTATGTAGCTCTTCATACAACTTATCACATAAGTTATGATTTTTCTATAGGACTAGTGCCCTAGGCCAAATGTATTTGTTCTAGGAAATGGATTATGTTTAAGACATTATTATTTATTCAATGCAGGTTCTTTCTTATATATATGTGTGTATGGGTTGTGAATGTATATTTCTTATATCAACCAAGAATGACACTTCGGGTTCACGTCATCAGAATACGTGATTCTGATAGTAGAACTGTGAACCAACAAATGACATTCTAAACTGTCCCTAGTGATATGTAGGATGTTTATAGAGATAGACATACTTTAGGTAAGAAGCTACATATCCATACTAGTATATTCGCAGGCTGGATGATCATGTTCTGCTGATCACGGACATAGAGATGTCAAGTCTGGAATATAGGTACGTGTTAGAGAACACGTATTGGACTGACCACACTATGAGAATATGCATGGTATATGTCATTAGTGATTCTCATATGAATAGTGTGCTTGTTCCTACGACCTGAGATCACCATGGATTCCTGTATGAGGAACTACATATTTTAATATGATCTTATGTCATCCGTAACGGAATGATCATTAGGGTCATAGTTAGGTATGCACTGAATCATGACGAGGAATGCGAGTGACCAAGATGGGATTTGTTCCTCTCATCATGAGGGACATATCTTTGGGCCCCCTGATGAACTAAGACTGAAGGAAATTCATGGCCATGCTCAAAATGGATTAACATGTGTTGTTAACATCATTTTGTATTTACTCAGTCTAATTCTCGATCAGGAAAGAGACTTTGATCACACTCAAGGATGACATATTACCGTGCCTTGTGATCAAGACGTATATCGTAGAACAAAAGGAATAAGCAAATGTCTATTCAGATAGGTTTACGATCACTGATCATTTGATTTAACATGGGTAGTCATGACATGAGTCTAGAGGTTACTCATGACTTACGATCTTTAGAAGATTGTTGCCAGCGTTAAATGGAACATACATGGTCACACAATGAACTCCATTCTTACGGGATGAATATGCCTCAAAATAGTTAATACACATGATGTATAAATTGGTGAACGAAATAATCAATTATTGGATAATTGATTGAACAAAATAGTGCCATTCCGTTGGCAACGGAACAGTTTCGTTCCCAACGGAATATTTATGGAAACTATAATAGCCTTAGCTGCCAGGTGTTCCGTTATGGAAATACCTATTCCGTTGGCAACAGAATAGGCATAGATTAGGCTTTTAGTTATGGTAACTGAGCAATCGTTCACCTCTCTCTCTAGTATAAATAGAAGGGCGGGGTCTCTCTATTTGACACACAACTCAGAAGCCTAAGAAGCTGTCTTTACACAGAAAAGAGAGAGAGAGTTTTGAGAGATATTCGGAAAGTATTTCTAGACTTGCCTAGCCAAGTCCGGTTATTCTGTTCGAGTGAAGTTCACATGGATACGAGTAGAGGTTCTCTACCTTGAGAACTGGCGAGCGATCTATCTTCTGTTGGGTTTCTACCGTTCATAACGCAGCGGAAAATACAAAACGAAACAAAATCGAATTCGAAACCCAAAAGAATGATCCGTGAATTACAATTAAATCAAAGAAAAGTTCATAACTTTGTACCTTCAGATTACGCTTAATCCGTGCTGATCAAAAGTAAATTTGGTTGACGCTTTTCTTTGGTCGATTCCAAACCGGTTTCCAAACCGATCCTTTGTATGTTTCGCCTAACCGGTCTAACAAACCGATCTCCAAACGAACGGATTCCCCAAGCAAACCGATTCTCCAAGCAAAACTACGATTTCAACCCGAATCACAAAGACGCCGCACTTTGCTTCGTCCTCTACCGGTATCCACACGAACAACCCCTTTGAACGGATAAAGAACGATATATGCTAGTATCCGTTCTTCATTTCTCTCACAGAAATAACAGGAGAATTATTTTTCGGATTTTTCTCTCCTCTTTGTCTCACAAAAGATGGACGAAAATATTATGATACTTAATCTGATTTTGGGGTGTCTCTTGTGCCTACATAGTCCATAAGTTTCATATCCTATGTGCATGGTAACTATGTAACCATATATGCAACACACCTTATCATATAAGATGTAAGATTGGATGTGTCACTTGACTATGTAGCTCTCCATACAACTTATCACATAAGTTATGATTTTTCTGTGTACGTCTCAATAGTTGTTCTTTGTGTGTGACCCTGTAGGTTTACTTAATGTTGGCAATAATCACAACGGATTATAAATCATGAGCGGCCTCTAGCAAGACATCATGATTACCCAAATTAAGCAAATATAGATGATTCGATCAAACCTAATTTATGTCATGCATTGTATCCCTTTGTTACACGATATCTATATCGTCCATAAGGCATGGTATGTGTCAACCTTATGTTGGTCGATAAATATTTCTTGACACCGAATTTGATTGAACATGAAATGACATTAATAACTCTTTATTAATTCACTTGAGCACGGCCGTGCGTTTCTTCAATCAAATCATCAAGAGGCCTAAAGATATCTCTCTCAATTTATGAGAGGGACAAATCCTATCTTAATTAAACTCTTTCCTCCGCATAATTCTTTATATACCTAATTATAATCTTTATGACCGCCCGGTTAAAGACGATGTTATATTATATTAAAGTATAAAATTTCTCATGTAGGAAACTGAGATAATCTCAAGTCTAAGGATTACAGATACATTCTTTACGGAGAATAACTAATGACACGAACCATGTAGTATTCTCACGGTGGGTCAATCCAGTATATGGTCTCTAACATATACTTATGTTAATGACTTAATAACTCTTATTCATGATCAGTAAAACGTGACCATCAGTCAACTAACATACTGATGTACATTTATAGCTTATCATAAAGTATGTTGGTCTCACAAACATCCTATGAATGATCAGGGACAGTTTAGAATATCATTCATAATACTTTATAGTTTTACTATCATAGTCACATACTTTGATGATATAAAGCTGAATATCATATTCAAGGTTCATTTTAGTAATAAGAATAAAATAACCAATACGCATTTATTATATAAAATATCTCTAAATAAAAACAATGTTTGTTTAACACAATCCATACATCTAGGTCTCAAATACATTGGCCTAGGGCATACTACTAACAATCTCCCACTTGCACTAGGCCGAATCTAACAAGTATCTAATACCCATCGACCTAGCATGACCCTCATGCTTTGCTTGAGAAAGTGGTTTAGTCAACGGATCGGCAACATTATCATCACCATCAACTCGCATATTTTAATATCTCCTCTCGCAATGATCTCCCTGATCAAATGGAAACGTCGAAGTATGTATTTGGTTCTCTGATGCGATCTTGGTTCCTTTGCCTGCGCGATTGCCCCATTGTTGTCACAATAAAGATCCACAGGATTTGCGATACTAGGAACCACGCCGAGTTCTTCAATGAACTTCTTCATCCAAACTGCTTCCTTAGCTGCTTCTGAAGCTGCTATGTACTCCGCTTCTGTCGTAGAATCCGCTACAGTGTCCTGTTTGGAACTTTTCCAACTTATTGCACCTCCATTCAAACAAAACACATAACCAGATTGTGATCTAAAATCATCATTGTCGGTTTGAAAGCTTGAGTCCGTGTAACCTGTTACAACTAGCTCACTTTCAAATCCTCCATAAACCAAGAATGAATCCTTAGTTCTTCTCAAGTACTTCAGAATATTCTTGACTGCTGTCTAGTGAATTTCACCGGGATCAGATTGATATCTGCTAGTTGCACTTAATGCATATGATACATCTGGTCTAGTACAAAGCATGCCATACATGATAGATCTAATAGCCGAAGCATACGGGATTTTATTCATGAGTTCTTCCTGATTAGCAGGACGTTGAGTCTTACTCAATTTTATACCATGTGACTTTGGTATGAAACCTCTTTTCGAATCATCCATTCGAAATCGTGTCAACACTTTGTCAATATAGGTACTTTGACTTAGACCTATGAGACTTTTAGATCTATCTCTATAGATCTTAATGCCGAGTATATAAGCGGCATCTTCTAGGTCCTTCATTGCAAAAGACATTCCTAAAAATGTCTTAACATTTGTTAAAGTCGGAATGTCATTTCCAATGAGTAATATATCATCTACATAAAGTACTAGAAAAACTATTGCGCTCCCACTAACCCTCTTGTAAACACTAGGTTCATCTTCATTTTTGATAAAACCAAAACCTTTGATTACTTCATCAAAACGAAGATTCCAACTCCTAGATGCTTGCTTTAATCCGTAAATAGATCGCTGCAATTTGCAAACCTTACCAGAATTCTTAGGATCAACAAAACCCTCGGGTTGTGTAATATACACATCCTCGAGTAAATTTCCATTAAGAAAAGCTGTTTTGACATCCATTTGTCATATCTCATAGTCATAATATGCAGCTATGGCAATCAGAATTCTAATCGATTTAAGCATGACAACTGGTGAGAAAGTTCGTCATAGTCTATACCATGAGTTTGTCGGAAACCTTTCGCAACAAGTCTCGCTTTATAGGTATGCACATATCCGTCCATGTCAGTTTTCTTTTTGAAAACCCATTTACACCCAATGGTCTTAGAACCTTCAGGTGAATCAATTAGGTTCCAAACTTGATTATCGTACATGGACTGCATCTCAGTTTTCATGGCTTCTAACCATTTACGAGGAGTATCTTGTGTTTCAAGACCGGACTCGTCAACTCTTGAAGAGACTTGTGGATCTTCCAATGGCTGTTCATTGCTAATTAGTGGATCTTGAATTACTTCAAGATGTACTTCATTCCCACTAGTTCCTTTAGAAATAAATTCTCTTTCCAAAAAGATACCATTTCGAGCAACAAACACTTTGTTCTCGGATGGGTTATAAAAGTAATATCCTTTAGTTTCTTTAGGATATCCCACAAATAAGCATTTATCAGATTTCGGTGTTAACTTGTCAGAAATTTGACGCTTCACATAAGCTTCACAACCCCAAATCTTTAGAAAAGACAATGTGGGACTCCTCCCAGTCCATATCTCATATGGATTTTGAACAGCTTTTGATGGAATTCTGTTTAGTATGAACGCGGCAGTCTCAATGGCATAACCCCAAAAGGATATCGGAAGATCTGTTTGACTCATCATAGACCGAACCATATCTAGTAAAGTTCGGTTTCTCCTTTCCGAGACACCATTCCATTGAGGTGTTCCAGGAGGAGTAAGTTGTGAAACTATTCCACAATCTTTAAGATGATTGTCAAACTCTAGGCTTAAATATTCGCCACCTCGATCTGATCGAAGTGCTTTTATTTTCTTACCTAGCTAGTTTTCTACTTCACTTTTATAAATTTTGAACAATTCAAAAGATTCGGATTTATGTTTCATTAAGTAAACATATCCATATCTACTTAAGTCATCAGTAAAAGTAATGAAGTATCGAAAACCACCTCTAGCTGGTGTGCTCATTGGTCCTCATACATCTGTATGTATGAGATCCAATAACTCACTTGCCCTCTCACCTCTCTTTGTGAAAGGAGGCTTTTTCATCTTACCTAATAAACAAGATTCGCACGTCTCAAAAGATTCTAAATCAAATGAGTCTAAAAGTCCATATTGGTGGAGTTTAGAAATGCGTTTCTGATTTATGTGTCCTAAACGACAATGCCAGAAATATGTCGGAATCAAATCATTAGATTTAAATCTCTTTGTATTAATGCTATAGATAGACTTGTAATGTTCATGATCAAGATTTAAAACATAAAGACCATTTTCTAATTGACCATTCGCATAGAAAATATTTTCTTTACTTATGGTAAAGTTATTATTCTCAATAACAAACTTAAAACCATCCAAAACCAATCTCGACACAGATACAATATTCCTGTTCACAGCAGGTACATAGTAGCAATTATTTTAAATTTATTACAAGTCCAGAAGGTAAAGATAATAAATAAATGCCCACGGCTAATGCGCAACTCTTGCTCCATTTCCCACCCGCAGGGTCAACTTCACCTTTCGCTAATCTTCTACTCCTTTGCAGCCCCTGCACATTATTACAAATGTGAGTACCGCATCTGGTATCTAATACCCACGATGAAGAAGTAGATAAATTAATTTCAATAACATTAATACCTGAAGTAGTAGTCTCACTACTCTTCTTCTTCTTTAGATCCTCCAAGTATGCCTGGCAATTTCTTTTCCAATGGCCTGGTTTGTTGCAGAAGAAACAAACACCCTCCTTGGGTTTCTTGTTTTTAGGTTCGGACAACACCTTGCCCTTACCTTTTCCTTTGACTTTGCCCTTGAATTTTCTCTTTTGACCCTTGCCTTTCTGAACCAAGAGAACATCGTTGACAACATTTGTCTTCATAGTCCCCTCGAAGTTCTTCAGATACCGTGCAACTCCGTGATACTCTTGTCCATGTTATGCATATTATAGTTCATTATAAATGGCTTGAAATTCGGAGGAAGAGACCTAAGGATCAAATCGGTAGCCATCTCATTGCCAACCTTTGCCCCTAGTTTCTCAAGTTGATCAAGGTACCCTTTCATTTTCAGAATATGAGCACTCACCGAGAAGTTGGGAACCATCTTACAACTTGCTAATGCACAATGTGCATTATACCTCTCATTTCTAGCTTGCTCTTGGAACATTTCCTTGAGCTGTGCCAACATTGGAAATGCCTCTAAATTTTCAAACTGCTTTTGAAGATCGGCATCCATGGTGGCTAACATGAGACATGTCACATCATTAGAGTCGCTTGTATGCTTGGCATAAGTGTTTATCACTTCTTGATCAGCATCATCAGCGGGCTGGTTAGGAATAGGCCTTTCAAGGACATAATTCTTCCTTTCTTGTTTGAGAACAATTCTCAAATTCCGATGCTAGTCAAGGAAGTTTTTCCCATTGAGCTTGTCCTTCTCAAGGACGGATCGCAATGTTAAAGTTGATGTGTTGTTTGTTGCCATTTTCTACACAGAATTAAATGCAGGTTTATATTAATATGTGATTTGAGATATTTTAATATAATTTTAACTCCCACTATTTTATTCAAATCAATAACCCTCAAATGTATTGATTCGGAAATTTTAACTTTAAATTTCATAGTGGGCCAAGATCCATATTTCATCAAGTTCCAAGTGAGCTTTGGCTCATCACCTAGAACCTAATTATTTAGGTAGGAACATTTCCAATTGTATCTCATACAACTCTCGTTTAATCCATAGGATGAGCATCATATGCTCGGCGTATGCATCCTATCATATGCCCCGAACCCAAGACTGACTTGATAGTTCAGTTGAATCTAACCATGTCTAAATATTGAGAATCACCATTTCTCGCTTCTTAGCACCCTAAGATTATGCTAATTCACTATGCTTTGGCATATCCAAATTTTGCATGATCGAAGGGATAATAAGTATAGATACATGGGAGGCATTTCTATGATTCAATATTATATGAGGGATTGTTATGTTTAATCCTTTTTGTTTTGTTGTTTTATTTTATCATGTATTTCATCACAGAACATCACATGCACAGATAAAATAAATATGATATGATATAACATGGCCTTGATGATCTAAATGAGCCAATCATTAAGATCATTTCTTAAGATACATTCAACCACAAGGCATTGATGAACTCCTTCATCTCCATGATGTGTATGAGGTGGACGGTGAACTCCTTCATCTCCATGATGTGTATAAGGTGGATGGTGAACTCTTTCATCTTCATGAAGCGTATGAGGTGGATGGTGAACTCCTTCATCTCCATGATGTGTATGATCGTGGTAGTTATATTATATATAAAATGAACGGAACCGTGCCCGTCATAATTAACCATCAAAATAAATTACATCACATCAACCAAGAACGGAACCATGCCCGTTTTTACATACATACATATATTACACACTCACATCATCACACACAAATCACAATCATTCATCACATATCTAATAGGTCATGTTATATGCAGTATGTTGTACTTTGAACCATTTTACGAAATATGTATAAGGCGTTACAAATATGAAATTTAGGGTCTACGATTAATCTATGCGTGAGCGCGGGGTTCGGGGTGCGGCCCCGGTCAGCGGGCGGGGTCAAGGGGCAGAGCCCCTGCGGGGTTTCAAGGGGCAGCGCCCCTGAACAAATTTTATTTTATATGGTGCCGAAACTCAAAATTTCTTTAAAAAACTTGATGTGTTGAATACATCCTTTCGAAATTTATTTAGTGTATCATGTACGTAGTTTCGCACCTTTTCATAAAATTTAGACACCCATCCTAAGGTTATGATACATCACATGCATCCCTTCATGACATACCCAAAGCACCCTTTCAATCATGTCGCAACCTTTCATAATCAAGATACATCACATGCACCCTTTCATGAAGTCGCATCCTTTCATGAAATCGCAACCTTTCATGATCAAGATACATCACATGCACCCTTTCATGAAGTCGCATCCTTTCATGAATTCGCAACCTTTCATGATCAAGATACATCACATGCACCCTTTCATGAAGTCGCATCCTTTCATGAATTCGCAACCTTTCATGATCAAGATACATCACATGCACCCTTTCATGAAGTCGCAACCTTTCATGAATTCGCAACCTTTCATGATCAAGATACATCACATGCACCCTTTCATGAAGTCGCAACCTTTCATGAATTCGCAACCTTTCATGATCAACAGACATCACATGCACCCTTTCATGAAGTTGCACCCTTTCACGAAATTGCAACCGTTCGTGACCAAAATTCAAAAATTGAAAAACAACGCCTCAAAATCAAAAGAAATATTTCAAAAATGGTTTATCCGTCTTAATTTAATTGGAATTCACTTGGCTCTGATACCACTGTTGGGTTTCTACCGTTCATAACGCAGCGGAAAATACAAAACGAAACAAAATCGAATTCGAAACCCAAAAGAATGATCCGTGAATTACAATTAAATCAAAGAAAAGTTCATAACTTTGTACCTTTGGATTACGCTTAATCCGTGATGATCAAAAGCGAATTTGGTTGACGCTTTTCTTTGGTCGATTCCAAACCGGTTTCCAAACCGATCCTTTGTATGTTTCGCCTAACCGGTCTAACAGACCGATCTCCAAACGAACGGATTCCCCAAGCAAACCGATTCTCCAAGCAAAACTACGATTTCAACCCGAATCACAAAGACGCCGCACTTCGCTTCGTCCTCTACCGGTATCCACACTAACAACCCCTTTGAACGGATAAAGAACGATATATGCTAGTATCCGTTCTTCATTTCTCTCACAGAAATAACAGGAGAATTATTTTTCGGATTTTTCTCTCCTCTTTGTCTCACAAAAGATGGACGAAAATATTATGATCCTTAATCTGATTTTGGGGTGTCTCTTGTGCCTACATAGTCCATAAGTTTCATATCCTATGTGCATGGTAACTATGTAACCATATATGCAACACACCTTATCATATAAGATGTAGGATTGGATGTGTCACTTGACTATGTAGCTCTCCATACAACTTATCACATAAGTTATGATTTTTACGGTACGTCTCAATAGTTGTTCTTTGTGTGTGACCCTGTAGGTTTACTTAATGTTGGCAATAATCACAACGGATTATAAATCATGAGCGGCCTCTAGCAAGACATCATGATTACCCAAATTAAGCAAATATAGATGATTCGATCAAACCTAATTTATGTCATGCATTGTATCCCTTTGTTACACGATATCTATATCGTCCATAAGGCATGGTATGTGTCAACCTTATGTTGGTCGATAAATATTTCTTGACACCGAATTTGATTGAACATGAAATGACATTAATAACTCTTTATTAATTCACTTGAGCACAGCCGTGCGTTTCTTCAATCAAATCATCAAGAGGCCTAAAGATATCTCTCTCAATTTATGAGAGGGACAAATCCTATCTTAATTAAACTCTTTCCTCCGCATAATTCATTATATACCTAATTATAATCTTTATGACCGCCCGGTTAAAGACGATGTTATATCATATTAAAGTATAAAATTTCTCATGTAGGAAACTGAGATAATCTCAAGTCTAAGGATTACAGATACATTCTTTACGGAGAATAACTAATGACACGAACCATGTAGTATTCTCACGGTGGGTCAATCCAGTATATGGTCTCTAACATATACTTATGTTAATGACTTAATAACTCTTATTCATGATCGGAAAAACGTGACCATCGGTCAACTAACATACCGATGTACATTTATAGCTTATCATAAAGTATGTTTGTCTCACAAACATCCTATGAATGATCAGGGTCAGTTTAGAATATCATTCATAATACTTTATAGTTTTACTATCAAAGTCACATACTTTGATGATATAAAGCTGAATATCATATTCAAGGTTCATTTTAGTAATAAGAATAAAATAACCAATACGCATTTATTATATAAAATATCTCTAAATAAAAACAATGTTTGTTTAACACAATCCATACATCTAGGTCTCAAATACATTGGCCTAGGGCATACTACTAACATCTTCATCCCTAGGAGAAGAAGGAGTCTCTCGAGCCGAGCTTTAAGAAAGGGTTTAGCGAGTCGAGCTTCAAGAAGGAGTTCTTCGAGCCTAGCAACAGGAAGGAGCTTGGCAAGCCGAGCTTCGGAAGGAGACGGTTACGAGTCAGAATAGTTCAGACCTACATCTGTTCTTCATCTCGCGGATCAGGAAGATCTGAGGTATAAATGGCTAATCTCGTACTTTTATACCCTTAAAATAGAGCCTAGGGCGGGTTAAATCCATAGGTTCCGATGCGCATGTAATGTACATGGCTATGGATTTCCCAATAGTGGTATCAGAGCGTTCATTAAGGAAATAATTGTCCATTAAATATTTAAAATTTTGTAAATTCTAGTATAATAAATTTTAGGGTTTTGAAAATATTATTTCAAAACATCACGGAAATAGTTTCTAGGAATATAATATTGGATATTATGATTCTCCGGAGTTTCGAAAAATAGTTTTTCGAAATCCGTTTTGGAAACGGAACTAAAACAAAAGAAAATACGAATTTTCAGCACGTCTCCGTTGAGAACGGAGTACTTCCGTTCAGAACTGAATAGTTCCTTTCCAACGAAATAATGCTGATTTTGTGAGAAACCCTAATTTTTATTATACATGGAATTTAAATATACAAATATGGTATGAGCTTTAGATCTGTGATTGTTCTGTGATGTAATCTTGTGTGTGAATGCCTGTAATACGGTCTAATATCTATAGCGACCAGTGAGTTGTCCAAAGTTATAATTATGGCAACATGTGAGTTGTCCAAATTTGTAAATTACCTTTTCTAGCTATAGGATAGTTGTTAGAATAGATATTACTTCAAGACTTCAAGGCAAGAGATCTTGGCGCAATCTTCGGAAGATAGCATTGGATCTTCGCACACGCAACAAAGGGTTCGTTGAAGATTACTCCTGCAATCTAGAGATAGATCTAGAATTAGGAACCTCATGATTGCTCGTGAGGATTAGGCTCATACCATATTTAACCTTGTTTCTGTGATGTTTATATTTATGAATCTAAAATAAAATTCTTCAGAATGTTAGGTAAACAAGTGCCCCCCATGTCACTGAAACCTTCGATACTTAGACAGTCTTCCATGTGGGTCATGCCAAAGCTGAGCATATGGAGGATTGTCTTTGTAAATGAGGGTACGCAGGAAATGGCGTCCAGCATGGGTCATGCCAAAGCTGAGTGTGCCGGACTCTATTTCGCTGATAATCATGCATGGTTAAACTTAGCTGAGCAAGCAAGTCGAACTTGGGCTCAGGGCACAAGATGGAATAATACACCATAAAAGAAAAGAGTTGTATATGATACAATTGGAAGTGTTCCTACCTAAATAGTTGTGTATTGAGGGTTGCACCAAAGCGCACTTAATACTTAATGAAATACGGATCTTGACTCACTATGAAACCTCATTCATTTGAAGTTTCCGAATCAATACTACTGAAGGTGGTCGATTTGAAGAAAAAATAGTGGGAGTACATTATAAGAAACACCAAAACAAAATAACCCCAATGAATAAATAATAATGGCACTTTACATTTTAACTTGTAGAATAATGGCACTTTACATTTGCGATCTATCCTTGATAAGGATAAGCTCAATGGGTCTAACTACCTTGACTGGTTTAGAAACCTGAGAGTTGTTCTCAAGGCTGACAATAAATTGTATATCATTGAAGAGGCTTACCCAGAGGAACCATAACAGGGAGCCACAAGGCTGCCCGAGATGCATATGCTAAATACGTTAAAGACGATACGGAGATAGCTTGTCTCATGCTAGCGACCATGACCTCCGAGCTTCAGAAGCAACTGGAGGACATGGGTGCTTACGATATGATCGTAACTCTCAAGGAAATGTTCCAAGAGTAGGCTAGAGTTGAGCGCTACAAAGCGACCGTCTCTCTGACTGACACAAAGATGGCTGAAGGTTCATCTGTGAGTGCTCATGTACTCAAGATGAAGAGCTATCTTGATCAATTGGAGAGGCTTGGTTTAGCTATGCCCATAAAATTGGTTGTTGACATAATTCTCGGGTCGTTACCTCCTAGTTTTAAGCAATTCATCATGAACTATAATATGCATCAGATGGAGAAATCCATCACCGAGTTGCATGGGATGCTTAAGAACGCACAGGAGGACATGAAGGCAAATATTGTCAAAGATGTTCTAATGGTTCACAAGAAGAAGGGTAAGAAGACCGGGAAGAAGAGAAAGGGTAAAAGCAAGGTGTTGCCTAAACCTAAGATCAAGAAAGACAAGGAGGGAGTTTGCTTCCATTACAACAAGGTTGGCCGTTGGAAGAGAAATTGCAAACTCTATCAGGACGAAATCAAGAAGGGTAGTGTGACTACCGCTTTAGGTATTTTTGTTATTGAAACTAATTCACTTACTTCTAAATCTTTGGAATTGGATACCGGATGTGGTACTCACATTTGTAATGATGTGCAGTGACTACGAAGGAGTAGAAGATTAGCTAAGGGCGAAGTCGACCTGTGTGTGGGAAATGGAGCAAGAGTTGCTGCATTAGCCATAGGAACTTATTTATTAATTTTTCCTAGTGGACTTATATTAGTACTTAACAATTGTTATTTTGTACCTGCTATGAGCAGAAATATTATTTCTATTTCTAGTCTAGCTTTGGATGGTTATAAATTTGTTATTGAGAATAATAATTGTTCTATCTTAAAGGATAATCTTTTCTATGAAAATGTTCTATTAGAAAGAGGTCTTTACGTTCTAGATCTTAAGAAAGAGAATTATTAGTCCATATATAACATTAACACTAAACGATTTAAACCGAATGACTCAAATACAACGTACCTCTAGCACTGTCGCTTAGGCCATATAAATGAGAAACGCATTTCTAAACTCCACTCTCATGAACTTTTAGACTCATTTGATTTGGAATCATTTGAGACGTGCGAGTCTTGTTTACTTGGTAAGATGACTAAGAAACCCTTCACAAAAGTTGGAGAAAGGGTCAATGACTTATTAGAACTCATACATACTGATGTATGTAGACTAATGAGTACAGCCGCTAAAGGTGGGTATCGGTACTTCATAACTTTCACCGACAACTTCAGTAGATATGGTTATGTCTACCTAATTAAGCACAAGTCTGAATCATTTGAAGTGTTCAAAGAATTTAAGAATGAAGTACAAAATCAACTTGGCAAGAAGATTAAAGCACTTCGATCTGATTGAGGAGGCGAATATCTGAGTCAGGAATATAAGGATCATCTCAGAGAATGTGGAATAGTTTCACAACTGACTCCTCCAGGAACTCGTTAGTGGAATAGAGTGTCCGAAAGGAGGAATCGACCCTTATTAGATATGGTTCGATCGATGATGTGTCAAACGAGTCTTTCAATGTCTTTCTGAGGTTACGCTCTTGAGAGTGCCACATTCATACTGAACAGGATTCCATCCAAAGCGGTTCAAAAGACGCCATATGAGATATGGACGGGGAAAAGCCCCAAGTTGTCTTTTCTTAAAATTTGGGGATGTGAGACTTATGTCAAACGTCAGTTTCCAGATAAACTCGGACCCAAATCTGATAAGTGCCTATTTGTGGGATATCCTAAGAAAACCAAAGGATATTACTTTTACCACCCATCAGAGAACAAAGTGTTTGTTGCTCGCAATGGAGCCTTCTTGGAAAGAGAGTTTGTCTCTATGAGAAGCAGTGGGAGTAAAGTGCAACTCGAAGAAATTCGAGACCCACCTATAGTTGCAGAACCTATGATGGAGGAACAAACAAGCTCTCAAGGAGTTGGCGAGCTTGAAACACAACAGACTCAACATAGATCTAGTAGGATTCGTCATGAGCCCGAGAGATACGGATTTCTCGTGTCTAATGATGATGATGTGACATTCATAGATGATGAACCAACGTCCTACCAAGATGCTATGAAGAGTCCCGACTCTCAGAAATGGTTAGAGGCCGTGAGAGCCGAGAAGCAATCCATGCAAGACAATCAAGTTTGGAATTTGATTGACCCATCCGAAGGCTTGAAGACCATCGGATGTAAGTGGGTCTTCATGAAGAAGACTGACGTACATGGAAAGGTACAAACCTACAAAGCAAGGCTTGTGGCGAAAGGTTTCAAACAAGTTCATGTTATTGACTATGATGAAACTTTCTCACCTGTAGATATGCTTAAATCCATCAGAATTTCATTAGCCATAGCAGTATATTATGACTATGAAATATGGCAAATGGATGTCAAAACAGCTTTCCTAAACGGAAATCTGACCGAGGACTTGCATATGATGCAACCTGAGGGTTTTGTCCATCCTAAGAATTTTGGTAAGGCTTGCAAGCTTCAAAAATCCATCTATGGATTGAAGCAAGCATCTCGAAGTTGGAACCTTCGTTTTGATGAAGTCATCAAAAGTTTTGGTTTTACCAAAAGTGAAGGTGAGCCTTGTGTTTACATGAAGTTCAGTGGGAGCACGGTAGTATTCCTGGTGCTTTACGTAGATGACATATTACTCATGGGAAATGACGTCCCAACATTATTGAACGTCAAGAAATTGTTGGGAGATGGTTTCTCGATGAAAGACCCAGGAGAAGCCTCCTACGTGCTAGGAATCAGGATCTATAGAGATAGATCTAGAAGGCTTATAGGTCTGAGTCAAAGTACATACATAGAAAAGGTCATGAAACGGTTCAGAATGCAAGAATCCAAAAAAGGATTTTTGCCCTTGTCACATGGCGTGTCTCTCAGTAAGACAAAGTGTCCTACAAGTGAGCAGGAATGAAGACGCATGACTAAGATCCCATATGCTTCGGCCATAGGATCTATCATGTATGTCATGATATGTACTAGACCGGATGTGTCATACTCATTGAGCGCAACAAGCAGGTTCTAGTCTAATCCAAGTGAAAGTCACGTATAGCTGTTAAAAGAATTCTTAAGTACTTACGAAGAACTAAGGACCTGTTCCTAGTCTATGGAGGTCAGGAAGACGAGCTCGTTGTAAAGGGTTGTACTGACGCAAGCTTCCAGACAGACTCAGATGACTTCAGATCGCAATCAGGTTATTTCTTTTGCCTAAATGGAGGCGCAGTGACATGGAAGAGTTCCAAGCAATGTACTGTGGCAGATTCTTCAACGGAAGCAGAGTATATAGCTGCTACAGAAGCGGCTAAAGAAGGTGTTTGGATAAAGAATTTTTTGGAGGAGCTAAGAGTAGTTCTGAGTATCTCGAAACTAGTGGATCTATATTGTAATAACAATGGAGCGATCACACAAGCAAAGGAACCAAGATCTCACCAAAAGTCCAAGCACATACTGCGACGCTTCCATCTGATCAAGAGAGATCATACAAAGGGGTAATGTTAAAACGTGTAGAGTGCCATCGGACGACAATGTCGCCGATCCATTAACTAAACCACTCCCGCAAGCAAAGAATGAGGGTCATGTTAGGTCTATGGGCATAAGATGCTTAGAATTGGCCTAGTGTAAGTGGGACACTGTAGGATTAATGCCCTAGGCCAAATGTATTTGTGCTAGGAAATGGATTATGTTTAAGACATTATTATTTATTCAATAAAGGTTCTTTCTTATATATATGTGTGTATGGGTTGTGAATGTATATTTCTTATATCAACCAAGAATGACACTTCGGGTTCATGTCATCAGAATACGTGATTCTGATAGTAGAACTGTGAACCAACAAATGATATTCTAAACTGTCCCTAGTGATATGTAGGATGTTTATAGAGATAGACATACTTTAGGTAAGAAGCTACATATCCATACTAGTATATTCGCCGGCTGGATGATCATGTTCTGCTGATCATGGACATAGAGATGTCAAGTCTGGAATATAGGTACGTGTTAGAGAACACGTACTGGACTGACCACACTATGAGAATATACATGGTATATGTCATTAGTGATTCTCATATGAATAGTGTGCTTGTTCCTACGACCTGAGGTCACCATGGATTCCTGTATGAGGAACTGCATACTTTAATATGATCTTACGTCATCCGTAACGGGATGATCATTAGGGTCATAGTTAGGTATGCACTGAATCATGACGAGGAATATGAGTGACCAAGATGGGTGATAAGTCATTAATTATACACATTTTATACCCAATACATATATGATATTGCACCATTATATGTGTTAATATTCTATTTATATGAATAATAATCACAACTTGAATGTTGATACTGCTAATGACATATCTATGTGAATTCAGGTGCAATTTGGATGGAGCATAGCTTGGAGAAAAAATATGTTGGAGCACAAGATGGAGATAATAATCAAGACTCGGACCTGCCGGTATAGGCTTAGTATTTTGGCCATAACTCAAAATTTGGGCCTTCTCTATATGCATACTATATAATGTTGGAAAGAAGAGAACAAGGCCCACAATTCATCCCATATCAATCCGTTTTGGAGAAAAGACTGGAGTCTTCGGCTGACTGACGCACTCTGGGCTTACAGGACTGCTTTCAAGTCCCCTATAGGCATGTCCCCTTATCGGCTAGTCTATGGAAAGTCTTGTCATCTTCCTATTGAACTCGAGAACAGAGCCTATTGGGCCATCAAGAAGTGCCATCTAGACTACCCAAACGATGCACTCAACCGGAAGCTACAAATCCAAGAGTTAGAGGAGATCCGAAATGACGCGTATGAGAACTCCCGAATCTTCAAGGAGAAGACCAAGATATATCACGACAAGAAGCTTGCCCATAAGGATTCCAAAGTGGGCGACAAGGTGTTGATGTTTAACTCAAGACTCAAATTACACTCGGGCAAGCTACAAAGTAGGTGGATAGGACCCTTTCTTGTGACCAAATTGTTCGATTATGGTGCAGCAGAAATTCAGGTCTTGATTCAGGGAATATCTTCAAGGTCAACGGGCACCGGCTGAAGTGGTTTCATGAGAGTTTTTATCCGAGTTGGATTGACATTCACGAGCTTAGCAAGCCATCATCCACTGGTTGAGGAAATGGAGACGTCGGGCCAACGACGTTAAAGAGAGGCGCTATTGGGAGGCAGCCCTGCAAATAAAGGTTGTGTTTTTATTTGTTTATTTTCTTTTTCTTGCATTGCATCACTACTTTTTGCTTAGCTTTACTCGGGGACGAGTAAACGTTTAAGTGTGGGGTGGAGTCTTTATTGCATGTTAGGTCATTAAAAAATAAAAAATAATAATAACTCATTTTTAAGCCTCCAATTAAAAAAAATGCCCAATAAAAAATAAAAAGGATTGAGAGAGAGCTGTAACGTGTATTGAATAATGTGGTGGAACTTGTTTGGACTCAAAAGGATCATATGGACCAGTTCAAGAAGAATTGAGGTCGTTGGTTTAGGGATCTTTTGTCACTGGTGAACTCGATTTGTTGTTTGAGTGCCAATAATTTAGGGATTTGCGCGAGAAATTATGTGAGGACTTACCATTGGACCGTGACCCGGAACTCAAGTTTGTTTATAGTATAATATCCATAATAACCCTCTATATCATCTCGTATATATATAAATAATATCCAGGTCTATTAGCTTCTAAAGTCACTTTGTTGCTTGATTTTGGAGAAGGAGGATTAGGTATTATATAAGAGATAGGGGGCGGGAAGTAGAGGTTAGTGTCAGAAGTTGAGGACTTATGTGTAGTAGATGAGCTTTGTGCACTGAGTGTATTCGTGAGGAGATGCATCTTAGATACAAATTTATGAGAGTAGACTCTCGGGTAAACTCTATTTTTGACACAAAGGCAAGTTAGGCCCATATAATCCTAATAGATTTGAGTCACAATCTTTAAAAAAAATAATAATAATAAAATAATAAAAACAAAAAAAATAATAATAAATAAATAAAAAAAAGATTGCATGACTCAAACTTGTTCCCCTTGTACATGGCCTAAACCTTAGTTTACCCGATTTGTGAGAAAGAGTGGATCCCAGTCATACATCTCAGGCTAGCAGTTAGGTTGACACATTTTGGGCCAGATGACTGAAGGTGCTAGGAGGTATGCACATTAGGTATGACACATTTTGTGAGAAAGAGAATCTAGTTGCAGATCACCTTAGCCGCCTTCCTATGAGTACTGAGGAGGGTACCCCAATATCGGAGTTTTTCCCTGAGGAATATCTCTATGCCGTGCAAAGCTATACACCATGGTATGCTGATATAGTGAATTACCTGGTGGCTAAAGACCTACCGGAGGATCTTACACGTGCACAGGCTGATCGAATCTGGTATGATTCCCGATTTTACATTTGGGATGAGCCTTACCTCTTTCGGATTTGCGCGGATCAAATTATTCGGAGATGTATACCAGATAATGAGGTCAAATTCGTGCTTGAGTTTTGTCACTCTCTCGAGTGTGGAGGACACTTTGGCGCAAAGCAGACAGCTCATAAGGTCCTTGAGTGTGGTTTCTTCTGGCCCACACTACATAAGGATGCTTACTTCTTCGTGAAGTCATGTGAGCGATGGCAAAGAATGGGAGGACTAACCAAGAGAGAAGAGATGCCGATGAAGTATATTCTTGCATGTGAGGTCTTTGAAGTGTGGGGTATCGACTTTATGGGACCTTTTCCTCCCTCATATGGTTTTGAGTATATCCTCCTGGCAGTCGATTATGTCTCCAAGTGGGTTAAGGCCAAGGCCACAAAACGAGCGGATGCAAAAACAATCGTGGATTTTGTCAAGGACCAGATCCTTAGTAGGTTTGGGGTCCCGAGAGTCATCATCAGTGATAGAGGAACCCATTTCTGCAACCCGTGTTTCGAGGCATTAATGAAGCAATACCATGTCACACATAAAACCTCGACAGCTTACCACCCCCAAACCAATGGCCAAGCAGAGCTTTCGAATAGGGAGATCAAAGGCGTTTTGGAGAAAGTGGTGAACCCCACCGAGAAAGACTGGAGTATTTGGTTGAATGACGCACTCTGGGCTTACATGACTGCGTTCAAGTCCCCTGTAGGCATGTCCCCTTATTGGCTAGTCTATGGAAAGGCTTGTCATCTTCCGGTTGAACTCGAGCACAAAGCCTATTGGGCCATCGAGAAGTGCCATCTAGACTACTCAAACGATGCACTCAACCGGAAGCTGCAAATCTAAGAGTTAGAGGAGATCCGAAATGACGCGTATGAGAACTCCCGAATCTTCAAGGAGAAGACCAAGATGTATCATGACAAGAAGCTTGCCCACAAGGATTTCAAAGTGGGTGACAAGGTGTTGCTGTTTAACTCAAGATTCAAATTACACCCGGACAAGCTACAAAGTAGGTGGATAGGACCCTTTCTTGTGACCAAATTGTTCGATTATGGTGCAGCAGAAATTCAGGGTCTAGATTCAGGGAAGGTCTTCAAGGTCAACGGGCACCGGCTGAAGCGGTTTCATGAGAGTTTCGATGCGAGTTGGATTGACATTCACGAGCTTGGCTAGCCATCGTCCACTGCTTGAGGAGATGGCAACGTCGGGCCAACGACTTTAAAGAGAGGCGCTACTGGGAGGCAACCCTGCGAATAAAGGTTGTGTTTTTCTTTGTTTATTTTCTTTTTCTTGCATTGCATCACTACTTTGTGCTTAGCTTTACTCGGGGATGAGTAAAAGTGTAAGTGTGGGGTGGAGTCTTTATTGCATGTCAGGTAGTAAAAAAAAATAATAAAAAAATAAAAATAATAAATAATAAAAACCCATTTTTAAGCCTCAAATTAAAAAAAATGCCCAATTAAAAAAAATCAAAAGGATTGAGAGAGAATTGTAACTTGTGTTGAATAATCTGGTGGAACTTGTTTGGACTCAAAACGATCATATAGACCAGTTCAAGAAGAATTGAGGTCGTTGATTTAGGGATCTTTTGTCACTGGTGAACTCGATTTGTTATTTGAGTGCCAATAATTTAGGGATTTGCGCGAGAAATTATGTGAGGACTTACCATTGGACCGTGACCCGAAACTCAAGTTTGTTTATAGTATAATATCCAGAATAACCCAGTATATCATATCGTATATATATAAATAATATCCAAGTCTATTTGCTTCTAAAGTCACTTTGTTGCTTGGTTGTGGAGAAGGAGGGTTAGGCATTATATAAGAAGATAGGGGACGGGAAGTAGAGGTTAGTGTCAGAAGTTGAGGGCTTATGTATAGTAGATGAGCTTTGTGCACCGAGTATATTCGTGAGGAGATGCATTGTAGAGACAAATTTATGAGAGTAGACGCTCGGGTAAACTCTATTTTTGACACAAAAGCAAGTTAGGCCCCTATAATCCTAATAGATTTGAGTCACAATCTTAAAAATAAAATAAATAATAATAAAAAATAAAAAAAAACAATAAATAATAATAAATAATAAATAATAAAATAAAAATAAAAATAAATAAAAAAAAGATTGCATGACTCAAACTTGTTCCCCTTGTACATGGCCTAAACTTTAGTTTACCCAATTTGTGAGAAAGAGTGGATCCCAGTCATACATCTCAGGCTAGCAGTTAGGTTGACACATTTTGGGCCAGATGACTGAAGGTGCTAGGAGGTATGCACATTAGAAGGTTCATTATTCCAAGCAGATAGGAGGTATAGGCGATATCTTTTCGGAGAGTAGAGGCATGAGTTTAGAAAATCAAGTAACAACTTGACCGAAAGTGGCGAAGTAGACAAGCGAACAAATTACGTAGTGTGTATATATATATATATATATATATATATATATATATATATATATATATATATATATATATATATGTATGTATGTATGTATGTATGTATTATCCACCATATTCCATCATATTCCACCAAACATAACTTGAGAATTCCCCTCACGACCAAGGTAGGAAATCACGATTCATTTGAGAACTGAGAGTTATTATGAGAGAGTGAGTGCGAGTTTCACCAAAGTGCATGGAATCTTACACAAGGGACCAAAGATCATTATTGATTGGTATATAAGTGAAGAGCGAGTCAAAAACATGGGACCCATCTTACCAATACAAGTTACAATGTTTGCTCGAGGACGATCAAATGTTTAAGTGTGGGGTGATTTGATAAGTCATTAATTATACACATTTTATACCCTATACATATATGATATTACACCATTATATGTGTTAATATTCTATTTATATGGATAATAATCACAACTTGAATGTTGATACTGCTAATGACATATTTATGTGAATTCAAGTGCAATTTGGATGGAGCATAGCTTGGAGAAAAAATATGTTGGAGCACAAGATGGATATAATAATCAAGACTCGGACCTGCCGACATAGGCTTAGTATTTCGGCCATAACTCACAATCTGGGCCATCTCTATATGCATACTATATACTGTTGGAAAGAAGAGAACAAGGCCCACAATGCATTCCATATTACCAGAGCCCAATTCAGAGATATACATGTCCCAAATTGACCATCTTCTGGACAGATCTATCATGCACTTTGCATTCACTCCTCATGTTTTTGCCATGCTCATTCACACTCTTTGCAAGGGGCTTCATTCATCCCTCATGATCACCTTTTGAGAGGGTTATAACCAGGTGCAAGGCGTCTATTCTAATCACTTTTGAACTTCATCATTCTCTCTCTTGGAGTTGGGTAAGTCAAGCAAGCTTCACTCTTCATCCACGCTTCATTAATGGGTTCTATCATTATTTTTTTTTCTTTCTTTTCCATGTATTTCGAGTAAGCCCTTCGAGGCATAGTTAGTGTTTATGTTTTTGTGTTGCAACTTTTGAGACCATTAATAATGAATTTTATTTGAACGGTTATTATTTTGTTTTCACTTACTTATTATCTTTCATGCTCAATGAATTATTTTAAGTTTATTTCGGTCAATTCTATGTTCAATAGTAATTAACAAGGGCCACAAAATTCTTATGGTTGCTTTGCTCAATAGCCTCCATTAGAATTTGAATAATAGCCAAGTGCAAATAACTCACAGCGATCTAAACAGTTCTGAACAAGCTCATTGTTTAGGAGGTTTTGATTTGTTTAAATAACTAATGATTTCTATTGAATTGGTTATGATATTCATGTAGGTTAGTGTTTTTATTTACGAGCTCATCTAAACTAAAACCCAATCTTTTTGTTGGATTTATTTACCGGTTAGAGCTCATCTTACTGCACTTAAGAGATTAATTCCAAATTCATAAGTTACACACAAATTCACTACACAAAACTATGCCTCAATTCACAAAATCACCACATCTCTTGATTTTAACTCTAAGTTTTCTCTTTACTTGTTACTTTCATTTTGTTGCAATCAACCAATCAACAACCCCCCCCCCCAATTGTGTGTCTTGTTTTAGGTCTTGTGTTTGGCTTTATTTATGGTCTTGGTTTCTCTTTATTTTAGTTTTCTATTTTTGTTGAGTTCATTTTAATTAGAGAAGTAATCTTTTCACCTAATTTAATCTAAATAGCTCTCTGTGGTTCGACCCCTACTTCTACTGTCTACTGTATTATAGTTAAGTCTAGGGTTATAAATTTCTTTTGGTAAGTGTAAAACGACTGCAAAAATATCGCTTATCAAAATGGCGCCGTTGCCGGGGAGCTAGCAACGCGACTATTCTAGGTCAATATTCACACATCTCTTGTGTAGTACGGTAGTCTACATTTGTGTCAGAGTAAACCAAATTTACTTTTTGTTAGTCATATCTTTTTAACTTTTTGTTAGAGTCACACTTTCATTACCTTTGTTATCTTTTTCACTTTTTGTCACAGTCAGTCATACTATTTATTTTCACTTTGAGTCTGCATTACTTGCATTCACTAATTCTCTCTTTTATACTTGATTCCAGTTCATGAAAGCTACTCGTAGTTCTAATCTTCCACTTGCACCACTAGATCCGGAGATCGAGAGAACACATCTGGAGCGAAGAAGAGCACATCCGGTGACACCCGAAAACAGCCAAGGAAACCGAAAAGGTGGAGAACTCGGACAGCGACAGCGAGCCTCCTACTCCACCAGCTCCTTCTCATGCTACAAGAGGTAACACTACAGTCATGGCTAATTTTGAGGATAGGACACTTAGGGACTTGTCTACCTTTGATTTTGCTACCAACCAGTATGGTATTGTATTACCACTGGTCCCGAATTTTAAGATCCATACGGGTCTTCTTCAATTATTACCGACCTTCAATTGGAGTGCCGGAGAGGACCCGCACTCTCACATGCGGGAGTTCAACCATATCACCGCAACAATGATGCCGACGGAGATTGAAGATGAAGGTCCTTACAAGCTGCGACTGTTTTCATACAGTCTTCGAGGACCAGCAAAGGACTGGTACTACCATCTAGCACCTTTTCCAACAACTTGGGTAGAACTTCAAAAGTTGTTTCTAGACAAGGATTTTCCTGTCTCTCTTACCGCTTCTATTAGGAAGCAGATTTGTAGTATTCAACAAGAAGTAGGAGAAAGCCTCTACGAATACTATGATCGCTTCGAGAAGTTGTGTGCAAAATGTCCCAACCATCATGTCCCAGAGAATCTCTTAATTCAACACTTGTATGATGGGATGCTTCAAGAGACTAGGGATAATGTAGATTCTGCCAGTGGGGGTGCTTTCATAGATAAAACCGTTTGGCAAGCACGAACCTTGATAGAAACCATGGCAAAAAAATGCCCAATCTAGTAGAACTAGATCTCGAATTAGGGGAGTTAGTGAGATTAGAGACTGTGATTTGGAGAAGTGAGTGAATGGTATGGACGCCAAATTAGACAGCCTAGCTAATATGATGGCATCATTCATGGGAACTAAAGTAGAAGTGAAAGCATGCGGTGTCTGCACTCAGACAGGGCACACCACCGATACCTGCCCAACACTGCATGATGAGGAAAAAGTCACGACCACAGCTTGCGGCATCTTCAAGCTAAACCAACATGGAAATTCAAATGGGGGTCAAAACCGTAATTACGATCCCTATTCCAAAACATACAACCCTGGATGGAGTGACCACCCAAACTTCAGATGGCGTGACCCAGGAAACCAACAACAACCTCTTCAAAACCATAATCAAAATTCTTCTTCTTCCTCACCTCCAATTGACCCTGATTTGAAAAGTCCTTCTGACATTGTGACCTCCTTGGCCACGTCAACTTCTTCTTTTCAGAAGGATACAATGAGTGCCCCAACACATCTGGGCACCCAAATTGCTCAAATATCCTCTGAATTAAACCGGTTAAAAACTCAGGGGTCCTCGCAACTTTCTTCCCAAACTCTCAACCCCCTTGATAATGCATGTGCTATCACCTTAAGAAGTGGTAAAGAAATAGAAGGGAGTAAAAGAAACATGAAAGGTGAAGGAGAGATTGAAGTAATTAAGCCGGAATCCGATAAGATGAAAGAAAAGCCCGAGGAAATACCACCTTATAAACCTAGAGTCCCTTTTCCTAGCCGTTTAGCGGTTAACACCAAAAAGGATGAGGCAGAGAGAGATATCTTAGAGGTTTTAAAGAAGGTGGAAGTAAACATTCCATTACTCGAGGCCATTCGTCAAGTCCCTCGCTATGCGAAATTTCTCAAGGACTTGTGCACGAATAAGAGAAAGCTAAGTGGCCATGAGAGGGTGACAATGAGTGAGAATGTCTCTGCGGTTATCCGCAAGAAGCTTCCAGATAAGCAAAAAGACCCTGGCATGTTTGCCATTCCTTGCAGCATTAGGCACCATGAATTTGCTAGGTGCATGCTTGATCTTGGGGCATCTATCAATGTCATGCCCTTCTCTATCTATTCTTCCCTCGGTCTAGGACCTTTGAAAAAGACCGGGGTGATCCTCCAACTGGCCGATCGCTCTACTGCTGTGCCAGAAGGAGTTCTAGAGGATGTCTTCATTAAGGTCAATGGACTTGTCTTTCCCGCGGATTTCTACATTCTGCGTATGGATGAGTCTGATAGCTCACCGAGCTCAACTCCCATTCTTCTGGGAAGACCCTTTCTTAAAACTGCCCAAACCAAGATTAATGTGCACAATGCAACTCTTTCTATGGAGTTTGACGGAGAGAATATCTCTTTCAATATATTTGATGCTATCAAGCATCCTTCTGACGGGCATGTCTCTGCTATTTGTACCATCGACCCAGTTGATGAGTGCGTCGACAACTTCTTCTCTTTCGAGTTCATCGATCTGCTCGAGTCCATTCCTGATCTATCTCCAGATGAGCAGATCCTTCTTCGGAGTCTATCTGCCTTGGCCATTGGAGAGGCTTCTTCTTCTTCTTCTTCTTCTTCTTCTTCTTCTTCTTCTTCTTCTTCTTCTTCTTCTTATCTCTTGATAAAATCTTCTCTTGAGCTCACCAAACCTTCCATTGTGAGTCCCCCCTCTCTTGACCTAAAACCTCTACCAGCTCATTAAAGGAGACACTCTTCCAGTGATCATCCCTAGTAGCCTCATGGCTACTCAGGAAGAGAAATTAGTTAATGTATTGAGGAACCACAAGACTGCTATTGGATGGACTCTAGCTGATATTAAGGGAATTAACCCTCTACGTGTATGCATCGGATATTGTTGGAGGATGGATCTAAACCATCTCGTGAGCCTCAGCGTAGGCTGAATCCTCCAATGATGTTTAAGACATTATTATTTATTCAATAAAGGTTATTTCTTATATATATGTGTGTATGGGTTGTGAATGTATATTTCTTATATCAACCAAGAATGACACTTCGGGTTCACGCCATCAGAATACATGATTCTGATAGTTGAACTGTGAACCAACAAATGACATTCAAAACTGTCCCTAGTGATATGTAGGATGTTTATAGAGATAGACATACTTTAGGTAAGAAGCTACATATCCATACTAGTATATTCGCGGGCTGGATGATCATGTTCTGCTGATCACGGACATAGAGATGTCAAGTCTGGAATATAGGTACGTGTTAGAGAACATGTACTGGACTGACCACACTACGAGAATATGCATGATATATGTCATTAGTTATTCTCATATGAATAGTGTGCTTGTTCCTATGACCTGAGGTCACCATGGATTCCTGTATGAGGAACTGCATACTTTAATATGATCTTTGGCTCATCGCCCAGATCCATATTTCAATTAAGTCCTAAGTGAGCTTTGGCTCATCGCCCAGAAGTTAACTTATTTAGGTAGGAATAATTCCAATTGTATCTCATACAACTCTTGAACAACATAGGATAAGCATCATATGCCCGACGTATATATCCTATCATATGTCTCGAGCCTAAAGTCCGACTTGATAGCCTAGTTAAGTCAAACCATGTCTAATCATTGGCAAAATAGTACCCAGCACACTCAGCTTTGGCATGACCTATGTAAGGTCGATCAGAGTATCGAGAGAATTAGACTTATGGAAGGCACTTCATGACTTAACATTGTTTTGAGGGATTTTATTTAATATTATATGTTATTATGCAATATTCAAAGAACATCACATGTACTAATAGAATAAAGATAATAACAATGATATATCATGGCCTTGATCTTTATGAACTAACTTAAAGATTTGCTAATATATGTTTCATCTCCATGAAATTTTCTTAGATTGTATTTGGAAATCTTATCTCCATGTATAGAAATCGATGAACTCTTTCATTGCCATGATGTGTGATTTAAAATAAACTTGTCATCTTAATGATGTCTTCATGATGGACGATGAACTCCTTCATCTCAATGATGTATGTGTTATGCCTAATGAACTCTCTCATTATATCAACACATATCAACAAATATATCAAATATAAACATAATCATATTATGTTTCGATTATTTACCCATTTATAAAATATATATATATATTACAGGTCAAAACTCAATGATTGATTTGGTCAACATTTGACTCGGTCAACGATCAACATTTGACAAGGTCAACAGTCAATGGTCAATATTTTGACCAGGTCATGATCAACTTTTGACCAATTTAATGGTCAACAGTCAAGGGGTAAATTAGTGTAGTCAACTATCAATAATTAACATTCAATACAATCAACAGTCAACATAGTCCACAGTCAACACAGTGTGTCAACAGTCAACTGTCAACATGATTTTTCTACACATTAATACATCATAGGCATCTTTTCATGAATTCAATACTTCACATGCAACTTTTCATGTAATAATGCATCACACGCACCATTTCAAAAAGGCAATTCATGGTATGCACCCTTTCATGAAGACACAACTATTCAAGAGGTCGCAACTCTTGCGATTGCATCTTCTCGACCGTACCTCTTAGTTGCGAATGTCGATTACACCCGTTGGTCGCCCCTCTTGGTCGCAACAGTTAGTCGCAACCTATTGGACATGATATTTGGATCATATTCATTAGTCACACCCTTTGGTCGCACGCTTTGGTCGCACCCATTCGTCGCAACCTTATGGACGTGACATTTGGATCACATCCGTTGGTCACATCCTTTAGTCGCACCCTTTGGTCGCACTCATTCGTCGCAACCTTATGGACGTGGCATTTGGATCGTATCCGTTGGTCACACCCTTTCGTCGCACCCTTTCATCGCAACCTTTCATCGCGTCTTTTGGATGTGACATTTGAATCGCATCCCTTGGTCACACCCGTTAGTCGCACCCATTGGTCGCACCCTTTGGTCGCATCCATTGGTCGCAACCTTTCATCGCGTCTTTTGGATGTGACATTTGAATCGCATCCCTTGGGATTGCACCTTTTCGGTCGTACCTCTTAGTTGCGCATGTCGATTACATCCGTTGGTCGCACCTCTTGGTCGCAACCGTTAGTCGCAACCTATTGGACGTGATATTTGGATTATATCCATTGGTCACACAATTTAGTCACACCCTTTGGTCGCACCCATTCGTCGCAACCTTATGGACGTGACATTTGGATCGCATCCGTTGGTCACACCCTTTAGTCACAACCTCTAGTCGCAACCTTTCGTCGCGTCTTTTAGATGTGACATTTGAATCGCATCCCTTGGTCACACCCGTTAGTCGCACCTTTTGGTCGCACGCTTTGGTCGCATCCATTGGTCGCAACCTTTCATTGCGTCTTTTGGATGTGACATTTGAATCACATCCCTTGGTCACGCCCGTTAGTCGCACCTTTTGGTTGCACCCTTTGGTCGCAACCTTTGGTCGCATCCGTTGGTCGCAATCTTTTGTTGCATCTTTTGGATGTGACATTTGAATCGCATCCCTTGGTCACACCCGTTAGTCGCACCTTTTGGTCGCACCCTTTGGTCGCATCCGTTGGTCGCAACCTTTCGTCGCGTCTTTTGGATGTGACTTTTGAATCACATCCCTTGGTCACACCCGTTAGTCGCACCTTTTGGTCGCTCCCTTTGGTCGCATCCGTTGGTCGCAACCTTTCGTCGTGTCTTTTGGATGTGACATTTGAATCGCATCCCTTGGTCACACCCGTTAGTCGCACCTTTTGGTCGCACCCATTCGTCGCAACCTCATGGACGTGACATTTGGATCGCATCCGTTGGTCACACCCTTTAGTCTCACCCTTTGGTCGCAACTCTTGGACTCAACTTTTGAATCGTTTTCCTTGGTCACGCCATTTAGACGCAATCCTTGGTCGTGACCTTTGGATCATATTTCTTGGTCGCAACTCTTGGATGCAACACTTGGATGCAACCTTTGGATCGTATCCCTTGGCGACATCTTTTGGACACAACTTCTGGATCACATCTATTCATCGGATCTTTTGATCGTATCTCTTGGAAATAACTTTTGGATCACATCCTTTGGTCATATCCTTTGGTCGCATTCTTTAGATGCAACTCTTGGATCATATCCATTAATCGCATCTTTTCTATTAAGAATATTCAACACTTGAATACTCTATATGCAAGCCTTATAATTATAAATCAAAATTATAAATGGTATCTAAATAGTATATATCACATATATACCGACTCTATTTAACTGAAACACGCACGTCGCTCTGATACCACTGTTGGATCTCGGACGTTCATAACGCAGCGGAAAAATAAAAATTTCGTCCAAAACCAATCCGAGGATCCGTGCGTATCGGTTAAATCAAAGAAATAAATATTAAAGATACCTTTCGGATTACGCTTAATCCGTGACGATCAAACCATGCATATTGTCCTTGCGCCTCTAAACCGGTTACCATCCTAACCGATTTTTGGTCCGTCTAGGCCGTCTAGGTCGGGTCGTGCGGAAGTCCTCTACCGCACACACAATCGATCTCCACCAAAACTCTCAACAAACCGTTCTCATCTTCTTAGGCCGAATAGAACACAAGCGCCGAAAGTACGAACGCCTCTACCGGTGTCCACACGAACAAACTTCTTAAGACGGGAAGAACAATATATATGTTAGTAGCTTGTTCTCCTCTTGCATAAGAAAACTCTTCTTATTTTATCTCACAAAAGATGTATATAATTCCTCTCATATAATCGCACTCTTTCATTTTTTTCATACAAAAGGAAAGCACCCTTTCATAATTTTGTCATACAAATTAGAAAGTATATTTTCTCTCTTTTGTCTCACAAAAGAGAATGAGCAATAAGGAGAGAGAGAGAGAGAGAGAGAATGATGTGTTGTATATTGTGAATTTGGAGACCTCTATATCCTTATATAAAGGTGAAGAGTCATGTCTCTTCACACTAAAAGATGTGTATGACATCACTCATCATTATCCATATGCCATCATCTAGACTCTTCTAGATTACATGATCTTTTGTGCTCATAGTCTTTATATACATATATATCACATCTTATCATATAAGATGACAATATATTTTGTGACATTCTTATGCAACTCATCATATAAGTCGCTAGGATTTTCTGCGCTCATTTCAGTTTGTTCTTTGTGTGTGACCCTGTAGGTTCACTAAATGTTGGCAATAGAGTCGACAGTCTATAAATCATGAGCGGACTCTAACAAGCCATCATGACTACCCAATTTAAGTGAATATCGATGATCCGATTTACCTAATCTACAATCACGTATTTAGTCCCTTTGTCACGCGATATCTATATCGATCGTAAGGTATGTAATATGCCATCCTTATATAAATCGATTAATATTTCTTGATCCCAAATTAAACTGAATAAGAGCAAATGACATTAATAACTCTTATTAATTCATTTGAGTATGGCCATACATTTCTTCAGGTCAATTTACTTTATAGTTTTACTATCAAAGTCACGCACTTTGATGACATAAAGCTGAATTGCATATTCATGGTCTATTTTAATTATATTAAAATAACCTATACACACATATTATATGAAATATCATAGAATAAATATTATGTTTGTTATTACAATCCATCATCTAGGTCACAAACACTTTGGCCTAGGGCATAACACCATCACCTATAACTAATGATAGCTTTAGGTACTCCAAAGCGCTGAAAGATGTTCTTTTTAAGGAACTCGATCACCGTTTTGGAGTTGGCATCTCTTGTTGGTATTGCCTCAACCCACTTAGACACATAGTCGACACATACAAGAATATACAAATAACCATTTGATTGAGGGAATGGGCCCATGAAATTTATCCCCCAAACGTCAAAAAGCTCAGAAAACAGTAAAGTTTTAAGAGGCATTTCGCTTTTGCGGGTTAGATTATCCATTCTTTGGCAATTCTCACAACTCTTTACAAAGGAATGGGCATCTTTGTAAAGAGTTGGCCAATATAATCCGCCTTGGAACACCTTGTGACTTGTGTGTTGGGCTCCAAAGTGGTCCCCACATTCTAAAGAGTGACAAAAAGATAATATCGACTTGTAGTCACAATTGGGCACGCACTTGCGCACCATTTGATCGGAGCTGATCTTATAGAGGAGTGGATCTTCCCAAAAATAGTAGCGCGAGTCTTTCTTGAGTTTATCCTTCTGCTCACGAGAGAGCGTATTTGGCATTTGTCCCGTCTCTAAAAGGTTGACGATGTCTGCATACCAAGATGTGCTCGCCTGGATTGCATAAAGATGCTCGTCAGGAAACAACTCGTTGATCGGAAGAATGTCACCCTCATTTGTCGGAAGTCGACTGAGGTGATCGGCGACGAGGTTTTCTGCGCCTTTCTTGTCTCGGATCACCACATTAAACTCTTGAAGAAGGAGAGGCCATCGTTAAGAGGTGCGGTTTGCACTCCTTTTTCTTCATCAAATACTTCAACGCTGCATGATCTGAAAACACAACCACTTTTGCTCCGACCAAATATGATCGGAACTTTTCCAAGGCATATACAATAGCTAATAATTCCTTTTCAGTGGTCGTGTAATTACGTTGTGCATCATCAAGTGTCCTAGAAGCATAATAAATAACGTGAGGATCGTTACCAACCCGTTGACCCAAGACGGCGCCAACGCTCAATCCACTCGCATCGCACATGATCTCAAATGGGAGGTTCCAGTCGGGTGGCTTGATTATTGGGGCAGTGCACAACTTCTCCTTCAGGATGTCGAAGGCGTCCTTACATGCGTCATCAAAGTCAAATTTGGCATCTTTTTGGAAAAGGCAGCACATCGGTTGCACGATCTTGGAGAAGTCGCGTATGAAGTGCCTGTAAAATCCTGCGTGGCCTAATAATGAGAGCACATCCTTCAAATTTCGAGGGTAAGGTAACGTCTTGATTACGTCAACCTTCACCTTGTCCACCTCCAAATCCTTCTCTGAAACAAGATGACAGATGACCTAAGACAATTCCTTGGCTCACCACGAAGTGGCACTTTTCAAAATTCAAGACAAGGTTAGATTTGACAAACTTTCCCATTATTAGCCCCAAATTAGTTAAACACTCATCAAATGAGTTGTCATAAATGGAGAAGTCGTCCATAAAAACTTCTATAAATTTTGAAATGTACTCAGAGAAAATGGAGATCATACACCTTTGAAATGTACCTGGAGCATTACATAACCCGAAAGGCATCCTTCGATACGCGAAAGTACCAAAAGGACAAGTTAATGTTGTTTTCTGTTGGTCGGCGGGATCAATTGCGATTTGGAAAACCCTGAGTACCCGTCGAGAAAATAATAATAGGGTCGGCCTGCCAGTCGCTCAAGCATTTGGTCGATGAAAGGAAGAGGGAAGTGGTCATTCCTTGTCACCGCGTTGAGTTTACGATAGTCAATGCAAACTCGCCAACCATTTTGCATTCGTGTAGGTACCTTTTCGCCTTCCGGGTTCTCCACAATTGTAATCCCCGTCTTTTTGGATACTACGTGAATTAGGCAAATTCATATTTCCAACTTCTTGTATTAACATGTCACTTTCATTGCCTAACAAATTTTTGTTCTTTTAGGGTTCTACTATGTCCACATTTTATAATTCGTCCCAAAACTCATCAAAAGAAGTATTTAAAGAATTTAAAGAATGAGAAGACTCCCCTATAAAATGTTCATCGACGAGCTCGTCAATCTCATCGATGATGAAAATGCTCGACACGTTGTGGTCATCAGGAAATTTGCTCACGTCACAGATGTTGAAGGATATCTTCTCGTTGTCGAACTCCATCGACAAGGTTCCCGCATGGCAGTCGATTCAATTTTTCACTGTCCTGAGAAATGGTCTCCCCAATAGGATGGAAGAAGAATCTGCGGTGCTTACCCTGACCAACACATCTTCCACCACTCCCATAGGTTGGATTGCAGATCGATTTGAAAGGGTCACCACGACTCGAGTGTTCTTCAGTCTACCCAGGTCAAGGGTATCGTAAACGGACCTGGGCATTACATTAATCGTAGCCCCTAACTCAAGCATGCACCTTGCAAACTGGTGGTGCCCAATTGTACACGGAATGGCGAAGATTTCAATATGCTTTTCTTTTGTGGGAAGTCTGGCATCTAGGCTTAAAAGAGTCGAGAGGTTTACCTTCTCATCCCCTTTTAATCTTCTCTTGTTAGTGCACAAGTCTTTCAAGAACTTGGCAACATTGGGAATTTTTCGATGGCGTCAACGATGGGAATATTCACTTTCACCTTTTTAAAAATTGCCAACATGTCTTTTTCGGCCTCTGCCTTTTTGTTTACCGCCAAACGGGAAGGAAATGGTGCCTTTGGCCTGTAAGCTCTCTGTTCCCTTTCTCTCTTTTCTTCCTCTTTTCCCTCTTTTTCTTTTTCTTTTACCTTTCCTTGTATATCCATAGTTACATTTTAATCCTCCAACCCTAATTCTTCATCTTTCTCCCCTTGCTCGTCACGCCTTTTTATAATAACTTCTTTCTTCTCTCTAGGGAACTCAACTTCTTTCCTGTTTCATGAATTGTAAGAACGGGTTTAGTGTCAAGTCCCCTTCCTTGAGATGGGAGCTTGTTATCCACCTGTCATTTCAATACATTAACCTCGCCTACAATTTGTTTCACTTACATCTCAAGGTTTTACATTTGGTGCCCAATTGTGCAGGGACTTAAAATGGACGAGAGGTTTACTTTCTCATCCCCTTTTAACCTTCTTTTGTTAGTGCTCAAGTCTTTCAAGAATTTGGCAAGATTGGGGGATTTTTCGATGGCGTCAATGATGGGAATATTCACTTCCATCTTTTTGAAAATTGCCAACATGTCCTTTTCAGCTTCTGCCATTTTGTTCACTTTTCTTCCTCTTTTCCCTCTTTTCCTTTTTCCTTCCCTTGTATATTCATAATTACATTTTCATCCTCCACCATTAATTCTTCGTCTCTCCCCCTTTGTTCTTCACGCCTTTTCACAACAATCTCTTTTTCCTCTCTTGGAAACGCAACCTCTTTCCTGTTCCTTAAATGAATTGCAAGAATAAATTTAGTGTCAGGTCCCCCACCTTGAGATGGGAGCTTATTATCCACCTGTCCCTTCAATACATTAACCTAGCCTGCAATTTATTTCACTTCCATCTCAAGGTTTTGCATTTGTCGGCCTTGGATTGCTTGATCTTCTGAAAGGTTTGCTTGGCCTTGTGAGATAACCGAGATTTGACCTGCGAGTTTATTTTTCACACTCGAGAGCTGGTTTTGAAAACCAGAAAATTATCCCGTAAGGCCTTGCATCATAGCCATTAGTTGGGCCATGTCCGAATTTGAAGATGAAGATTCAGAAGAAGATGGTTGTGTGTTTTGACGTGGAGTTGGAGTAGGTTGAGAGTGCTGGGGTTGCGCGTTTGGGTGAGTATAGAGTCATTGCCTTTGGGTTTGTTGTTAATTCTCCTCCGTTCTCCAACGAAGGTTGGGGTGTTTCCTTCCAGGATCGTAAGAATATTGAGGCTTTTGATACCCATATCCCCCTTAGTTTCCCCCATAACTCCCCATAGCATTCACATCCTGTTGAAGAGTCTCACATTCGTCAGTCAAATGTGACGTACTCGCACAAAATCCACATTTCTTAGGTTCAATTTTCCCCCCAACCGCATTAAGCATTTGCCTAAATCTCGACTCAAAATTCACGGTGATTCGAGACTCCATCGCCTTGAGATCTATTGCGTTTGTGGCATTCACTTATCCTTTTATTCCACCACGCCCTCTCATTCCTTCCGCATTCGTCTCGATGAGCGTTCGCAGTTGAGAGGGAGTCATGTCGTTGAAAGATCCACCTGTTGAACATTGGAGTAAGCGGGCATCGAGGTCATTCATCCCTTGCAGGAATTGGTCGAGAAGAGAGGTCTCGGTAAGGTGGTGATTTGGGCATGACGCGAACAACCTTGTGAATCGCTCGTAATACTCCTGGAGGTTTTCGCCACTCTCTTGTTGAATTTCTGTGATTTCATACCGCAACTTGGCGGTAAGGGTTTCAGGATAATATCGCTTTAGGAAGCGCTTCACCGCCTCCTCAAAAGTTCGGAACGGCCCTCCTTGGAGATGATTCAGCCAGTCTCAAGGAGCGTCTTCTAAAGTGTGAGAAAAAAGAGTGAGTTTATTATTATCCAAATCATTAGTTTTACCAAAAAGAGTTGTGCATTTACGATCTAATTCACCCAAATGTGTGTATGGATTTTCATTTCTATGGCCTTCAAAAATAGGTAAAACACCTAATATGGAAGGATTCAATTTAAAGTTTGGCACAGTTGATATCACAATATTTCCTGGATTTTGTTGAAGATTGTGTGCTAATAGTTTTCCTAACATTTTCTCTTCAGCCATTTTTACTTTATCTTGATTTTTTAAAGGTTCTTTTTCAACTTTTATAACTTGAGATGATGAAGATGATGATGAATAGAAAAGTCCTGATGATGAAGATCGGATGTAGGGATTGATCGGAAGATCTTGAGCTTGTTCTTGTGGCTCTTCCACTAGTGGTAGCTCCGTCTTTGGATCTTGAGGCCCTAAGAAAGGAGAAGCCTCCACGCTTGGATTTCATTTTGAAGAGGATGAACAACTTGTCACACCTCTTCCCTTGTTCTTCTTGATCTCCCGAAGCGTCTTATTAATCTCCGGATTTAAAGCTAGTTGAGGTTCGCCTTGCTACCTGGTCCTTCTCATATACCTTTAAAACAAACAAAAATAAAAAATACTAGAAAAAACGTGAGATTAGTTAGTCAAAAATTTAATGCAAGCCGCTTCTCCGGCAACAACGCCATTTGTAAGAATGCGAATTTGTCGTTTTAATTCACAACTTAACAAAGAAATTTATAAGTCTCCTAAGCAATTCAATGTATATGTGACATGCGAGTTTAGGATGTTGATCCACAAAGAAGCAAGGCCTTAAATTTTTAACTTTTAATCTCGTGTTTATTAAGTGCAAGTTGTTGAACAAGATGTTGTTGTTGTTGTTTTTAAAAGAAAAATGTAAGAGAAAATAAAAGAAATAAAATTTTATTTTTGATAGATTAAAAAAAAGAACGAGTAGGGAAATATTGACGATTTGTGTAACATGTGAATCATTAATCACAATAATAATTTATTTATTAATAAGGTTTTAAAAGCAAGGCTCGACTAGTTTCTTTCCAAAAAATAATCAACAAATCAAGAGAATATTAGATTCACTCAAAAACTTCCACTTTCAAGTTGTTCTTATACTTGATTCAGAGCCTTACTTAAATAAAGAAAAACTTTTCCAATTTCTTATTACTCAAACAAATCTCAACAAATCTCAAAAAATACTTCAAATCAAATTATTTTTCCAAATGATGCGACTTTAGAACTCATGAAAAAGTGTCAAGACTTAATCTCAAAATACCATAATAAAAACCAAGTTTAACTCAAGATTTCATCAACATATTTCACACAAAAAGTCCTTTCCTACTATAACAACTACTCACTCATGTCCACAAAAACCATATTTACGTATTATTCATCCAAAAATAAAGAGGAAAATAAATTAAACCCTAAAGATGCGAATTGTTCTCGATCTCTCGCCTTCTAGGTTGATCTTCACACTTGCTCCTTCAAGATTTGGTGCTCTCTCTTTAAAATGCTCACTCTCTTGTTCTACTCTCAAGAAGTTAGGTTTGAAGCTTTGTGGATATTAATGGTGGAAAAGAAAAGAAATGAGAATGATGGAAATGGAAGAAGAAATGAGTGTGATAATGGATATTAGAATGGATGTATGAATCTTACTTGAGAGAGGAAGAGTGGTCTTTTTATAGAGATATTTAACCTAGAAAATATTTAGAATTAGTATTGTGGGACTAAACAATTGGGTTTGATCCGGATTTTGAGCTGGGTAGAAATTTGGGGGCTATTTAGCAATCTTTTCTTTTTTTTCTATTCAAATTCAGCTTGGGTGCATTTATCAATTCCCCTCAAACTCATCCACATTCAACGGACTGTACACGTGGTGATCGCTAATTGGCCAATTAATCCTACGCCCAATCACGTGTCAGCCTCTGATTCGCTTGATTTAAATCGCGTAATAATGAGAATGAGATACACAGAGAATCGCGTGCTCCCCCATCTCCATTCATGCGTAATTCACGGTCCATTCATCAGTAAAACGCGTGCTATTTATCTAACGAAGATGTGCAGCCAATTTTGAAACAGAGGCAAGTAGAATCGGCAGAGAGAACAACGCGTTGTATTCATCTTTTGCGCCACGTGTCTCTGGTTTATTGGTCCGAATGTACCTCTTACTGGCCAGCTCAGAAACCGCGTGAATTTCGATCTCTGGTTCCAATCAATAGACGGTCCATTTCTATTTAAACTATGCGTTATAGGGTAAATGGAGGTGTGCGATTTAATAATAAATGGAGGGGTTTCTACCAGCTCCGGGATGAACGCGTTTTCATCAACTATTACGCCACGTGTCATCGCCTGAATGGCTGAAAACAAACCTCGTATTGACCCTTATACGGAGGTCTGTCAGGCAATCAATAATGTCCCCAATCAAAATTTGCCACATGTCCATCTTGTATAAATCCGTTGCAAAAGACTTGCCACGTGTCATTACTGGATTGGTTGAGAAGAGATTGGATCTGGTCAAAGGTTAACCTTGACCAAGGTTGACCGGATTTTGTATCGTATTTTCTGGGAGGTTTAGAAGGTCATTTTTCGCGAGGTTTGTACCATTGGATTCGTATCGTCGCGCTCTTCGATTTGGTATGCAGTTTGACTTCTTTTGGGAGAGTTGACTTTTGGTCAACTTGGTGATTTCCCGGGTTTGACTTTTCATCTTTTTGTGGATTTCGTAGATTTTGGCTTGGATGGTCGGTGGATAAGGGTAATAAGAATTTTGGAGAAACGTGTGTAGGGTTTTCGCGGAGATTTGTCGAGAATTTGGCCATCTTTGGCGTATGATTTGCGAATCGGTTATTTATTTGGAGTTGACTTTTTGCCAAGTCCTCCAAATATACTTTTCTTGGTCTTTTTATCTGAAAAATCACACAAAAGTGTATTAAAAATTTCAAAAGTAATTTTTCCTCATTTTAAATATTTTTCATACATTTTATGTGATTAAAGTGTGAAATGTATATGATAAAAACCCTAAAAATGTGTATAAAAAATACACATTACAATTCTCATAATCCAACACTCCCAGAGACACTTCTCCTCTAGATCATCTTCTTTCTTCCCACCCAATTCTCCGTCCGAACTTCCCTTCTCTTCCGCCACTTCTGCCATCCCCGAACCGCCTCCCCCTCCATAGACCATGACCGTAACAATTTTCCTCCTGGACGCCTCTTCGTCAGTGTGATGAACTGATGCCTTCACCTCTACGGTGACTTGTCCACTCTGTTACTCTGACTGCGCCTCAAGGTGCCTTACAAAAACCCATTTCCGATCAAATCCCTCATAAAATGCCTTGTAATGTGTATTTTTATACACATTTTTTAGGATTTTTATCATATAAATTTCACACTTTAATCACATAAAATGTATGAAAAATGTTTGAAATCAGGAAAAATTACTTTTGAAACTCTTAATAATTTTTGTGTGATTTTTCAGGTAAAAAGACCAAGAAAAGTATATTTGGAGGACTTGGCAAAAAGTCAACTCCAAATAAAGGACCGATTCACAAATCATGGGCCAAAGATGGCCGAATTCTCGATAAATCTCCGCAAATACCCTACACACATTTTTCCAAAATTCTTATAACCCTTATCCGCCAACCATCCAAGCCAAAATCTAAAAAATCCACAAAAAGACGCCTCCGTTGAATTTCTACTATCTAAACGCATTATCTCGAATGCTCCGCAGAATAGTTGCTCTGATCGAAATTGAAATGGATGCCTCCGTTGAGGAAATAACACTCGTTTTTCCGAGTACGAGATGCTCCAGTGGTAAGAAACAGAGGCGAAGTCTCACGCGACTTCTGCAAGAAATGACGCCTCTCAATACGATGAACAGAATAGCGAATGACGCGCGACACGTGGCTTATTCCAGCATCAATAAACACATTCTACATTGACTGTTTTATTCAACCTCCACTTACTTGGGAACTGGATACCTCCGTTGGTTAATTAACAAGGGAATCTGCCATGAATTGGACCATCCGGTTAACTGAAATGGAGAAGATTTTACACGCGTTTTCTGCATGAGCAGAGAATAATCAGTACGAGGTTCTTGTGCTCCCCAATAGATGAATGACACACGAAAGTTCATTGAGAATGCTGGCCAACCCGAGTACGACATGTGTCCTAGCTATTGAATTCGGATGGGGTTGAGGGAAATTGATAAATGCACCCAGAAAATTACACCAAGACAGAATTTGAATAGAAGGAAAGAAAAGAGAATGGTAAATACCCCCAAATTACTACCCAAAGCAGAATCCGGATCAAGCTAAATTATTAGTCCCACAACCCTATTTACAAATATTTTCTATTTTTAATCTCTCTATAAATATACACCTCTTTCGCCCTCCAAAAAGGAACGATTCATACTTCCATTTTCACAATCATTTTCTACACCATCCAAATTCTTCTTCTTCTTCTTCCACCATTAATGACCTAAGCTTAGAACCCTAATTTTAGATAGTAGAAAGGGAGATTGAAATTTTTACAAGGAGAAAGACGCTTGATCTAGCTTGAGCAAGGGTTGAAGGGGAGGCGAGAACAATCAAGAAGGAAGGACTCTAGATTGACTCTTCTTCTTGGGGTTTGATTTTATTTTCCTTATTTCTTTTTCTTTTGAATGAATATCATGTTCAAGCCTTATGTAAATATAGTTTTTATGAACATGAGTGAGTAAATCTTAGTAGGGATGTGATGATTTTGTTTAAGTTGTTTGAAACCTTGTGTTAATTGATTGATTTGGGGATTTGTGAAAGTTATCATGGAACATTTCTTTTGAATATTTGATTTAAATACTTGGCTAAGTTGTTTAGATTAAATTCTATAAATTGAGAATGTTTTGCGACCAATTAATTAAATAATTACTTGGCTAAGTTTGTTTAATTAATTAAAGTTTTGTTGGATTTAGTATTTGAATATTGAATTGGTTAATTTGTGTTTAGATCTAAATTAATACATTAATTGGGTGTTTTTAGCTTGAAACATTTGAACTTATTTTGCAAACCTTAAGATTAAAAAAAAAATATTTGATGGTTAATGATAACATGCTTAAACAAATTATCATATAAGTCCCTACCTTTAATTAAATATTTGAAAAAAAATCAAAAAGTCTTACTTCTTTCTTTTAATCACTTTTATTATTTCGAAAACAACTATTCTTAAATCTTTAAAACTAAAAATACTAGAACTAATATTTGATTAGTTAGTTAAATATTAAGGCCACACCTCTTAGTGTTCGACCCCTAAACCTCAATACCACATATACACTTTTTTTGTTAATTAGGGTAAATATAAATTGTGTTGTTAACACGTGATTACACAAACAACAAGTAGTTGCGTCATTACAAATGACGCCGTTGCCGGGGAGGCGGCTTGCATTAAATTTTTGACTAACCGATCTCACATTTGTTCTAGTGTTTTTGTTTTTGTTTGTTTTTGAAGGTATGTGAGAAGGACTAGGTCGCAAGGCGAATCTCAAATACCTTTGAATCCGGAGATTAACAAGATGCTTCGGGAAATAAAGAAGAAAAAGGGAAGAGGTGTGATGAGTTCTTCACTCTCTTCGAAACGAAATCCGAGCATGGAGGCTTCTCCTTCCTTAGGGTCTCAAGATCCAAAGATGGAGCTACGACTAGTGGAAGAGCCACAAGACCAAGCTCAAGATCTTCCGATCAATCCCAACATCTGATCTTCATCATCAGGACTTTGTATTCATCATCATCTTCATCATCTCAAGTTATAAAAGTTGAAAAAGAACCTTTAAAAAATCAAAATAAAGTAAAAATGGCTGAAGAGAAAACATTAGGAGAACTATTAGCACATAATCTTCAACAAAATCCAGGAAATATTGTGATACCAACTGTGCCAAACTTTAAATTAAATCCATCCATATTAGGTGTCTATTTTTGAAGGTCATAGAAATGAAAATCCATACATAGATTTGGGTGAATATTAAACTCACTCTTTTTTCACAAACTTTAGGGGACGCTCCTCGAACTGGCTGAATCATCTCCAAGGAGGGTCGTTCCGAACTTTTGAGGAGGTTGCAAAATGCTTCCTAAAGCGATACTATCCTGAAGCCCTTACCGCCAAGTTACGGTCTGAAATCACTGGAATCCAACAAGAGAGTGGTAAAAATCTCCAAGAATATTACGAGCAATTTGCAAGGTTGTGCGCATCATGCCCAATTCATAACCTTACCGAGACCTCTCTTCTAGACCAATTCCTACAAGGGTTGAACGATCTCGACGCCCGCCTTCTCCAATGTTCAGCGGGAGGATCTTTCAACGACATGACTCCCTCTCAACTTTGAATGCTCATCGAGATGAATGCGGAAGGAATGAGAGGGCGCGGTGGAATAAAAGGACAAGTGAATGCCACCAACGCAGTAGATCTCAAGGCGATGGAATCCCGAATCACCGCGAATTTCGAGACGAGATTTAGCCAAATGCTTAATGCAGTTGGGGGAAAAATTGAACCTAAGAAATGTGGGTTTTTGCGAGTACGTCACATTTGAATGACGAATGTTAGACTCTTCAATATATAGGATGAGAATGCCATGGGTAGTTACGGGGGAAACCAAGGGGGTTATGTGTATCAAAAGCCTCAATATTCTTACGATCCTGGAAAGAAACACCCCAACCTTCGTTGGAGAACGGAAGAGAATCAACAACAAACCCAAAGGCAAGGACACCCAAACGCGCAACCCCAACACTCTCAACCTACCCCAACTCCACCTCAAAACACAACTGTCTTGTTCTGAATCGTCATCTTCAAATTCAGACATGGCCCAACTAATGGCTATGATGCAAGGCCTTACAGGACAATTTTCTTGTTTTCAAAACCAGCTCTCGAGTGTGAAAAATAAACTCGCATGTCAAATCTCGGTTATCTCACAAGGCCAAGCAAACCTTTCACAAGATCAAGCAATCCAAGGCCGACAAATGCAAAACCTTGAGATGGAAGTGAAATAAATTGCAGGCTAGGTTAATGTATTGAAGGGACAGGTGGATAATAAGCTCCCATCTCAAGGAGGGGAACCTGACACTAAATTTATTCTTGCAATTCATTTAAGGAACAGGAAAGAGGTTGCGTTTCCAAGAGAGGAAAAAGAGATTGTTGTGAAAAGGCGTGAAGAACAAAGGGGAAGAGACGAAGAATTAATTGTGGAGGATGAAAATGTAATTATGAATATACAAGGGAAGGAAAAAGGAAAAGAGGGAAAAGAGGAAGAAAAGGGAAAGAGAGCTTACGTACCAAAGGCACCATTTCCGTCCTGTTTGGCAGTGAACAAAATGGCAGAAGCTGAAAAGGACATGTTGGCAATTTTCAAAAAGATGGAAGTGAATATTCATATCATTGACGCCATCGAAAAATCCCCCAATCTTGCCAAATTCTTGAAAGACTTGAGCACTAACAAAAGAAGGTTAAAAGGGGATGAGAAAGTAAACCTCTCGTCCATTTTAAGTCCCTGCACAATTGGGCACCACCAGTTTGCAAGATGCATGCTTGACTTAAAGGCTGCGATTAATGTAATGCCAGGTCTGTTTACGAGATCCTTGACCTGGGTAGTCTAAAGAACACACGTGTCATGGTGACCCTCGCAGACCGCTCTAGAATCCAACTTCTAGGCATTGTAGAAGATGTATTGGTCAGGGTGAATGGGCTAGTTTTCCCAGCCGACTTTTACATTATCGAAATGGGAAGCACAGCAGATTCCTCTTCCATTCTCTTGGGGAGACCATTTCTCAGGACTGCGAAAACTCGAATCGACTGCCATTCGGGAACTTTGTCGATGGAGTTCGACAATGAGAAGATATCCTTCAACATCTTCGACACGACCAAATTTCCTGACGACCACAATGTGTCGAGCATTTCCATCATCGATGAGATTGACGAGCTCGTTGATGAACATTTGATAGGGGAGTCTTCTCATTCTTTAAATTCTTTAAATACTTTTTTTGATGAGTTTTGGGACGAAATAGAAAATGTGAACACATTAGAAACCCAAAAGAATGAAGATTTGTTAGGCAATGAAAGTGACATATTAATACAAGAAGTTCGAAATATAAATTTTTCTAACTCTGAAAAATGCATGATAGAAGAAGTTTTTTCATTTTCATGACCAATGATGACAGAGCTCAAAATCTCGGAAGAACGAATGCTGCCATCCATCGAGAAGGCGCCTAAACTCGAGCTCAAACCTCTTCCAAACCATCTCAAGTATACATACCTCGGGCCAGACGAAACCTTACATGTCATCATCGCCTCCAACCTCACATCCGATCAGGAATGGAGCCTGGTGGAAGTCATGGTGAAACACAAGAAGGCAATAGAGTGGACATTGGCCGACATGCAAGCATCAATCCCATGACTTGTATGCACAAAATCACCCTTGAGGAAGGAGCGAAGCCCTCAAGGGAAGCTCAAAGGCGATTGAACCCTGTGATGATGGAGGTGGTTAAGAAAGAGTTGCTTAAGCTCCTTGATGCAGGCATAATATATGCCGTGGCCGACTCTGAATGGGTGCCTCCTATTCACATGGTACCCAAAAAGATGGGGATTACGATTGTGGAGAATTCGAAAGGCGAAATGTGCCTACACGAATATAAAATGGGTGGTGAGTTTGCATTGATTACCGTAAACTCAACGCGGCGACAAAGAAGGACCATTTTCCTCTCCCTTTTATCGATCAGATGCTTGAAAGGTTGGCAGGCCGACCCTATTATTGTTTTCTCGACGAGCACGGGTACTTTCAAATTGCAATTGACCCCGCGACCAGCAGAAGACGACATTTACTTGTCCTTTTGGTACTTTCGTGTATCGAAGGATGCCTTTCGGGTTGTGCAATGCTCCAGGTACATTTCAAAGATGCATGATTTCTATTTTCTCTGAATACATTTCAAAATTTACAGAAGTTTTTATGGATGACTTCTCCATTTATGGTGACTCATTTGATGAGTGTTTGACCAATTTGGGGCTAATAATGGAGAAGTGCGTCGAATCTAACCTTGTCTTGAATTTTGAAAAGTGCAACTTCATGGTGAGCCAAGGAATTGTACTAGGTCATCTTGTTTCAGAGAAGGGCTTGGAGGTAGACAAGGCGAAGGTCACGTAATCAAGACGTTACCTTACCCTCGAATGTGATGGATGTGCGCTCATTCTTGGGCCATGGAGGCTTTTACAGGCGTTCATACGCGACTTCTCCAAGATCGCGCAACTGATGTGCCGCCTTCTCCAAAAGGACGCCAAATTTGACTTTGATGACGCGTTCAAGGAAGTCTTCGACATCCTGAAGGAGAAGCTGTGCAGCGCCCTGATAATCAAACCACCCAATTGGAACCTCCCATTTGAGATCATGTGCGACACAAGTCGATTGAGCGTTGGTGCCGTCTTGGGCCAATGGGTTGGTAAGAATCCTCATGTTATTTATTATGCTTCTAAGACACTTGATGATGCACAACGTAATTACACGACCACTGAAAAGGAAGTTCCGATCATATTTGGTCGCAACAAAAGTGGTTGTGTTTTTAGATCATGCATCGTTGAAGTATTTTATGAAGAAAAAGTAGTTCAAATCAAACCGCGCCTCTTATGATGGCTTCTCCTTCTTCAAGAATTCAATGTGGAGATCCGAGACAAGAAAGGTGCAGAAAACCTCGTCGCCGACCACCTCTGTCGGCTCACAACGAATGAAGGAGACGTTCTTCTGATCAATGAGTTGTTTCCTGACGAGCACCTCTATGCAATACAGGCAAGTACACCATGGTATGCGGACATTATCAACCTTTTGGAAACGGGACAAATGCCTGACACGCTATCTCGCGCTCAGAAGGATAAACTCAAGAACGACTCGCGCTACTACTTTTGGGAAGACCCGCTCCTTGACTAGATCTGCTCCGATCAAATGGTGCGCAAATGCGTACCTGATTACGTTTTTAACCTGATATTTTCTTTCTGTCACTCTTTAGAATGCAGGGGCCACTTTGGAGCTCAATGCACAAGCCACAAAGTGCTCCAAAGTGGACTTTATTGGCCAACTCTTTACAAAGATGCTCATTCCTTTGTGAAGAGTTGCGTAAATTGCCGAAAGACAGGCAATCTATCCCGCAAACACGAAATGCCTCTCAAAACTTTATTGTTTTGCGAACTTTTCGACGTTTGGGGAATAGATTTCATGGGTCCCTTCCCTCAATCCAATGGGTATTTATACATTCTTGTGTGTGTGAATTTTGTCTCTAAGTGGGTTGAATATATTCCAACAAGGGATGCCAACTCCAAAACAGTGATTGAATGTCTCGAAAAGAATGTCGTTCAGCGTTTTGGAGTTCCTAAAGCCATCATTAGCGATAGAGGGTCACATTTCAACAATAAATATAAGGCCAGCCCGTCGAAAAATTGTCATGTCCAACACAAAATGTCAACCTCATACCACCCCAAGCCAATGGACAAGCCGAAATTACTAATAAAGAAATTAAGTCAATACTTGAGAAAGTGGTCAATCCCTCTCGCAAGGATTGGAGTCAAAGTCTAGGGGATGCATTGAGGGCCTATCACACCGCATACAAAATACCGGTAGGGATGACTCCTCTCAAACTCGTGTATGGAAAAAGTTGTCACCTGCCGGTGGAAATCGAACACAAAGCCTTTTGAGCCATAAAAAAGGTTAATTTCGATTACCCAAAGGATGCGGAAATGAGAAAATTGCAAATTCAAGAGTTGGAAGAACTTAGGCTTGATGCTTATAACAACTCCCGAATTTACAAGGAAAAATTAACCACCTCTCATGACAAGAAAATCACCAAAAAGCATTTGAAGTGGGTGATAAGGTTTTGTTATTCAACTCCCGGTTGAAGTTGCACCCTGGGAAGTTAAAGAGCTGGTGGACCGGCCCATTTATAATAACCAGTTTTTTGCCTTTTGGAGTTTACGAGATTTTCAATGATGGGAATGGAGCATTCAAGGTGAATGGGAACAGGCTGAAGACTTTCTATGAGAACCATGACGCCAGGTGGATGGACGAGCAGGAGTTTGGGGTGTATCCCCAGTCAGATATCACAAAAAATTGAGCGCAAATGCGTCGGGCTCGAGACGTAAAATGGGAGCGCTTGGCGAGAGACAACTCGTCGGGTCAGGTCGTATTTTTCTTTATTATTTTAAATTTTTCTTGTCACAAAATTTCTGCATGTACACTTAAACTTGCAAAATTTTAATTGTGGTGAGGGTGATTTTGCACAAAATCCTTGAATACTTTCAATTTACACAAATTCTTGAACTTTTCTCATGTACATATAAAAGTTTAAGTGTGGAGATATTGATTTTGTGCAAAACCAAGTTTTGTAACCATTTTATGTAAAAATAAAATATATGCATGTGTATATATATATATATATATATATATATATATATATGTATATATATATATATATATATATATATATATATATATATATATATATATATATGTATATATATATATATATATATATATATATATATATATATATATATATATATATACATATATATATACATATATACAATTTTTCATATACACATATATACATATATATATATATATATATATATATATATATATATATATATATATATGAAAAATTGAAAAATACAAAAACAAAAAAATTAAAATTTTTGTTTTTATTTTTCTTATTTTTGTAAAGAAGTTGATTATTTTTCGTGAATACACTATCTTGCTTGGATTTGTAAATAAATAAAACAACTTTTAAAAGAAAAGTAGAAAAAGGGGTTTGGAAAAGAAGAGTTTTGAAACCAAGTCCTTCGAGCAACAAGATTTTGAAAAGTCTAGGGTTTTGGAAAATGATGAATAATTTTTGAAAAACTTTTAAAGGTTACTAAATTATTTGCCACAATATTTTCCATTCCATCTATACTATCCATAAAAAGTCCATTAATGGTTTAAAAATTTCATAACGTTTCATCTCCTTAATATTTTATGATAAAATATAATGTTTCCATCATTTAGTGCCGTATTTAAATTTTTCGAAATTATCCCTACTTTCCAAATTGTGGCCTCGTGAAATGTCTAATTTTTATCAGCCCTTTGAACTTTATTGAAGACCTTTTCAAATAGTGTTGGGTTTCAGATGTGCATAACGCAGCGGAAAACAAAAATTTCGTCCAAAACCAATCCGAGGATCCGTGCGTATCGGTTAAATCAAAGAAATAAATCTTAAAGATACCTTTCGGATTACGCTTAATCCGTGACGCTCAAACCATGCGTGTTGTCCATGCGCCTCTAAACCGGTTATCGTCCTAAGCGATTTTTCATCCGTCTAGGCCGTCTAGGTCGGATTGTTCGGAATCATCTACCGCACATACAATTGGCCTCCACCGAAATTCTCAACAACCCGCTATCATCTTCTTAGGCCGAATAGATCACAAGCGCCAAAAGTACAAACGCCTCTACCGGTATCCACACGAACAAACTTCTCAAAACGGGAAGAAGAACAATATATATGCTAGTAACTTGTTCTCCTCTTGCATAAGAAAACTCTTCTTATTTTATCTCATAAAAGATGTATATAATTTCTCTCATATAATCGCACTCTTTCGTCTTTGTCATACAAAAGGAAAGCACCCTTTCATAATTTTGTCATACAAATTAGAAAGTATATTTTCTCTCTTTTGTCTCACAAAAGAGAATGAGAAATAATGAGAGAGAGAATGATGTGCTGTAGTGTGTTGTGAATTTGGAGCCCTCTATGTCCTTATATAGAGGTGAAGAGTCGTGTCTCTTCGCACTAAAAGATGTGTATGACATCACTCATCATTATCCATATGCCATCATCTAGACTCTTCTAGATTACATGATCTTTTGTGCTCATAGTCTTTATATACATATATATCACATCTTATCACATAAGATGACAATATATTTTGTGATATTCTTATGCATCTCATCATATGAGTCGCTAGGATTTTCTGCGCCCGTTTCAGTTTGTTCTTTGTGTGTGACCCTGTAGGTTCACTTAATATTGGAAATAGACTTGATAGTCTATAAATCATGAGCGGACTCTAGCAAACCATCATGACTACCCAGTTTAAGTGAATATCGGTGATCCGATTTACCTAATCAACAATCACATATTTAGCCCCTTTGTCACGCGATATCTATATCGATCATAAGGCATGTAATATGTCATCCTTATATAAATTGATTAATATTTCTTGATCTCAAATTAAACTGAATAAGAACAGATGACATTAATAACTCTTATTAATTCATTTGAATATGGCCATACATTTCTTCAGTTCAATTCTTCAAGAGGCCTAAAGATATCTCTCTCATTTATGAGAGGAATAAATCTCGTCTAGATTGCACTCATCCCTCTACATGATTCATTGTATACCTAATCATAACCGTTATGACCACCCGGTTAAAGGCAGTGTTAGATTATATTAAAGTATAAAATTACTCATGTTGGGAAATGGAACCGAGACAATCTCAAGTCAAAGGACTATAAATACTTTATGTTACAAGAATAACTAATGACGTAAAACATGTAGCATTCTTATGGCGGGTCAGTCCAGTATATGGTCTCTAACATATACCTATGTTAATGACTTGATAACTATTTATCCATGATCAGTAAAACATAATCATCAGTCAACTAATATACTGGTGTATATTTATAGCTTGTATATAAATATATATTTATATGTATCTGCAAGTATGTTTGTCTCCACAAATATCCTATAAATGACGAGGGACGATTTAGAATAGCATTCATAACACTTTATAGTTTTACTATCAAAGTCACACACTTTGATGACATAATGCTGAATTGCATATTCATGGTCCATTGTAATTATATTAAAATAACCTATACGCACATATTATATGAAATATCTTAGAATAAATATTATGTTTGTTATTACAATCCATCATCTAGGTCACAAACACTTTAGCCTAGGGCATAACACCATCAAATAGATGAGTGACACATGGCAGTTCCTTGAGAATGCTGGCCAACCCGAGTATGACACGTGTCCTGGCTATTTAATTCGGATGGAATTGAGGGGAATTGATAAATGCACCCAAAAAATTGCACCCAGGCAAAATTTGAATTGAAAGAAAGAAAAGAGAATGCTAAATACCCCCAAATTACTACCCAAAGCAGAACCATGATCAAGATAAATTATTAGTCTCACAACCCTATTTCCAAATATTTTCTAGGTTTAACCTCTCTATAAAAATACCTCTTTCTCTCTCCAAAATGGAACGATTCATACATCCATTTTCATAATCATTTTCTATACCATCCAAATTCTTCTTCTTCTTCCACCATTAATGACCTAAACTTAAAACCCTAATTTTAGAGAGTAGAAAGGGAGATTGAAATTTTTACAAGGAGAAAGACGCTTGATGTAGCTTGAGCAAAGGTTGAAGGGGAGGCGAGATCAATCAAGAAGGAAGGACTCTAGCTTGACTTTTCTTCTTGGGGTTTGATTTTATTTTCCTTATTTCTTTTTCTTTTGAATGAATATCATGTTCAAGCCTTGTGTAAATATAGTTTTTATGAACATGAGTGAATAAATCTTAGTAGGGATGTGATTATTTATTTAAGTTGTTTGAAACCTTGTGTTAATTGATTTGATTTGGGGATTTATGAAAGTTGTCATGGAACATTTCTTTTGAATATTTGATTTAAATACTTGACTAAAGTGTTTAGATTAAAATCTATAAATTGCGAATGTTTTGCGACCAATTAATTAATTAATTATTTGGCTAAGTTTGTTTAATTAATTGAAGTTTTGTTGGATTTAGTATTTGAATATTAAATTGGCTGATTTGTGTTTAGATCTATATTATACATTAATTGGGTGTTTTTAGCTTGAAACATTTGAACTTATTTTGCAAACCTTAAGATTAAAAAAAAACGAATTTGATGATCAATGATAACATGCTTAAACAAATTATCATATAAGTCCCTACCTTTAATTAAATATTTGAAAAAAAATCAAAAAGTCTTACTTCTTTCTTTTAATCACTTTTATTATTTCAAAAACAACACTTCTTAAATCTTTAAAACTAAAAATACTAGAACTAATATTTGATTAGTTAGTTAAATTTTAAGGCCACACCTCTTAGTGTTCGATCCCTAAAACTCAATGCCACATATACACTTTTTTATTAACACGTGATTACACAAACGACAAGTAGTCGCACCGTTACACATACAAAGGCTCATCAGTGTTAATTATCTCGGTCTGCGCCATCTCTCCTTACACATCCATCAAGAAAGTATCGAGACTGTTCTTCTCGCTACCATCAAGAAAGTATCTTTTCACTCGCTCGAGTCACTTTTGGTTGATAAACTCGAATACCATGTATATTACCGGTTCCAAAGCATGGTTCCCCTACCTTCAACCTAATCCACCTCAAGAGCCTCTGTTACACCCCCAATCCTTTTGTTTTTCGGCTTTGAAGTGCAACAAGTAATCCAGTGTATTTACAAGTACATGGCATAATATAATTTACAACTTAATATATATATATATATATATATATATATATATATATATATATATATATAGTAGCTAAAATACTTAGCTAAGTACAAGACCCTTTCTACTTAGAACCTCTGGACCATTGGATTTGGTTTGAGATTGGTGCCGTGGATAAGCAGAGTGGAGGAACGGATTTTCTCTGCGGCGGTTTCACCGTGAAGTCTAAATCATAATTCTTCATCTTTGTGGGGTCCACAAAAATGAAGGATTATGGTTTAGGCCCCACATAAATGAAGGGTTATGATTTAGGGTTGACAGTGAAACCGCCCCAGATAAAATCAACTCGAGTGGAGCGCCCTCCGTTAAATATATATATATTTTTTTGGCGACTTCTCCCCTTTCAAACCCACTCTCCGCTCGTGGCTTCTTCCCCCAAGTTATTTTTCACTGCCCCCCCCCTAACCGAGCTCTCTCCTCTCCCTAAGTTCTCTCCCTCTCGTCACTCATACGCTATGTTGCACCGATACGGATACGCGCGTCATATCCGATACGATACGGACACGGCGATACAGCAATTTTAAAAAATCTCTGGACACGATACGTCTAATATATATATTATTATATTATTAATTATATATCTAAAAATTTTAAAAATATAAAAAATAAATAAATATGATAAAGAAAATGACAAGAAAAGAACGAGAGTGAGAAATTAGAAAAAAATTATTTTTTTAAATAAAGAAGAGATATGATATCATCTTTAGTTATGTTTCTCATGAGTTAGTTTCATTAATAAAAAAAGAAAAAAAATAATATTAAAAAAATAGGCTTTAAAAAACATCATTTTTAACAAAATAAATAAATAAAGAACCGAAAATGGAATTATAGAAAAATATAAAAATTAAATTGGGATTTAAAACATTGGGCTGTGTCCTCAGCCGTGTCCCAGCCGTGTCCTGCCGTATCGGAGCCGTGTTCGAAAGTCAACATATATTAAAATATTTGGATACGCCACGTGGCTTGTCCTAAACGTACCGGTGCCGTATCCGTGTATGTGTCATCGGATATGCGTACGGCTAATGTTTCGAAGTATACGCGTAACATAGCTCATACGCCATCCCTCTGTCCTTCCCTCTCTCACTCGATCAAGCTCCCTCTCCCTCTCCCTCACAAGCCGGCAGCTCTCTTTGTTTCACGCAACCAGACCCGAGAAGCAAAAGCCGAGCTAGCTTCCTATCTCTCCCAATCCCCTTCGCCGGAAGCTAGATTCCCCCCAAATCGACCGTTCAGCTTCTCCCCCCAATTATCTGATCGAAACCCTAACCCTAAATCATCGATTTTCTCTCTCTCTCTCTCTTCTCTTCACTGTCCTGAGGTAACATATGTTGTTTCCTTTTTTTGTCAATTTCGAATTTGTAATTCTTGTACCAATTCTTGTCAATTTCGTTAAGTTAGTTGGGGGTAGTTATGATTTTTTACATATGATTTAGAGTTTGATTCATATCAATTTATGGTTAGTTATGTGTTAATTCTCATATTTATTTAGGCATATAGGTTATTTTCATAGATTTGCAATTTGGAAAAAATATAGGGGTTGTTTGCAATTTGGACATAATGTAGGCACTGGACTGAAATTTAGGATTAATTTACATTTTTCTATTTCACTGTTTTCATTTTATTTCACTTTTCATAATAGTTTTTATAAATACTTTTGATTCCATTTTTCTGTGTTGTGAGAAATGATGTGCATTGGTCTATTTTCTGAGGCGGGTCAAATAGGTGAGATTGTTGAGAGAAATGAAAGAGGGGACTTTGTAATTCTTGTTCCAATTTAGGTCTATTTGTATTGATTTTTTGAGAATTTGAGGTTAATTAAATTAAATCGGGGGTAGTTATTATTTTTTACATATGAATTCGAGTTTATTTATATTGAATTACCGTTAATTGGGCAAAATATTTTCCTTTTTTTGGCTTAATTTTTTTACTGTTTTTTGTAATTGTTTTGCTGTTTTTTTTCTGACTGAATATTTATTTCGGAATCTACTGAGTTTACTATTTAATTTGAATTGATGGAATTGAGAATTTCAGAGAAAAATTTGACGGAATTGGGACTAATCATGGTTTATTTTTGCTGATTTTACTTTTTCTTGTTCTTTTTTGCCTAATCATGTTCTATTTTTTGCTGAATTTTACTTTTCTTGCTGTTTTTTTGCATTTTGTTATTTTTTTTTGTGCTGAATTTTCCTTTTTTTCTATTAATAGCTGAATTTTCCTTTTATTTTGCTAAACTTACTGTTTTTTGTACTTCTTTTTTTTTTTTTTACTGAATTTTTATTTCGGCATTTATTGAATTTCTACTTTTTTTATTTATTTATTTTTCTCATTTATTTTTCTTATTTTATTTTATTTATTTTTCTTATTTATATATTTATTTATGTATTTTTTTTCTTATTTATTTATTTATGATTTTAATAAATAAATTAATTTATTAAAATAACATGGTTGGTAGCAAATCGATAAGGATTTAAACATTTATAGGAAATGTCATCATTTTTGCCATCAACTTTTGATTTATTTTTCTTTCATTTTGTCTAGGCACAAAGGACAATAGAGAATTTTGGGTTATTGTATATATTTTTTGTTTAAAAGCTGTAATGTTTTTTTTTTGTTTAAAAGATTGCTTTTGTGGTGTCTCGAAATGGTTTGAAGATGTGTATTTTGCAGTGACAGTATGATTCAGTATGAAGTTTTGTTGAATTTTTAATTTTATTTATGTAAATGAAATTTTTTTGTATATAACGACTGAATGTGAAATGAATATTATTGAATTATCTTGAAAATGTATAGTTGGTACATTTTCATTTGCAGGCTTATAGAATGTTTTTCGCTTTCTCTATCAAAACCCTAAATTAAAATTAAATTACTAATAAGGATTTATGTTAAAATCTAATGGTTTGCGTATTTTGTGCAAAAGTGGTAAACAAAATTTTACTAGATAGGAAATAAACTGGCTTTGAAGAAATAGTACAATTCATTGACATTTTTCAGTTAGCATAAAAGCTCGTCTTAAAACAGAAAATTGAGTAGAAATTTTTAAAATTTTGCTGCATATAACATCAGCAAAAAAACCTGCTAAAAACTCTCAAACAAGTATTAACGTACCTAATATCATCCAGTCAATGTTCATCCTCCGTTCGAAACGTGAGTGGGAGCTGAAATAATTTCCGATCTCCGTCTGGCCGATCCGGCTGCCGATCTCTACTCTGATATCATCCAACACCAAATGGCGCCTCAAGAAAAACCAAACTTCCAATTGGACCTTAATATCATAGGTAAATTCGACAAAAACAGTTAGCTAGATGGATTTAGCACATATTCAAAGCCCAACTCAAATTAAAATCCTCAAAACTGAAAATCAGAACCCTAAATTAAAAAATAAGCCAAATACACAATTAAAACCGTAATTTGTTTACCTAATGGAGGGAGAGGAAGCTTGGCCATAAAGCAGTCCTGGTCCAAAGAGAAAGAGAAAGGGGAAACCTTTCCCTGTCGAGACTAGAGGCGAGAGATTTAGGATTAATGACAGGCGGAGAGGAGTTTTCTGTCCGATCGTCGGATCAAGAGAGGAACGGGAAGGAGGTAGGGTCAGAGAGGGAGAGAGAGTGGAGAGGGGAATCTACAGGGGGAGAGAGAGAGAGAAACGTGGGGAAGAAGATGACGGGGCTGGAAGCCTGGAACTGGTGAAGTCGCCAAAAATTTTAACAGAAGGCCTCCGTTTCTGTCTATCCACTGCGCAAATCTCAATGTGGATCCAACGGCTTAGAGGCTCTAAGGGCTTGTTTGGATGTGTATTTTTTCCTAGTATAGTATAAGTAAATTTCTAGGAAATAGGATTTGTAAAATCCAAATCCTAGAGTATTACAAACTTTTAGTGTTGTGAAATCCACAGCCATGTACGTTACATGCTAAGCGGAACCTATGGATTTAACCTGCCCTAGTATCTACGTTAAGGGAATAAAAGTATGAGATTAAGTATTAAAATTTATACCTCAGATCTTCCTAATCCGCGAGACGAAGAACGGATGTAGGTCTGAACTTTTCTGACTTGCAACCTTGTCCTTCCTGAAGCTCGACTCGCGACCTCCTGTTCTCCTAGGGATGAAGATTGATAGCTCGAAAGTTCTCAAGATAGAGAACCTCTACTCGTATTCACGCAAACTTCAGACGTACGGAATAACCAGACTTGGCTAGACAAGTCGAAAATACTTTCCGAAAATCTCACAAAACTTTCCCTCTTTAATCTATGTAATAGACGGTTTCTAAGCCTTCTGAATTGTGTGCCGAATAGAAGGGGGCTACCCCTTTATTTATAATAGAGAGAGGGGTGAAAGAAGGCAACTTTAGTTAAGGAAACAATCCTGCTTGCCGCGTGAACAATAATTCCTGCTTCGAACGGACCATCATTTCCATATAAACGATTTTTGTCCGCCAAGCAAATCAGCACATACCATATGTTAACTGTTCAAATGCGTAAACAGTACTTCCTGTGCGTGAACAGTAATTCCAGCACAATCAAATATCCAATATTTGATTTATTCTTTCGCCCATTTATACATCATATGTATAACTGTTATTGAGGTATTTTTCATCCTGTATGAATGGAATTCATTGTGTGACCATGTAGGTTCCATTTAACGCTGGCAACAATCTTGTAAAGATTGTAAGTCATGAGTAACCTCTAGACTTGATGTCATGACTACCCATGTTAAATGAAATGATCAGCGATCATAAACCTATCTGAATAGACATTTGCTTATTCATTTTGTTCTACGATATACGTCTTGATCACAAGGCACGGTAATATGTCATCCTTGAGTTTGATCAAAGTCTCTTTCCTGATCGAGAATTGGACTGAGTAAATACAAAATGATATTAACAACACATGTTAATCCATTTTAAGCATGGCCATGCATTTCCTTCAGTCCTAGTTCATCAGGGGGCCCAGAGATATGTCCCTCTTGTCGAGAGGAACCAATCCCATCTTGGTCACTCACATTCCTCGTCATGATTCAATGCATACCTAGTGATGACCTTAATAATCATCCCGTTACGGATGACGTAGGATCATATTAAAGTATGCAGTTCCACATGCAGGAATCCATGGTGGCCTTAGGTCGTAGGAACAAGCACACTATTCATATAAGAATCACTAATGACATATACAATGTATATTCTCATAGTGTGGTCAATCCAGCAAGTGTTATGTAACACGAACCTATATTCCAGACTTGAAATCCCTATGTCCATGATCAGCAGAACATGATCATCCAGTCTGCGAATATACTAGTGTGGATATGTAGCTTCTTATTTAAAGTATGTTTATCTTTATAAACATCCCACATATCACTAGGGAAGATTTAGAATGTCATTCATTGGTTCACAATTCTACTACCAGAATCACTTATTCTGATGACGTGAACCCGAAGTGTCGTTCTTGGTTGATATAAGAAATATACATTCACACATATATATAAAAAAGAACCTTTATTGAATAAATAATAATGTCTTAATACATAATCCATTTCCTAGCACAAATACATTTGGCCTAGGGCACTAATCCTACAGTCTCCCACTTGCACTAGGCCAATTCTAAGCATCTTATCCCCATAGACCTAACATGACTCTCATGCTTTACTTGCGGGAGTGGTTTAGTTAATGGATCGGCGAAATTGTCGTCCGATGGCACTCTACACATTTTAGCATCACCTCTTTGTATGATCTCTCTGATTAGATGGAAGCGTCGCAGTATGTGCTTGGACTTTTGGTGAGATCTCGGTTCCTTTGCTTGTGCGATCGCTCCATTGTTGTCACAATATGGATCCACTGATTCCGAGATACTCGGAACTACTCTTAGCTCCTCCAAAAAGTTCTTTATCCAAACAACTTCTTTAGCCGCTTCTGCAGCGACTATATACTCTGCTTCCGTTGAAGAATCTGCCACAGTACATTGCTTGGAACTCTTCTATGTCATTGTGCCTCCATTTAGCCAAAATAAATAACCTAATTGCGATCTGAAGTCATCTGAGTCTGTCTGGAAGCTTGCGTCGGTGTAACCCTTTACAATGAGCTCGCCTTCCTGACCTCCATAAAATAGGAACAGGTCCTTAGTTCTTCGTAAGTACTTAAGGATTCTTTTAACAGCTATCCGGTGACTTTCACCTAGATTAGACTGGAACCTACTTGTTGCGCTCAATGAGTATGACACATCCGGCCTAGTACATATCATGACATACATGATAGATCCTATAGGCGAAGCATATGGGATCTTAGTCATGAGTCTTCATTCCTGCTCATTTGTAGGACACTGTGTCTTACTGAGAGACACGCCATGTGAAGGAATTATGCCCTAGGCCAAAGTGTTGGACTGTAGATTAGATTATGCGAAACGTGTTTATTCATTTCATATATGAATGAGTGTATGGGTGACTAATGTATTTACATATATTAGATCGACCATGAATGACACTTCAGGTTCACGTCATCGAAATACGTGATTCTGATAGTAGAACTGTGAACCAACGAATGACATCTAAACCATCCCTAGTGATATGTAGGATGTTTATAGAGATAAACATCCTTCAAGTAAGAAGCTACATATCCACACTAGTATATTCGCAGACTGGATGATCATGTTCTGCTGATCATGGACATAGGGATGTCAAGTCTGGAATATAGGTGCGTGTTAGAGAACATGTACTGGACTGACCACACTATGAGAATATGCATGGTATATGTCATTAGTGATTCTCATATGAATAATGTGCTTGTTCCTACGACCTGAGGTCACCATCGATTCCTGCATGAGGAACTGCATACTTTAATATGATCTTACGTCATCCGTAACGGGATGATCATTAGGGTCATCGTTAGGTATGCACTGAATCATGACGAGGAATGTGAGTGACCAAGATGGGATTTGTTCCTCTCGTCATGAGGGAGATATCTGTGGGCCCCCTGATGAACTAGGACTGAAGGAAATGCATGGCCATGCTCAAAATGGATTAACATGTGTTGTTAATATCATTTTGTATTTACTCAGTCTAATTCTCAATCATGAAAGAGACTTTGATCAAACTCAAGGATGACATATTACCGTGCCTTGTGATCAAGACGTATATCATAGAACAAAAGGAATAAGCAAATGTCTATTCAGATTGCTTACGATCACTGATCATTTCATTTAACATGGGTAGTCATGACATCAGTCTAGAGATTACTCATGACTTACGATCTTTAGAAGATCGTTGCCAGCGTTAAATGGACCCTACACAGTCACACAATGAACTCCATTCATACGGGATGAATATGCCTCAAAACAGTTAATACATATGATGTATAAATTGGTGAACGAAATAATCAATTATTGGATAATTGAGTGAACAAAATAGTGCCATTCCGTTGGCAACGGAACAGTTCCGTTCCCAATGGAATAGATGTGGAAACTATAATAACCTTAGCTGCCAAGTATTCCGTTATGGAAATACCTATTCCGTTGGCAACGAAATAGGCGCAGATTAGGGTTTCGGTTATGGTAACTAAGCAATCGTTCGCCTCTCTCTCTAGTATAAATAGAAGGGCAGGGTCTCCCTGTTTGAGAGACAATTAGAGCCTCCAGGCTGCCGTCTAAGACACAGAAAAGAGAGAGAAACTTTTGAGAGTATTCAGAAAGTATTTCTGGACTCATCTAGCCGAGTTTGGTTATTCCGTGCGTCTGAAGTTCGCGTGGATACGAGTAGAGATCTCCTGCTTTGGAGATTAGCGAGCGATCAAGTTCTTCATCCCTAGGAAGAGCATCAGAAAGGAGTTTCGAGAGCTGAGCTTCAGGAAGGAGATGGTTGCAAGACGGAAGTAAGTTCTGACCTGTAGGATTAGTGCCCTAGGCCAAATGTATTTATGCTAGAAAATAGATTATGTATTAAGACATTATTATTTATTCAATAAAGTTTGTTTCTTATATATCTGTGTGTATGAGTTGTGAATGTAAATTTCTTATATCAACCATGAATGTCACTACGGGTTCACGTCATCAGAATAATAATTCTGATAGTAGAACTGTGAACCAAAGAATGACATTCTAAACCGTCCCTAGTGATATGTGGGATGTTTATAGAGATAAACATACTTCAAGTAAGAAGCTACATATCTACACGAATATATTCGCAAACCGGATGATCATGTTCTGTTGATCATGGACATAGGGATGTCAACTCTGGAATATGGGTTCGTATTAGAGAACACGTGCTGGACTGACCACACTATGAGAATATACATGGTATATGTCATTAGTGATTCTCATATGAATAGTGTGCTTGTTCCTACGAACTGAGGTCACCATGAATTCTTGTATGAGGAACTACATACTTTAATATGATCTTGCGTCATATGTAACGGGATGATTATTAAGGTCATCATTAGGTATGCACTGAATCATGACGATGAATGTGAGTGACCAAGATGGGATTTGTTCCTCTCGACAAGAGGGAGATATCTCTGGGCCCCCTGATAAACTAGGACTGAAGGAAATGCATGGCCACGCCCAAAATGGATTAACATGTGTGGTTAATATCATTTTGTATTTACTCAGTCTCGATCAGGAAAGAGACTTTGATCAAACTCAAGGATGACATATTACCGTGCCTTGTGATCAAGACGTATATCGTTGAACAAAAGGAATAAGTAAATGTCTATTCAGATAGGTTATGATCGCTGATCATTTCATTTAACACGGGTAGTCATAACATCAGTCTAGAGGTTACTAATGACTTACGATCTTTAGAAGATCGTTTCCATGTTAAATGGAACCTACACGGTCACACAATGAACTCCATTCGTACAAGACGAAAATACCTCAATAACAGTTATACATGTGATGTATAAATGGGCGAAAGAATAAATCAAATATTGGATATTTGATTGTACTGAAATTACTGTTCACGCGAAGGAATTACTGTTCACGCACAAGAATTACTGTTCAAGCGTTCGAACGGAACGCATATGGTATATGCTGATTTGCTTGGTGGACAAGCATCGTCTATGGAAACGATGGTCTGTTCAAAGCAGGAATTACTGTTCATTCGGCAGGCATGATTTGTTTCCTTAACGAAAGTTTTGAGAGATTTTCAGAAAATATTTTCGGACTTGTCTAGCCAAGTATGGTTATTCCGTTCGTCTGAAGTTACGAGTAGAGGTTCTCTATATTGAGAACTTGCGGGCTATCGATCTTCATTCCTAGGAGAAGCAAGGAGGTCGCGAGTCGAGCTTCATGATGGACAAGGTTGCAAGTCAAAAAAGTTCAGACCTACATCCGTTCTTTCTCTCGCGGATCAGGTAGATCCTAGGACGGATTAAATTCATAGGTTCCCTGCGCATGTAACGAACATGGTTGTGGATTTCCCAACAGTTGCATCAGAGCGTTGGTTAAGAAAATAATCGTCGATTATGTATTTAAAATTTAGTAAATTCTAGTATAATAAATTTTAGGGTTTTGAAAATATTATTTCAAAACATGACGGAAATAGTTTCTAGGAATATAATATTGAATATTATGATTTTCTAGAGTTTCGGGAATTAGTTTTTCGAAATCGGTTTTGGGAACGGGACTAAAACAAAGGAAAAATGGATTTTCCAGCAGGTGTCCGTACCGAACGGAATAGTTCAGTTGAGAATGGAATAGTCCATTGTGAACGGAATAGTCCGTTGACAACGGACTAATACCGGAAATTCATGTTTTTGTCAACGACGGTTCCGTTGAGAATGGAATAGTTCCGTTCCCAGTGGAATAAGGCTATCCAAAGTTGTAATTATGGCAACCTGTGAGTTGTCTAAATTTCTAAATTACCTTTTCTAGCAATAGGATAGTTGTTTGGATAGATAATATTTCAAGACTTTAAGGCAAGAGATCTTGGCGTAATCTTCAGAAGATGGCATTGGATCTTCGCACACACAACGAAGGATTCGTTGAAGATTACTTCTGCAATCTAGAGATAGATCTAGAATTAGGAACCTTAAGGCTCATACCATATTTAACTTAGTTTCTGTGATGTTTATATTTATAAATCTAAAACAAAATCCTTTAGAATGTTAAGTAAGGAAGTGCCCCCCATGTCACTGAAGCCCTCCGTACTTAGACAGTCTTCCATGTGGGTAATGCCAAAGCTGAGCATATGGAGGATTGTCTTTGTAAAGGAGGGTATGCGGGAAATGGCATCCAGCATGGATCATGCCAAAGCTGAGTGCGCTGGACTCTACTTCGCTGATAATCATACATGGTTAAACTTAACTGAGCAAGCAAGTCAGACTTGGGCTCAAGGCACAAGATGGAATAATACACCGGGCATATGATGCTTATTCCATAAAAGGAAAGAGTTGTATATGATACAATTGGAAATGTTCCTACCTAAATAGTTGTGTATTGAAGATTGCGCCAAAGCACACTTAATACTCAATGAAATACGGATCTTGACTCACTATGAAACCTCCTTCATTTGAAGTTTCCGAATCAATACTACTGAAGTTGGTTGATTTGAAGAAAAATAGTGGGAGTACAATATAAGAAATACCAAAACAAAACGACCCCAATGAATAAATAATAATGATACTTTACATTTTAACTTGTAGAATAATGACAAATAATAACTCAACTGGGTTGAATTTGCGATATATCCTTGAGAAGGATAAACTCAATAGGTCTAAATTCCTTGACTGGTTTAGAAACCTGAGAATTGTTCTCCAGGCTGATAATAAAATGTATGTCATAGAAGAGTCCTACCCAGAGTACCATAACAAGGAGCCACAAGGGCTGCCCGAGATACGTATGTTAAATACGTCAAGGACGATACGAAGATAGCTTGTCTCATGCTAGCGACCATGAACTCCGAGCTTCAGAAGCAACAGGAGGACATGGGTGTTTACGATATGATTGTAACTCCCAAGGAAATGTTCCAAGAGCATGCTAGAGTTGAGTGCTGCAAAACGACCGTCTGTCTGACTGACACGAAGATGGCTGAAGGTTCATCTGTGAGTGCTCATGTACTCAAGATGAAGAGCTATCTTGATCAATTGGAGATGCTTGGTTCAACTATACCCAGAGAATTGACTGTTGACACAATTCTCAGGTCGTTACCTCCTAGTTTTAAACAATTCATCATGAACTATAATATGTATCAGATGGAGAAATCCATCACCGAGTTGCATGAGATACTTAAGAACGCACAGGAGGACATGAAGACAAATGTTGTCAAAGATGTCCTAATGGTATACAAGAAGAAGGGTAAGAAGACCGCAAACTAGAGCAAGGGTAAAGACAAGGTGTTGCCTAAACCTAAGATCGAGAAAGATAAGGAGGGAGTTTGCTTTGATTGCAACAAGGTTGGACATTGGAAGAGAAACTGCAAACTCTATCAGGACGAAATCAAGAAGGGTAGTGTGACTACTGCTTCAAGTATTTTTGTTATTGAAATTAATTCACTTACTCCTAAATCTTAGGTATTGGATACCGGATGTGGTACTCAAATTTGTAATGATGTGCATGGACTACAAAGGAGTAGAAGATTAGCTAAGGGAGAAGTCGACCTGCGTGTGGGAAATTGAGCAAGAGTTGCTGCATTAGCCGTAAGAACTTATTTATTGACTTTGCCTAGTGGACTTGTATTAGTACTTAATAATGTTATTTTGTACCTCCTAGGACCAGAAATATTATTTCTATTTCTAGTCTAGATTTGGATGGTTATAAATTTGTTATTGAGAATAAAAATTGTTCTATCTTAAAGGATAATCTTTTCTATGGAAATGTTATATTAGAAAGAGGTCTTTACGTGCTAGATCTTAGGAAAGAGAATTATAAGTCCATATATAACATTAACACTAAATGATTTAAACCAAATGACTCAAATACGACATACCTCTGGCACCGTCGCTTAGGCCATATAAATGAGAAATGCATTTCTAAACTCCACTCTCATGGACTTTTACACTCATTTGATTTGGAATCATTTGAGACGTGCGAGTCTTGTTTACTTGGCAAGATGACTAAGAAACCCTTCATGTTGAACATTTCAAAGTATGGCTGAAAGTATAGAATCTCATTCGTTTATCTTTTCATCATTCATATGAACACCATGAGCAAGAACATTTCTTGCACATCGAATTCTTTCAATATTTTACCAATGTGCTTTATCTTACAGCTAGAAATCTGTGTAAGCTTCAACTCCTAACTGTTAGGATGGGTAAGTTGTTGTAATGCAGGCAGATTGTTATACTCCCACTGAATTTCTTGCACATCTATTTTGATTAAGTCAAATTCTTCAATTTATTTTGTCAAATAGATTCATCTTGAGATGCTTGCGTTTACCTTTCAGAATTCTTGTGATCACAAAACTCTTGCCATGTATCGAATATACATCCACATCAAAGTTTCTATAAAGGAATGTGAGTTTTATATCCTTATTCCATCATTCACAATCGCAATGTGATATGGAAATTAGAATTCGTAATAGCAACAAGTGAGAAAGTCCTTTTACTATAGCCCATACTATAGCTACTTTCTTTGCTATTTGTAGGTTATCCATGTACTATATGCAATGGTCATCAAGCCATTTGATACTCCAATCAAGTTCCAAACATGATTGCTCGTACATGCGTTGCATCTCAATTCTCATGGTCCAACCATTTTGAGAACTTTGTCTCTTCACAGTCTCCTGGGTGGGAAGTCGATTCATCCTCTATGAGCATCTTTTATGAGAGATCATATCTCTCAGCCTAATGTCTACCAGGTCTGTGAGGAGGACCTTATGTTCCAAGTATAGACTCATCAACTACTTGATAGCCTCCTTAATGGTTCATCACTAGTATATGGACCTCGAACCTTTCGAGATGTATTACACTCCCACTGCTTCTTTAGGAGATGACATCTCTCTTAAAGAAGTCTGAATTATGAGTAGCAAACAATTTGAACTCACAATGGATGTAAAACAATATCGAGTTGATATTCCAGAGAGATTGTTGTGTTGACACTATCAAACCTTTTGATACGAGTCGTACTTCAACCTTTAAACACAATTTGGGACTTTCGAAACCCATATCACATATCGAGTCTATTTGAACCTTTTGATATTCAGTGTTTAGTATATTCAAGAGTATAAACCTATAAGAATCTCGGAGGCATAGACTGAATCCTATCCAATAAGTTTTATCTTCTTCTTTATGTGCACATCGTGAGATGCTGCATATAGAAATAATTGTGAAACCCTTTTCACAATTTCTAAGATAATTGTCAACCTATTGACTCAAATACTTATCACATCGATCTGATTGAAGTGCTATTATTATCTTGTCAAAGAGATATCGAATTTCATTCTTAAATGCCTTGAACATTTCAAATATTTTGTGTTTCATTGAGTAAACATTTTCCTTAAAACACTTTAATATGAAATTCTGATATTCCTTATTTCTAGCCGGCTTGCCTTTTGTCTCTCGTGCATCTATATGCATGAGACTCAACAAACTAACCCATCAACTTTGCGATGGTTGCCCATTCTTGTCATCATGTTAGTTAAATAAAATTCGCACATCTCAATTGATCCTAGATCTAGTGAGTCAAACTTTCCACATAGGGCGGAGTTTTAGAAATGCGATTCTTATTTTGTGACTTAGATGACATTACTAGAAGTATGAAATCAATGGCCTTATTATTTAGCATATAAAGGTTATTTTCTAAGTGAACATTTCAAATAGACAAATCTAAGAAAATTTAATTATTCCAAATAATAAATTTTACAACCATTTTAACGCTAATGTCGAAATAACATTTATTTCATCACAAGTCCACAACGGCTAAGTCAATAAAATTCTAGAGCTAATGTAGAAACTCTTGCTTCATTCCCCACTTATAGGTTGACTTCTCCTCTGGCTAATCTTCTATTTCTTAGTAATATCCTGCACATTCAAAATGTGAGAATTACAATGAATATCCAATATCCAAGTAGAGATTTAGGAAGAGGAATACCTGAAATGGCAGCCATTGATTCTTCTTCATGACATATCTTACATCCTCCTCTCTAGTGATCATGCATAGAACATGTAATCACTTCTTTGGATTCCTCAGGTTTAGGAAACTCTTTGCCTTCACTCTTGATCCAGCTCTCCCATGCGGCTTGTCTATTCAACTCCCTTTCCCTTTTAATCCTGAGGGCATCAATGACAACTTTTGCCTCTATGTCCTTCTCCGCCTGTTTAAGCATCTTATGCAATTCCGTGATCGTCGTCTCCGTCCGACGCTTATGATATTCAGTAATGAACAAATCAAAGCTCGGAGGAAGCGATCCAAGAATCATGTCAACCGCGAATTCCCTTGGAATAGGTGAACCTAGTCTCTCTAAGTAATCAATGTGACTTCTCATCTTGAACACATGAGTATCCACAGAGGAGCCATGAGCCATCTCGCTCTTGATTAATAACTTGGTGACCTTGTAGCGCTGGATATTAGCCTGCTTTCGGAACATTTCCTTAAGCGCCTTGATCATTTCATAGGCATCCATAAAATCTATCTGCTTCTGAAGCTTAGGTTTCATTCTTGCTAATAACATCCAGGCTACTTCATCAGAATCGTCAATACACTTCTGATAAGTATCTTGAACAACTCTAGAAGCAGTCGAAGGCGGTGGATTTGGGATGGGTGTCTCAAGGACATACAATTTTCCTTCACTCTTGAGAACAATTCTCAGAGTCCTGGACCATTCAGGGAAGTTTGTGCCATCAAGCTTATCCTTCTCAAGGATAGATCGCAAGTCCGTAAATTTTGAACTCATTCTGCAATGTAAAGTTTATTTAAAACTAGAATCATTCTAATTTTGTTTCATATATTTTACTCCCACTATTTTTCTTCAAATCATACACCTTCAGTAGTATTGATTCGGAAACTTCAATTAAATGAGGTTTCATAGTGAGTCAAGATCCGTATTTCATTGAGCACTAAGTGCGCTATGGCGCAACCCTTATTGCTCAACTATTTAGGTAGGAACTATTTCCAATTGCATCATATGCATTTCTTGTCTTTTATGGAATGAGCATTATATGCTCAGTGTATTATCCCATCTTGTGCCCTGAGCCCAAGTCCGACTTGCTTTCTCAGTTAAGTTTAACCATATACGATTATCGGCGAAATAGAATCCAGCACACTCAGCTTTGGCATGACCCATGCTGGACGCCATTTCCCGCGTATCTTCCTTTACAAAGACACTCCTCCATATGCTCAGCTTTGGCATGACCCACATGGAAGACTGTCTAAGTACCGAGGGCTTCAGTGACATGGGGGGCATCACAGAAACATGATAAAATATAGTATGAGCCTATTCCTCATGAACGATCATGAGGTTCCTAATCTAGATCTATCTCCATATTGTAGTTGTAATCTTCAATGAACCCTTCGTTGTGTGTGTGCGATGATCCAACGCCATCTTTTGAAGATTGCGCCAAGATCTTTGACTCGTAGTCTTCATATAATATCTATCCTAACAATTAACCTATTGCTAGAAAAGTAAAGTACAAATTTGGACAACTCACTGGTTGCCATAAATTACAATTTTGGACAACTCACAGGTTGCCATAGATATTAAATTATATTACAAGCAATTACACACAAGATTACATCACAGAACAATCACAGATCTAAGGCTCATACCATATTTAAATAAAAATTCCATGTATAACAAAAATTAGGGTTTCCGCAAAATTCAGCCTTGTTCCGTTGGGTACCGAACTGTACAGTTCTAAACGGAACTATTCTGTTCTCAACGGAAGTACTCCGTTCTCAACGAAGAAGTGCTGGAAATTCATTTTTCTTTTAGTTTTAGTTCCGTTTCCAAAACAGATTTCGAAAAACTATTTTTCGAAACTCTACAAAATCATAATATCCAATATTATATTCCTAGAAACTATTTCCGTGATGTTTGGAAATAATATTTCAAAACCCTAAAATTTATTGTACTAGAATTTACTAAATTTTAAATACAATCGACGATTATTTCCTTAACGAACACTCTGATGCCACTGTTGGTAAACCCGTAGCCATGTACGTTATATGCGCAGCAGAACCTAGGGGTTAAACCCTCCCTAGGATCATCGTAAAGGAAATAAAAGTACGAGATTACACTATTAAAATTTCTACCTCAGATCTTCCTGATCCGCGAGACGAAGAACGGATGTAGGTTTAGGATGTATGAATAATGGTGTGTTTGGATAAAAATTAGTAAATTTGTAGGATTTGTTTATACAATTTTTTTATAATATAATATAATATAATATAATATAATATAATAAAAAAATATTTTTTATAAAAAAAATAGAAATAAAATTTGAAACCTAGCCATTAGAATATTTTTTTTTATTACTAGCCGTTATAAACTACTTTTTTAATCTTCTTTTTGAAAAATAACTGTTATAGAATCTACTTTTTGAAAACTAGTCTCTTACATGAGCTTCTATAAAATCACCATCCTTTTTCAAGTTTTCTCATATTCAACTCTTCATTTTCAGTTACAATGAATAACCCCTTACCATTTTTTCCATTCCATACATCCAATTTTCATCAATGGAGAGTAGAAAATGAGGAGTTTGACATGAATAATATATTATTTCATTTTATGAGAAATGATCCTGAAACATCAATATTATCAGGGGATGAGTATGTGAAAGAGGTTCTTGAAGGTCATGAGATGCGTTGGAAACGAGCGTTTCACATTGAGACTTTCATTTTTCATGAATTAGTTGAAATCTTACAAAATCAGGGAGTTCGAGATATAGAAAAGAACATAACAGTAGAAGAACAACCTGCAATGTTCTTGTACACAATTTCTAAAGCTGCAAGCACTCAGACTATAATGGATCAATTCATGCATAGTAGTGAAACAGTTAACCGCCATTTTGATGAGATGCTTAGTGTTATTTTCGATTATTCATCCGAGGTGATACTGCCACCTTCTGTAATTACCCATGAAAAGATTACACGTGATCCAAAATATAAATCATATTTTTTAAGGTTTGTGGATTTATTTAGGTTTTCATACACACTTCTATTTTTTCTTTGTTGCATATAATAAAAAAAATTTTAATATAGGATTGCATTGGAGCAATTGATGGCACTCATGTATCAATTATAGTTAATTCCGATAAGCAAGATCCATATTGCAACCGAAAACAAACATTTTCACAAAATATTATACTTGCGTGTGATTTTTATTTGCGGTTCACCTATGTGATGGCGGGTTGGGAAGGATCCGCTTCCGATGCGAAAGTATTATAAAGTGCAATAGATGATGGATTTACCGTGCCTGAAGGTAAATTTTATTTGGTTGATGGAGGTTATGCAAATACACCATAATTTATTGCCATTATCGTAGTGTACGATACCACTTGAAAGAGCATGTCCGAGGCCAGCAAACACCACAAAATGCAAAAGAATTATTCAATTTACGTCATTCTCCAGTTAGAAATCATATAGAATGTGCAATTGGAGTACTAAAGATGCGGTTCCCCATTTTAAAAATAGGATCACATCATCCTCTCGAGAAACAGATAGATATTATACATGCAGCATGTGCCATTGATAACTTTATTTCTTATCATCAAGGAGATATTTTTGCATAACCAAAAAGCAAATGAGATTGATCCCAATTTAATTATAATTGATGTACCCGAAGGAGATGATATTTATGAGAATGATGTACCGAGACTTAACAATCGGCATAATGCTGGAAATAAAAAATGAGATGAAATTGATATGAACATGTGGAATGACTAAGTATCATTATTTTCATGAAATTTCTTATATTTTTTATTTTTCTATTTCTATAGACGGCGGAGAAGCTAGCGTGGCCGTCAAACACGGCAGCGAAAGAGAATCCATCCAGGCCGTCGGATCTGATGACGACATCATCCTCCATCTCGGAGCGGAGGGCCTGCTGCTTGCTGGATCCCCATTGTACGACTACTACTTTAGTCACCGCCGCATCAGTCACCGCTATGCTGGCTGCGCACTGAACTCCGACGGTGGAAGAATGGACGGTGCCGGAGCCGAGAGGGAGAACTGGCAGCGCTTTTATTGAGTTTTTGGGTAATTTTAGAGTTTGGGAGGAGGTGCGAAAGAAGAAGACTAAGAAGAAGAAGAAGAAGAAGAAGAAGAAGAAGAGAGGAGTTTGGTCAGAATAGAAACAAAAAAAGGGAATTTAATGAGCAGAGAGAGACTTTACTACAAAAAAAGCTGACCAAATCGGTTAGTATTTTTTTCCCCAAAACTTATATACAAATTTGCTAAATTTTTCTAAACTAAAATTTCCTAATATATTTCTAACTATCCATCCAAACATGCACTTTAAGAAAATTAGTATTTTTTTGCTAAACCGAAGAAAACTGACTTTTCCTGGGCATCCAAACAAGCCCTAAATAGGAAAGGTCTACTACTTAGCTAAATATTTTAGCTTCTCTCTATATATATATATTCTCTCTCTCTCTCTATATATATATATAATTTCTAGCGAACATAATGATTAATATACATAATCACTCATTAATCATGACTCATAATTTGTAATGATACATTAGTCTTTCTGAACTTGTTTATGCGATAATCAGCCATGGCATTCCGAACCATGTGCTCCGTTGATATCTCACAATCAAGCGGTTATGGCATCTTGAACCACGTGCAGCTATCTCATATGAATTTATATGGCGGCCATGACTTCTCGAGTTATATGCGTCTTTATTTTTGGCGGCCATTGCATCTCAAGCCATGTGCGGCACTTTTACTTTTCTGGCAGCTACGACATCGCGAGTCGTATGTGGTACTTTTATTTTTCTGACGGCCACGACATCGCGAGTCGTGTGCGGAACTTTTACTTTTCCGACTGCCACGGCATCACGAGCCGTGTGCGGCACATTTACTTTTCTGACGGCCACACCATCGCAAGCCGTGTGCGGCACATTCATTTTTTTTTCTGGCGACCATGGCATCGCGAACCGTGTGCGGCGCTTTCACTTTCCTGGTGGCCATGGCATCGCAAGCCATGTGCGGCACTTTCTCTTTTCTAACGGCCATGACATCTCGACTCATGTGCGGTATTTTCTTTCTTTTACTTATTAAATCACTACTCATTAGATTAATTATAATATTAATAAGGTAAAACGTTTAATAACAAAATGAAGGAAAATTTTATTAATTCATATTAGAACATAATAATATAATATAAGAATATCCATACCAAACATAATTGTGATCCAAACCAGTAACGTGTCAGGAAGTATTAGAAAGTAGATTCCTAGTTTATAATGCACTTGAGCTTAATACACTTGAGCTTGAGGCACGTTGATCAAGAGAAGTCAGTCATCAAAATTTTGGAAGAGATGAGAGTCATATGTCAGATCAAAATGAACTTTATAAAGGCTAAAAAGTAGCATGAAAAATTAAAGAAGATTAAATGCCTTATTGAAGACCAAACAGCCAAATAATTAATCCTAATTAACTACACTTTTAATGTCAAGTTTCTGTCACATAAAAAACGAATATCAACCAAGCCATGCATGTAAATTAATATTTCAGGTACAAATGAATCTTTGTGTATTCAATTAGATCAAATTTTATTTATCAAAACATTATTATTATTTTTTTAAATGAAAATCATAGAAATAATATTTTATCATATACTAAAAGTTTTGGGTTATAACAGCCTCCATGTTTGTGCTAGGATAATTTTATCTGAACTAACACGTCTCATCACGGAACAAAGGAATCTAGAATATTTATGCTATGAGGTTGTAAGTAATAACATGGTCGATTTATCATCCCCAACAGTGAAGATACTAAAGGTATGTTCCATAAGATTTTGTGATTTTTCCAGTATGAATTTGTCCTCCCTAGGCTTGAGTTTCTGGATTTGACTATGCAATTTGGATTGACAGATGCACTAATTTTTCATGGTGAGATGCCTGATAAGGAAAGCGATAATCAAAATCTCTAGCCTCGTGGAGCGGCATGTCTCTGTCTTTGGTGACTTGTTTAGAAGTATAACAAATGTAGAGGAGTTGAACATTCATGTAGAGAGGATTTGGCCAAAGGTAGTAAGTGGACTTTTCTCTCATTATTTTTAATTTTATTTTTGTGCCTAATTTTCTGACTTATGTACACCCGTTTTATGTAAATTTGATTGTGTTCGTCATATTTGTAGACTAACCTTTTGCAATCTGTCTAGCTTGTGATTCCTAGCGGCCGTAAGAAAAGAAAAGAAAAAAAAAAAATGAGATGAGTATCCATTTCATCCCTTTGTGGAGCCAGGAAAAGATATGCAGCATACACATCTCGGACAACACTTGTGACTCCCTGTTCTTGTTCCTCTGGATAAGGCTCTTCTATGACATACAGTTTATTGTCAGTCTCGAAAACAATTCTCAGGTTTCTAAACCAGTCCAGAAAGTTAGACCCATTGAGCTTATCCTTCTCAAAGATATATCGCAAATTCAACCCAGTTGAATTATTATTTGTCATTATTCTACAAGTTAAAGTATCATTATTATTTATTCATTGGGGTTGCTTGTTTTGTTGTTTCTTATATTGTACTCCCACTATTTTTCTTCAAATCAATCACCTTCAGTAGTATTGATTCGGAAACTTCAATTAAATGAGGTTTCATAGTGAGTCAAGATCCGTATTTCATTGAGTATTAAGTGCTCTTTGGCGCAACCCTCAATACACAACTTTTTACGTCATATACAACTCTTTTTTTTTTATGGAATGAGCATAATATGTCCGGTGTATTATTCCATCTTGTGACCTGAGCCCAAGTCCAACTTGTTTGATCAGTTAAGTTTAACCATGTATGATTATCGGCGAAATAGAGTCCAGCACACTCAGTTTTGGCATGACCCATGCTGGACGTCATTTTTCGCATACCCTCCTTTACAAAGACAATCCCCCATATGCTCAGCTTTGGCATGACCCACATGGGAGACTGTCTAAGTACGGAGGGCTTTAGTGACATGGGGGACACTTCCATACTTGACATTCTGAAGGATTTTGTTTTAGATTTATAAATATAAACATCACAGAAATTAAGTTAAAAATGGTATAATTATATTCCTCACGAGCGATCATGAGGTTCCTAATCCTAGATCTATCTTTAGATTGCATGAGTAATCTTCAAAGAACCCTTCATTGTGTGTGTGTGAAGATCCAATGCCATCTTCCGAAGATTGCGTCAAGATCCTCGCCTTGTAGTCTTGATATAATATCTACCTTAACAACTATCATATTTTTAGAAAAAGTAATTTACAATTTTGGACAACTCACAGGTTGCCATAATTACAACTTTGGACAACTCACTGGTTGCCATATATATTAAATAAACTTACAAGCATTCATACACAAGATTACATCACAGAACAACCACAGATCTAAAGCTCATAACATATTTATATATTTAAATTCCATGTATAACAAAAATTAAGGTTTCTCGCAAAATTAGCATTATTCCGTTAGGAACGGAACTATTCCGTTCTCAACGGAATAACGCTGAATAATTCTGTCGAAAATTTTAGCATATTCCGTTCTGGATGGAACTATTCCGTTCATAATGGAATAACGCTGACTTTTTAGTTTCCTTTAATTTTAGTTCTGTTTCCAAAACAGATTCTGAAAAACTATTTTTTTGAAACTCTATAAAATCATAATATCTAATATTATATTCCTAGAAACTATTTCCGTGATATTTTGAAATAATATTTTCAAACCCCCAAAATTTATTATACCAGAATTTACTAAATTTTAAATATATATAATCGACGATTATTTCCTTAACGAACGCTCTGATGCCACTGTTGGAGAATCCATAGCCATGTACGTTCCATGCGTAGCGGAACCTATGGATTCAACCCGCCCTAGGATCTACGTTAAGGGAATATAAGTACGAGATGAACTATTAAAATTTATACCTCGGATCTTCCTGATCCACGAGACAAAGAATGGATGTAGGTCTGAACTTTTCTGACTTGCAACCTTCTCCTTCCTGAAGCTCGATCCACGAACCTTCGTGCTTCTCCTAGGGATGAAGATAGATCGCTCGAAAGTTCTCAAGAAAGAGAACCTCTACTCGTATCCACGCGAACGTCAGACGCACGGAATAACCGGACTCGACTAGACGAGTCCGAAAATACTTTCCGAAAATCTCTCAAAACTTTCACTCTCTTTTCTGTGTAATAGACGGCCTCTAAGGCTTCTGAATTGTGTGTAGAATAGAGAGACTCTGCCCTTCTATTTATACTAGAGAGAGAGACGAACGATTGCTCAGTTACCATAACTAAAATCCTAATCTGCGCCTATTCCGTTGCCAACAGAACTATTATGTTGCCAACGTAATAGGTATTTCCATAACGGAATACTTGGCAGCTAAGATTATTACAGTTTCCATATCTATTCCGTTGGGAACAGAACTATTCTGTTGCCAACGGAATGGTACTATTTTATTCAATCAATTATCCAATAATTGATTATTTCCTTCTCCAATTTATACATCATATGTATAACTGTTTTGAGGCATATTCATCCCGTACGAATGGAGTTCATTGTGTGACCGTGTAGGTTCCATTTAACGCTGACAACGATCTTCTAAAGATCGTAAGTCATGAGTAACCTCTAGTAAGTCATGAGTAACCTCTGGACTGATGTCATGACTACCCATGTTAAATGAAATGATTAGCGATCATAAACCTTTCTGGATAGACGTTTGTGTAGGATTAGTGCCCTAGGCCAAATGTATTTGTGCTAGGAAATGGATTATGTATTAAGACATTATTATTTATTCAGTAAAGGTTGTTTCTTATATATTTATATGTATGGGTTGTGAATGTAGATCTTATATCAACTAAGAATGACACTTTGGATTCACCTCATCAGAATACGTGATTCTGATAGTGGAACTGTGAACCAACGAATGACATTCTAAACTGTCCCTAGTGATATGTAGGATGTTTATAGAGATAGACATACTTCAGGTAAGAAGCTATATATCCACACTAGTATACTCATGGGATGGATGATCATGTTCTGTTAATCATGGATATAGAGATGTCAAGTCTGGAATATAGGTACGTGTTAGAGAACACGTACTGGACTGACCACACTATGAGAATATGTATGGTATATGTCATTAGTTATGTTGCATGGACATGGACACGGGTGTCGTGTCCGACACGACACGAACACGGCGATACGGCGAATCTCAAAATTCATCAGTACACGACACGTTATATATATATTATTATATTATTTTTATGAATAAATGTATAATTTAATTATTGTATTTACTATTTATGTCAATTTTTATTTTATTTTAAAGGATTATACATAATATTTTTACCTTATAATTAGAAAGTTATATGTAAAATTTTATAATTGATACAATAAATATAACATTTGAAGTTGAATTTTTATACGTGCATACAATATATTTGACGTTTTACATGTTTGTGTATGGAAACTTGACACCAAAATAATCAAAATTCACTTTAAATGTGTAGTCCCACAATTACTGGAATAGCAAAATTGAGATGAACTAGTCTCTAAAATATGAAGATGATGAAATAGTGCAATAATTGCGCTAACAAGTGTAATGCACATGTCTGAGAAGTGTACTGAGAAGTGTCTTGACGATTTTTAATAATAAAATATTTAACACACCACGTGGTGTGTCCGACACGTATCCGGGGAGAGTCCTAGGAGCATCGTGTCCGATACGGTGTCTGACACGGACACGGCTAAGTTTTTGAAGTGTCCGCACAACCTAGGTCATTAGTGATTCTCATATGAATAGTGTGCTTGTTCCTACGACTTGAGATCACCATGGATTCCTATATGTGAAACTACATACTTTAATATGATCATACGTCATCCATAATGGGATGATCATTAGGGTCATCATTAGGTATGCACTGAATCATGACGAGGAATGTGAGTGACCAAGATGGGATTTGTTCCTCTCGTCATGAGGGAGATATCTCTGGGCCCCCTGATGAACTAGGACTGAAGGAAATGCATGGTCATGCTCAAAATGGATTAACATGTGTTGTTAATATCATTTTGTATTTACTCATTCCAATTCTCGATCAGGAAAGAGACTTTGATCAAACTCAAATATGACATACTTCCATGCCTTGTGATCAAGATATATATCATAGAACAAAAGGAATAAGCAAACGTCAATTCAGATAGGTTTATGATCGCTGATCATTTCATTTAACATGGGTAGTCATGACATCAGTCTAGAGGTTACTCATGACTTACGATCTAGAGGATCATTGCCAGCATTAAATGCAACCTACACGGTCACACAATGAACTCCATTTTTACGGGATGAATATGCCCCAACGGAATAGATATGGAAACTGTGATAACCTTAGCTGCCAAGTATTCTGTTATGGAAATACCTATTCCGTTGGCAACGGAATAAATCCGTTGGCAACGGAATAAATCCGTTGGCAATGGAATAGGTGCATATTAGGGTTTTTAGTTATGGTAACTGAGCAATCGTTTGCCTTTCTCTCTAGTATAAATAGAAGGGCAGAGTCTATCTATTTGACACACAATTCAGAAGCCTTAGAGGCCGTGTATTACACAAAAAAAAAAAGAGAAAGTTTTGAGAGATTTTCGGAAAGTATTTCCGGATTAGTCTTGCCGAGTCCGATTATTCCGTGCGTCTGAAGTTCGCGTGGATACGAGTAGAGGTTCTCTATCTTGAGAACTTGCGAGCGATCGATCTTCATCCCTAGAAGAAGCAAGGAGGTTCGCGGAGTTGAGGTTCAGGAAAAGAAGGTAGCAAGTCAGAAAAGTTCAGACCTACATCAGTTCTTTGTCTCGCGGATCTGGAAGATCCGAGGTATAAATATTAATAGTTAATCTCGTACTTTTATTCCCTTAACGTAGATCCTAGGGCGGGTTAAATCCATAGGTTCCGCTACGTATGTAATGTGCATGGCTATGAATTTCCCAACAGTTTGCTTATTCCTTTTGTTCTACAATATATGTCTTGATAACAAGGTATGGAAGTATGTCATCCTTGAGTTTGCTCAAAGTCTCTTTCCTGATCGAGAATTATAATAAGTAAATACAAAATGATATTAACAACACATGTTAATCCATTTTGAGCATGGCCATGCATTTCCTTCAGTCCGAGTTCATCAAGGGGCCCAGAGATATCTCGCTCATGACGAGAGGAACAAATCCCATCTTGGTCACTCACATTCCTCGTCATGATTCAGTGCATACCTAATGATGACCCTAATGATCATCCCATTACGGATGACGTAAGATAATATTAAAGTATGCAGTTCCACATACAGGAATACATGGTGACCTTAGGTCGTAGGAATAAACACATTATTCATATGAGAATCACTAATGACATATACCATGCATATTCTCATAGTGTGGTCAGTCCAGTACGTATTCTCTAACACGTACCTATATTCCAAACTTGACATCTCTATGTCCATTATCAGTAGAACATGATCATCCAGCCTGCGAAATATACTAGTGTGGATATGTAGCTTCTTACATTATGTATGTATATCTCTATAAACATCCTACATATCACTAGGTCATTCGTTGTTTCACAGTTCTACAATTTGGAATGTCATTCGTTAATTAAGTGCGCTTCGGCGCAACCAATACACAATTATTTAGGTTGGAACGCTTCCAATTCTATCATATACAACTCTTTCATTTTATAGAATGGACATCATATGCCCGGTGTATTATCCCATCTTGTGCCATGAAGCCAAGTCCAACTTGCTTGCTCAGTTAAGTTTAACCATTTATGATTATCGGTGAAATAGAGTCCAGCATACTCAGCTTTGGCATGACCCATGCTGGACGCCATTTCCCACATACCCTCCTTAGACAATCCCCCATATGCTCAGCTTTGGTATGACCCGCATGGAAGACTTTCTAAGTATCAAGGGTTTCAGTGACATGGGGGACATTTTCTTACTTAATATTCTGAAGGATTTTATTTTTGATTTATATATATAAACATCACAGAAACAAGATAAATATAGTATGAGCCTATTCCTCACGAGTGATCATGAGGTTCCTAATCCTAGATCTATCTCTAGATTGCGGGCGAATCTTCAACGAACCCTTCGTTGTGTGTTTGCGAAGATCCAATGCCATCTTCCGAAGATTGCGCTAAGATCCTCGTCTCGTCTTGATATAATATCTTTCCTAACTATCGTATTGCTAGAAAAAGTAATTTACAATTTTTGACAACTCACAGGTTACCATAGATATTAAATAAAATACAAGCATTCACACACAAGATTACATCACAGAACAATCCCAGATCCAAGGCTCGTACCATATTTAAACAAATTGAATTCCTTGTATAACAAAAATTAGGATTTCTCGCTAAATCATCCTTACTCCATTGGGAACGGAACTATTCTGACAAAAAATTTAGAATATTCCATTCTGAACGGAACTATTCCGTTCGGAACAAAATAACGCTGACTTTTCAGTTTCCTTTAATTTTAGTTCTGTTTCCAAAATAGATTCCGAAAAACTATTTTTCGAAACTCCAGAAAATCATAATATCTAATATTATATTCCTAGAAACTATTTCCGTGATGTTTTGAAATAATATTTTCAAAACCCTAAAATTTATTATACTACAATTTACTAAATTTTAAATATATAATCGACGATTATTTCCTTAACGAATGCTCTAATGCCACTGTTGGGGAATCCATAGCCTTGTACGTTACATTCACAGCGGAACCTATGGATTCAACCTACCCTAGGATCATCGTTAAGGGAATAAAATTACGAGATTAACTATTAAAAATTTATACCTCGTATCTTCCTGATTCGGAAGATTACAGCGGATGTAGGTCTAAACTGCTACGCCTCGCTTCCTTCTCCTTTGTGCTCCAAAAGCGCGACTCGAACAAACTCCATATTTCTCCTAGGGAAAAGAAACCGATCGCTCGCTAGTCTTCAAAGAAGAAGATCTCTACTCGTATCGACGTCGAACTTCGAACACACGGAATAATCGGAGTGGCTAGACGAGTCTGAAAAAACTTTCCGAAAATAACTCAAAAACTCTCTCTCTCTCTCTCTCTCTATTTCTGTGTATGACCGCTTCTTAAGCTTGAGATTGTCTGTCTAATAGAGAGGCACTGCCCTTTTAATTATACTAGAGAGAGGCGAATGATGCTGAGTTACCATAACTAAAAATCCTAATCTGCGCATTTTTCGTTGCCAACGGAACTATTTGGTTGCCAACGAAATAAGTATTTCCATAACGGAATACTTGACAGTAAAAGTTATTACAGTTTTCATATCTATTCCATTGGGAACATAACTATTCCGTTGCCAATGGAATGATACTGTTTTGTTCAATCAATTATCCAATAATTGATTATTTCGTTCACCAATTTATACATCATATGTATAACTGTTTTTGAGGCATATTCATCCCGTACGAATGGAGTTCATTGTGTGACCGTGTAGGTTCCATTTAACGCTGGCAACAATCTTCTAAAGATCGTAGGTCATGGGTAACCTCTAGACTCATGTCATGACTACCCATGTTAAATGAAATGATCTGCGATCATATACCTATCTGAATAGACGTTTGCTTATTCCTTTTGTTCTACGATATACGTTTTGATCAGCATGTATGGAAGTATGTCATCCTTGAGTTTGATCAAAGTCTCTTTCCTTATCGAGAATTAGTCTAAGTAAATACAAAATGATATTAACAACACATGTTAATCCATTTTGAGCATGGCCATGCATTTCCTTCAATCCTAGTTCATCAAGGGGCCCAGAGATATCTCCCTCTTTACGAGAGGAACAAATCCTATCTTGGTCACTCACATTCCTCGTCATGATTTAGTGCACACCTAATGATGACCCTAATGATCATCCCATTACGGATGACATAGGATTATATTAAAGTATGAAGTTCCACATATAAGAATCCATGGTGACCTCAGGTCGTAGGAGCAATTACACTATTCATATGAGAATCATTAATAACATATACCATGCATATTCTCATAGTGTTGTGAGTCTAGTACGTGTTCTCTAACACGTACCTATATTGCAGACTTGACATCTCTATGTCCATGATCAGCAGAACATGATCATCCAGCCTGCGAACATGATCATCTCTATAAACATCCTACATTCACTAGAGACAGTTTAGAATGTGATTCGTTGGTTCACATTTCTACTATCAGAATCACGTATTTTGATGACGTGAATCTGAAGTGTCATTCTTGGTTGATATTGTTGGGTTTCAGACGTGCATAACGCAGCGGAAAAAACAAAATTTCGTCCAAAACCAATCTTGACGATCCATGCATATCGGTTAAATCAAAGAAATAAATCTTAAAGATACCTTTCGGATTACGCTTAATCCGTGACGCTCACACCATGCGTGTTGTCCATGTGCCTCTAAACCGGTTACCGTCCTAACCGATTTTACGTCCGTGTAGGCCGTCTAGGTCGGATTGTGCGGAAGTCATCTACCGCACACACAATCTGTCTCCACCAAAACTCTCAACAAACCGTTCTCATCTTCTTAGGACGAATAGATCACAAGTGCCGAAAGTACGAATGCCTCTACCGGTATCCACACGAACAAACTTCTTAAAACGGGAAGAAGAACAATATATATGCTAGTAACTTGTTCTCCTCTTACACATGAAAACTCATCTTAATGGATTTAATAAATGTTCATTTTATTTAAGTAGACCAAGCGACAATATTAGATTTAAATTCTTAATATTAATGTTATAGATAGACTTATAATTATCTTGTTCGATATAACACATAAGGTAATTTTTCTATTAGAACATTTCCAAAGAAAATTGACATTTCTGAATGGTGAAATTATTATTCTGAATAATAAATTAATAACCATTCATAGATAAACTCGAACTATAGATAATACAAAATTATTATCGACATTAAATAACAATTATTTATGTCGGCAATAAGTCCAAAAAGACAATGTAAATAAATGAGTTACTTGATAAAATGCGGTAACTTTTACTACATTTCTCACTGTGTTAACATTACTCAATAGTCTACAACTTTGTTAGCACATTTTCACAAATGTGTGATTCACATCGTGTATATAATACACATGATGTGAAATAGACAAGTTAATTTCTATAACAAAAATACTTGAAGCGATAGTCACACTATCATTTCATTCCCTTTTCATATCTTCTTGAGAAATTATGGTTTCTTTCAATGAACCGATTCACTGCAAAATATACTAATTTCTTACCTAAGGCCGAAGCCTCGGACAACACCTTACCCTTATCTTTGGGATTACTCTTTACGATTTTTTTTAAGCACGAGAACATTATTGACAACACTTGTCCATGTTCATTTTTACGATTATAAGCATCTTATGTTATATGTCCTTCTCAAGGACCTATTTGAGACATAAAAAGATATATTATTCGAATTAAATAATATGTAAAGACTATTATTCTTTAAATATTTCATATAATGGCTCCCACTATTTTTTAATCAAATCAATATCCCTCAATCGCATTGATTCGGAAACTTTCAATCCATGAAGTTTCATAGTGAGACAAGATCCATATTTCAATTAAGTCCTAAGTGAGCTTTGGCTCATCGCCCAGAACTTAACTCATTTAGGTAGAAATAATTCCAATTGTATCTCATACAACTCTTGAACAACATAGGATAAGCATCATATGCCCGACGTATATATCCTATCGTATGCCCCGAGCCCAAGTCCGACTTGATAGCCCAGTTAAATCAAACCATGTCTAATCATCGGCAAAATAGTATCCAACACACTCAGCTTTGGCATGACCTATGTTGGCTCCCATTTCCCGCATTCTCTCCTCCTAAGATCGTCCCTACATACCCAGCTTTGGCATGACCTATGCAGGGCCGATCAGAGTATCGAGAGATTTAGACTTATGGAAGGCACTTCATGACTTAACATTGTTTTGAGGGATTTTATTTAATATTATATGTTATTATGCAATATTCAAAGAACATCACATGCACCAATAGAATAAAAATAATAACGATGATATATCATAGCCTTGATCTTTATGAACTAACATAAAGATTTCCTAATATATATTTCATCTCCATGAAATTTTTCTTAGATTGTATATGAAAATCTTATCTCCATGTATAGAAATCGATGAACTCTTTCATCGTCATGATGTGTGGTTAAAAATGAACTTGTCATCTTAATGATGTATTCATGATAGATGATGAACTCCTTCATCTCCATGATGGATGTGTTATGCCTAATGAACTCTTTCATTATATCAACACGTATCAACAAATATATCAAATATAAACATAATCATATTATGTTTCGATTATTTAACAATTTATATATATATATATATATATATATATATATATATATATATATATATATATATATAAGGCTTATGAATGCGAATTTGGGGCACGGTCGTCATTGTCAACATTTGACAAGTCAAAAACCAATATTTGATTTGGTCAACATTTGACTCGGTCAACGATCAACATTTGACAAGGTCAACAGTCAATATTTTGACCAGGTCATGATCAACTTTTGATCAATTTAATGGTCAACAATCAAGGGATAAATTAGTGTAGTCAACTGTCAACAATTAACAGTCAATACAGTCAACAGTCAACATAGTCCACAGTCAACACAGTGGGTCAACAGTCAATTGTCAACATGATCAACATGGTCAACACCTAGTCAGCTTTGTCAACACACATTTTTCTACACATTAATACATCATAGGCATCTTTTCATGAATTCAATACATCACATGCAAATTTTCATGAAATAATGCATCACATGCACCATTTCAAAAAGAAAATTCATGGTACGCACCCTTTCATGAAGACACAACTATTCAAGAGGTGGCAACTCTTGCGATTGCACCTTTTCGGTCATACCTCTTAGTTGCGCATGTCGATTACACCCGTTGGTCGCACCTCTTGGTCGCAACAGTTAGTCACAACCTATTGGACGTGATATTTGGATCATATCCATTGGTCACACCCTTTGGTAGCACCCATTTGTCGCAACCTTATGGACGTGACATTTGGATCGCATCCGTTGGTCGCACCCTTTAGTCGCACCTTTTGGTCACACCCATTCGTTGCAACCTTATGGACGTAACATTTGGATCGCATCCGTTGGTCACAACCTTTAGTCGCACCCTTTGGTCGCAACCTTTAGTCGTGTCTTTTGGATGTGACATTTGAATCGCATCCCTTGGTCACACCCGTTAGTCGCACCTTTTGATCGCACCCATTCGTCGCAACCTTATGGACGTAACATTTGGATCGTATCCGTTGGTCACACCCTTTGGTCGCAACCTTTCGTTGCGTCTTTTGGATGTGACATTTTAATCGCATCCCTTGGTCACACCCGTTAGTCGCACCTTTTGGTCGCACCCTTTGGTCGCATCCGTTGGTCGCAACCTTTCGTCGCGTCTTTTGGATGTGACATTTGAATCGCATCCCTTGGTCACACCCTTTTAGACGCAATCCTTGGTCGTGACCTTTGGATCATATTTCTTGGTCGCAACTATTGGATGCAATACTTGGACGCAATCTTTGGATCGTATCTATTCATCGCATCTTTTCTATTAAGAATATTCAACACTTGAATACTCTATATGCAAGCCCTATAATTATAAATAGTATATATCACATATATATCGACTCAATTTAACCGAAGCACGCACGTCGCTCTGATACCACTGTTGGGTCTCGGACGTGCATAACGCAGCGGAAAACGAAAAATTTCGTCCAAAACCAATCCGAGGATCCATGCGTATCGGTTAAATCAAAGAAATAAATCTTAAAGATACCTTTCGGATTACACTTAATCTGTGACGCTCAAACCATGCGTGTTGTCCATGTGTCTCTAAACCGGTTACCGTCCTAACCGATTTTACGTCCGTCTAGGCCGTCTAGGTCGGATCGTGCGGAAGTCATCTACCGCACACACAATCGGTCTCTACCAAAACTCTCAACAAACCGTTCTCATCTTCTTAGGCCGAATAGATCATAAGCGCCAAAAGTACGAACGCCTCTACCGGTGTCCACACGAACAAACTTCTTGAAACGGGAAGAAGAACAATATATATGTTAGTAGCTTGTTCTCCTCTTGCATAAGAAAACTCTTCTTATTTTATCTCACAAAAGATATATATAATTCCTCTCATATAATCGCACTCTTTCATTTTGTCACACAAAAAGAAAGCACCCTTTCATAATTTTGTCATACAAATTAGAAAGTATATTTTCTCTCTTTTGTCTCACAAAAGAGAATGAGAAATAATGAGAGAGAGAATGATGTGTTGTCTTGTGAATTTGGAGCCCTCTAAAAGATGTGTATGACATCTTATCACATTATCCATATGCCATCATCTAGACTCTTCTAGATTACATGATATTTTGTGCTCATAGTCTTTATATACATATATATCACATCTTATCACATAGGATGACAATATATTTTGTGACATTCTTATGCAACTCATCATATAAGTCGCTAAGATGTGTATGACATCACTCATCATTATCCATATGCCATCATCTAGACTCTTCTAGATTACATGATCTTTTGTGCTCATAGTCTTTATATACATATATATCACATCTTATCACATAGGATGACAATATATTTTGTGACATTCTTATGCAACTCATCATATAAGTCACTAAGATTTTCTGTGCCTGTTTCAGTTTGTTCTTTGTGTGTGACCCTGTAGGTTCACTTAATGTTGGCAATAGACTTGACAGTCTATAAATCATGAGCGGACTCTAGCAAGTCATCATGACTACCCAATTTAAGTGAAAATCGGTGATCCGATTTACCTAATCAACAATCACGTATTTAGTCCCTTTGTCACGCGATATCTATATCGATCATAAGGCATGTAATATGCCATCCTTATATTAATCGATTAATATTTCTTGATCCCAAATTAAACTGAACAAGAACAAATGACATTAATAACTCTTATTAATTCATTTGAGTATGGCCATACATTTCTTCAGTTCAATTCTTCAAGAGGCCTAAAGATATCTCTCTCATTTATGAGAGGAATAAATCCCGTCTTGATTGCACTCATCCCTCTACATGATTCATTGTATACCTAATCATAACCGTTATGACCACCCGGTTAAAGGCAGTGTTAGATTATATTAAAGTATAAAATTACTCATGTTGGGAACCGAGACAATCTCAGGTCAAAGGACTATAAATACTTTATGTTACAAGAATCGCTAATGACGTAAAACATGTAGCATTCTTATGGCGGGTCGATCCAAGTATATGGTCTCTAACATATACCTATGTTAATGACTTGATAACTATTTATCCATGATCGGTAAAACATAATCATCGAGTCAACTAATATACTTGGTGTACATTTATAGCTTGTATATATAAATATATATTTATATGTATCTCGCAAGTATATTTGTCTCCAAAAATATCCTATAAATGACCAGGGACGATTTAGAATAGCATTCATAATACTTTATAGTTTTACTATCAAAGTCACGCACTTTGATGACATAAAGCTGAATTTCATATTCATGGTCTATTTTAATTATATTAAAATAACATATACGCACATATTATATGAAATAGCTTAGAATAAATATTATGTTTGTTATTAGAATCCATCATCTAAGTCACAAATACTTTGGCCTAGAGCATAACACCATCAGATATAAGATTTACATTCACAACCCATGCACATAGGTATATAAGAAATAACTTTTATCGAATAAATAATAATGTCTCAATACATAATTCATTTCGTAGCACAAATATATTTGGCCTAGTATATTAATCCGACACAAACAAATCATAATTATAACGAAAATCATGACGATTCAATCACATAACTCACTTGAACAGCATTCGTCTAACAAATTAGACTGGTGACTACAATGATCAAACAGGTGACTAAAATTTGGGCAAACTATCGCCATTTTAAATTTCACGGTATAAAATTGTTGCTGGAGGAATATTGTTTTGTTCGTAGATTGTGAAATTATTTTCCACGGAGTTCGTTAAGTTTGTTTGTTTATGCATTTTAATTTCCTGATTTAGAATATGGTTAAGCCCATCGTCTTGACCAAATAAATTTTTAGACGCATGAGTGCTTGTGAATGTGTTAATTCTGTTGATATCTAATAACTAATTTATTATATTGTATTGTATTGTATTGTATAATATAATAAAATATAATATAATATAATATAATATAATATAATATAATATAATATAATATAATATAATATAATATAATATAATATAATATAATATAATATAATATAATATAATATGTTGGGTCTCGGGCGTGCATAACGCAGCGGAAAAACAAAAATTTCATCCAAAACCAATCCGAGGATCCGTGCGTATCGGTTAAATCAAAGAAATAAATCTTAAAGATACCTTTCGGATTACGCTTAATCCGTGATGCTCAAACCATGCATATTATGCATGCGTCTCTAAATCGGTTACCATCCTAACCGATTTTACGTCCGTCTAGGCCGTCTAGGTCGGATCGTGCGGAAGTCATCTACCGCACACACAATCGGTCTCCACCAAAATCTCAACAACCCGTTCTCATCTTCTTAGGCCGAATAGATCACAAGCGCCGAAAGTACGAACGCCTCTACCGGTGTCCATACGAACAAACTTCTTAAAATGGGAAGAAGAACAATATATATGTTAGTAGCTTGTTCTCCTCTTGCATAAGAAAACTCTTCTTATTTTATCTCACAAAAGATGTATATAATTCCTCTCATATAATTGCACTCTTTCATTTTGTCATACAAAAATAAAGCACCCTTTCATAATTTTGTCATACAAATTAGAAAGTATATTTTCTCTCTTTTGTCTTACAAAAGATAATGAGAAATAATGAGAGAGAGAATGATGTGTTGTATATAGTGAATTTGGAGCCCTCTATATCCTTATATAGAGGTGAAGAATCATGTTTCTTCACACTAAAAGATGTGTATGACATCACTCATCATTATCCATATGTCATCATCTAGACTCTTCTAGATTACATGATCTTTTGGGCTCATAGTCTTTATATACGTATATATCACATCTTATCACATAAGATGACAATATATTTTGTGACATTCTTATGCAACTCATCATATAGGTCGCTAGGATTTTCTGTGCCCGTTTCAGTTTATTCTTTGTGTGTGACCCTGTAGGTTCACTTAATGTTGGCAATAGACTTAACAGTCTATAAATCATGAGCGGACTCTAGCAAGCCATCATGACTACCCAATTTAAGTGAATATCGGTGATCCGATTTACCTAATCAACAATCATGTATTTAGTCCCTTTGTCACACGATATCTATATCGATCATAAGGCATGTAATACGTCATCCTTATATTAATCGAATAATATTTCTTGATCCCAAATTAAACTGAACAAGAACAAATGACATTAATAACTCTTATTAATTCATTTGAGTATGGCCATACATTTCTTCAGTTCAATTCTTCAAGAGGCCTAAAGATATCTCGCTCATTTATGAGAGGAACAAATCCCGTCTTGATTGCACTCATCCCTCTACATGATTCATTGTATACCTAATCATAACCGTTATGACCACCCGGTTAAAGGCAGTGTTAGATTATATTAAAGTATAAAATTACTCATGTTGGAAATCGAGACAATCTCAGGTCAAAGGACTATAAATACTTTATGTTACAAGAATCGCTAATGACGTAAAACATGTAGCATTCTTATGGCGGGTCGATCCAAGTATATGGTCTCTAACATATACCTATGTTAATGACTTGATAACTATTTATCCATGATCGGTAAAACATAATCATCAGTCAACTAATATACTTGGTGTACATTTATAGCTTGTATATAAATATATCTTTATATGTATCTCGCAAGTATATTTGTCTCCACAAATATCCTATAAATGATTAAGGACGATTTAGAATAGCATTCATTACACTTTATAGTTTTACTATCAAAGTCACGCACTTTGATGACATAAAGCTGAATTGTATATTCATGGTCTATTTTAATTATATTAAAATAACCTATATGCACATATTATATGAAATATCTTAGAATAAATATTATGTTTGTTATTACAATACATCATCTAGGTCACAAACAGTTTGGCCTAGGGCATAACACCATCATAATATAATATAATATAGTATAATATAGTATAGTATAATATAATATAATATAGTATAATATAGTATAGTATAATATAATATAATATAATATAATATAATATAATATAATATAATATAATATAATATAATATAATATAATATAATATAAAATAATATAAAATAATATAAAATAATATAGTATAGTATAATATAATATAGTATAATATAATATAATATAATATAATATAATATAATATAATATAATATAATATAATATATTATAATACAAAATAATATAATATAATACAATATAACATAATATAATACGAAATGATGGAATTTTGGACTTCTAGCTTTCAGAGAGAATTATATTTGGGTGAAATTATATAGAAAGAAAATTTCAAGAATTACTTAATTCTTATTCCAATGGTTTGCCAAACAAAGAATTTGTAAGAAATGTAATTTTGAGATTCAGTTCCACTCCCTAATTCCATTTTCCAAACGAGCCCTGAGTGAAAAGCTATTCCATATGAAAATGAAATAGTTGAATTTATTGGCCTATCCATCAAAAATATTAAGAGAAAGTTTATTACTATATATAAGATGAAAATATTAGAAAAAAAAGTAGCATATGCTACTTAACTATCTTGAAATAATAAATAAGCCCTTAACCGAAGCGGAGCGAGAGTTTCATTTAGTAAATTAATATAAACTACCTAACTAACCATACTAGGTATTTTTATATATGTTTTTTCTCTAAGTATGATATGACACATATTTGCGTTAGTAGAGTCATCACATTGCGAATTGTGATGCTTTCCTAACTATTTCGTGTGCACAGATACCTCCGGCAGCTAAAGGCTCGTTTGGCATCATTTCCGTTTTTCTATTTTTCATTTTTTAAAAACAAAAATCAGTTTTCTGTTTTTCTGTTTTTGTTTTAAAAAAATTATTTTTTGTTTTTAAAACCGATAATATTTTTCCTTGTTATTATTTTATAAAATGTACATTTATAACATTTTCAACGCCAATATATCAAGTTTTCAGCGTCAATATGTCGTTTATAGTATCAACATAATTTTTTCAGCGTTAATATACCATTTTAAGTACCAATATATCATTTTCAGTATCAATGTACTGTTTATAATGTTGATTTATCATTATTGAGTATTAATATCTTATTTTGAGCAATCAGTTTTAGAGTTAATATGATGTTTTCAATGCCAATATATAAGTATTTAGTGTCAATCTACCGTTTACAATATTAATGTATCATTTTTCCTGTCAATATACTATTTTCAGTGAGAATCTATTATTTTTAGAGTATCAAAATATTGTTTTTTTAGTATCAATAAAACACTTTCAATGTCAATATATCATTTTTAGTATTAAAAATGTTAATATATCATTTTTAATCTCGGCATATATCCTTTCTAGTGTTAATATAACATTTCAGTGCGAATATAAAGATTTCAGTAATAATAAACCTTTTTCCGTATCATTATATTATTTTCAGTGGTAAGTTATTTTATTTTTACTGCAATATAAAGTTTCAGGGTTAATATTTTTAATTAATGTCAACTTACCTTTTTTTAGTGGATATAAAGTTTTACGGTCAAAATTTCTTTTTAATATGAATATACTATTTTTTACGCCAACTTACCTTTTTTAGCGTAATACAATATTTCAAGGTCAATATATTTTTTTAGTGCTATCATATTTTTTTCATGCAATTTTGGACATTTATAGGTTTGGCAGTGAAAAAAAGAAAAGAAGAAACAATTTTTTCTTGTTTCCAAAATCCTGTTTATTTTTTGCCATTTGGATAGAAAAAAATGAAAACAGTCATTTTGCCAAACACATTTTGTTTTTTTTTTTTTTTTTCGGAGAAAAAAAACAGAAAACATAAAACGACAACGATACCAAACGAGACCTAAATTAATCAAATTATAGAGTTGCCAGTTTCAATTAATTTAGCTCAAAGACTATGCAATACTTTTTTATATTTTAAAAATCTAGGTGTCTCATATCGGATATCCATCCATATCATACCATCAGAGATACCGTAACACAATGTTTAGTTGGGTTATATTAGCGTTTAATGTTTCCATACAAATGAAAGTAATAAAAAACAGAAAATTTGCACTACTTTTTTAGATAAAATCATCAAATGAAATGTTGAAATTAGTTGTTGTTATAAACAAAATTTTTTTTACGAAATAGATTTATTAAATATTAAGTTAAATATATTTGTCATGACTTAAACTTTGGTCTCTCTAAAGTGGGCGTTGCCTTACTGATTGAGCCAGTAAGATTTGGCAATGAATTGTTGAAATTAATTGTTGTTACAAACAATTTTTTTTAAGAAAATAGATTTGTTAAATATTACATTAAATAAATTCCCCGTGACTTGAACTTGAGACAAAAATAATATGCAACATGTTTATATACAGATTTGAAACACACATTATTTACCATAAAATTTTTGAGATAAGTTCATGCAACAAATTTTCAAAGAAGTTCATAAGATTTTACAAAGTTTTTCATATAAATACATAGATCAGCATCACTAAACAAAAAATTATAAAATGGATAACAGAAAATTAAATAAGCAAATATTATATTTGTAATATGATTTCTAATAGCTTCCTGATGTTCATTTCTTATCTACAAGCAGCAGCTGTAGCTTCCTACAACTTCACAAAACTGTGTGCTAGACTGCTAGCAAGCACGCCTTAAGAACTGTAAGTACTCCAAAGTCGTCTCTCAAACTTCTTCGTCTCCTCCGGTGTATCCTTCCTCAATGGCGGAATCCACAGAATCCCCCCCACAATCCGCACCCTGCATAAACGATGTCCTAACCGACGACGAGCTCTGCACGATCCTATCCAAGCTGAGAGGCCAAGAAGAGAAGGACTCGTTCGGACTGGTGTGCAAGCGCTGGTTGCAGATCGAGAGCGCTTCCAGGCGCCGTATCCACTGCCGAGCTGGGCCTGATATGTTACGACGCCTGGCCGGACGGTTTTCAGGCCTGACCGAGATCTATTTATCCCAGTCTCCGTCCAGATCGTTCTACCCTGGCGTCACGGATGCCGATCTGGGAGTGATTGCAGGCGCGTTTCACCAGCTGAGAATTCTCGATTTAGCTAACTGTAAAGGTGAGTGATTAGAAGGAATTGGACTTTAATTTATATTTGTATGGTTAGTTCTGAAATCTGTTGGGGTGGATTTCATTCTGTTGTTAGATCAAAGTTGTTTATCTTTTTGAGTCAATTCTACCCTTTTGATTGGTCTGTTGATGGGAAAAAGAGGATCTTTCGATTCATTATTCTATTTCTTCTTCTTTCGACAGGTATTTCTGACAATGGCATGATCACAGTGGGCCATCACCTCCCTTCAATCGAATATCTCGATGTCTCAAATTGCAAAAAATTAACAGATAAAGGCTTAACAGCAATTTCCTCAGGATGCAAAAATCTGAGAAATCTAGATGTTTCAGGTTGCAAGTTAATCACAGACACCTTACTACATGCCCTATCTCAGAATTGTTTACAACTAGAAGAACTCTCTCTTTCATCATGCACAAAGATTACTGATTCAGGCATTTGTGCCTTATCAGACGGACCCAAACATATTAAAACTCTAGATCTAAGCAAATGCACTAACATTGAAAATACATGTATAGTAAAAATAGTCAACTCCTCTCGTGAGTCATTACTGTGTCTTAAATTACTAGACTGTTCTAAAATTGGTGATGCAACAATTTTCGCTTTGTCTGAAAATTGCCCAAATTTGGAAACCCTAGTAATTGGGGGCTGTCGTGAAATAACTGACTTATCATTACGGGCCCTTGCAAACACTTGCAGTGAATGTCTGAGATGTTTAAGGATGGATTGGTGTGTAAAGATAACAGACTTTGGTTTAATATCTATAATTTCCAAGTGTAAGAATTTAATTGCTCTTGATATAGGGAGTTGTCATAAGGTCACAGATGCGACATTTAGAGAGTTGGCTAATATTGAGTTTATGTCCAAATTGAGGGTTTTGAGGGCGAGTAATGTGAGTTTTACTGTGAATGGGGTTCATATTATATCTGAATTTTGTAGGGAAATCGAGTATATTGATGTGAGGTCCTGTCCTAATGTTTCTAGGTTTGTGTATGATACGGCCGATGTAAGGTTTCCTCTCTCTTGTAGAGTTAATTTTGGGGGTGTTTTGTCCCTGCATGATGCATTAATCGATATGTACTTTTAGAAGGGCTAAATTGAAAATTTTGTCCATTTATATGTGTACGTGTTTGTTGTATTAGGTTATATATTGGGGTGTTTATTGTTAATTAGCGTGTACAAGGTCATACATTGGGTGTTATTGTTAATTGAGTGTTGGTCTTTGTACTATTATTGTTGTTATTATCACTGTATGTACAGTGTAACATTTGGCTATGTATTTATTTTATGCAAATAAGAACTATTTAGTAAGTATTTTTGTCTTATCATGGAAATCCTTAATTATTGATAAATTAGAGAATTTGTGAATAAAGATTTTATTTAGTCAAATTTGAGTAGGGCAGCCAATGGTACGGGTTGGGGACGGTTATTGTATTACCATACCAATTATCATACCCTACCCGATCATAATAGGTTATTATCCGTACCCGCATCTAAATTAACCGCGGTTATTTTTTCATCCCCATACTTGATACGTCGGGTATCCATGTAACTGTCGGGAAAACTGTATATTCTGAAAATTACCAAATTATCTAATTGAAAAAATTAAAACACGAAATTACACAACATCATTCAAACGATATAACATTAAAATCGTCACAATTATTAATAATCAAATTAAAATATTAAAGGTCGAATAAAATAAATTATGAACATATGTATAAAAATATTCTCAATTCATACAGGGTACATGACGGTATGGTTATGGATATTACCCATGGTTATTTTTAAAAGGGGATTTTTCAGTTGTATACCTTCCAAAAATTCAAAATATCAAATTAATTCTTAAAATTGCCAATATTATTCTTTAAAATATTAATTATATCAAATTGACAAAATTCAACAATTCGTATGGTTAAACTTAATGGCACATATTGATGATAGGACACATACAAAATTAATTAAAGTGTTTCTTCATTTTAGCAAAGATTAATTATTTTGAGTCATGGAAATTTTATTTAATAAAATGGAAAAATATATTAAATTCATATAATTTATGAATGATTAATTTATTCTAGCACAAAATCAGACATCCTTGAGTTAGGATATTTCTCAATAAATGGCGCAATGATTTCCATGATATATAAAGTACATAAAATTTATAAACTCATTAAACAATTTTTTTTTTTGTATAAATCTGATTGAGAAAGTGAAATCGGAAAAACCATGTGAAATAGTGAAGCAGTGATTATAAAAAATCTCAATAATTCAAATAAGATGCTGGCACAATCGATGCTTTTATTTATTTTTAATTAAGAAAATCAATATACAAAATTCAGTAAAGAGAGAAATCAAACTAACCCACCATTTAATTCAAAAGACTAAGTAAAGTGTGAAGAGATGAATGAAGATTGGCTGATGGAATATAAATAAAGCAAATAAAATGATGAGGTTAATGATGGAAAACCAATAATCTGACTCGATTTTCTTCTCTTATCGAGAGGACAAAATAAGAATTTGTGTGCTTGTTGAACCAAAACATTAAAAATAATTTAGTTCATTGAAGTCACATCCAACAGCTGCAAACAAAATAAGAAAGATGACTGGCTTCTTTAGAAATCTTAAAAGGAAATGTAAAATAACTATCAGATAAATAATTACAAAAATATATGAAACTATGAAATTAAGACTCAAATTAATGATTGAAATGCAAATATTGAGGTTAAATTCTGCAGCTCAGATTATTTCGATGATATGACATTTTAAAAAGGTTCAAAAGAAGATAGAAAATAAGGAGTTAGAGGTTAAATGCCAACGCATGGACGGTTGTTGCAGCTAGCAAGCCAAATTTGCCAATCATGTCAAGCTTATCATTTATTTAAAAGGTGAGGAATGATGGATATAAATATAACCAACTTTCAGAATCATGACACACCACAACATCACAAAAACACAATCCATTCATAATAGTCTGTTTCATTCTTCTCCCCATTGAGGAAGAGGTGTACTATTTTTCTGATATTTGTATCTTGATTATGGATCGCGAGTAGTGCATCAATATGATGATGTAATTAGGTATATTGTTGTTGTGTGAGTTTTTTATTTTATTTGAATATTCTTAGAATATTTATTTTGAATTACTTTTCAAGTTTTATTATATTTGTTATTTCGTTTGAATTTAATGATAGAGCTCTTAGTTAGATTTTAAATCAAACGGCTCTCAGTACGGGGCAGATCATAATCGCCCGTACTAATAAGGGATATTGAGTGTTTAGGAATTGGTTGCAGGTCGTAATCAGATCATGAAGTTGGAGTCTTAAAGCTAATTAGGTTTAGTATGCTTGTGGATCTTAATCGAGGTTCAAACACTAATTTAGGGAGAAGTGTAATGTGTATTTTTATACACATTTTTAGGGTTTAAATCATCACAAATTCAATCAAATTTCACATAAAACGTATGAAAAAGACTCATAACTCATAAAACATAATTTGAAACCTCTTAATACATTTTTGTGCTATTTTACAGGCGAAAAGGCCATAAAATGAAGAATTGGACAAAAACGTAAACAATGGGCCAATGATGGCCAAATTCTCCCTAAAAACGCTCACATTTCCCATACATATAATTTCCTAACCCTAAACGATGGAAAACGTTGTTGGAAAAGAGCAAACATTGGAACGAGTAAGAAACGACCACAAAACGTTATGAAAACATCCACTGTCTCATGACGTTCTTCAGCCAAACCGATACGTGAACCGACCACGTTCGGTCCCAAAACAGAGAAGAAACGTCCACGTTTTTTATGACGTTTCGTATCGGAATGTGACGTTTCGTATCGGAATGTGACGTTCCGATCAAATGGATCCTAACCATCGTTTTACACCTCAACATAAACCTAGCAGCAAAAGAACAGAGAAAAATGACGCATCAAAATTCTGGTCAACCGTCGCAGTCAAAGTCAACTCTTTCTCTCTCAAAGCGCTGATTTTCCGAAATGCTCGGAATTGAACAAACTCACCACAATTTGACTCGTCTTGACAAGACAAGCACAACCGTATGATTAGTCACCGCTGGAACGGCCGGAGCTGGCCGGAAAACGCGAAAAACCTCCTGTCAGCCATGAAAATAGACCGTTTGAGCTGAGGAATTCTCGAGCTTGCCATTCCCTACACAGACCTCTAATTGACAAAATTCCAACACCATTCTCTTCTTCTTGATCCCCTCTTTCCAACCATATAAAGAACTCATAAAATGATGAAGAATTGAGTGAGATAATCGAGTTTGAAATAAGTATTCGATGAAATTGAATTCTGTTTTTGCTGAAATAACTCAATTCGAGCTGAAACTTCTCAAGTCCATAACTCACTACACAGAGCTCCGTTTCACGTGAAACCAATTCCATTCTCTTCTTCTCTCTTTCCTCTTTCCATGGATATGAAGAACACCAAAAATGATGAAGAAATGAGAGAGATATTTGAGTTTGAAATGATGCCACTAAACCGTTCGACGAAACAACCAGATTTCAAAATAACCGCCAAATACTAAAATTCGAAATTCTCCCTCATTTTTCAACGGAATACAATGAAATTCGGTCCAGATCTTCAGTACAGTTCCTTGATCCTCCTAAGCCAATCACAAGCCCCAAAATATCCTTCAACTCTCTATATAAAGAACCGTATTTCAATCCATCAAAACACGCTCTTTCATCCATTCTCTCAAATCACTCATTCTCCCACTCTCCTTAACTTATACACCACTCTCCATTCATCTTCTCTAACCTCTAAAATCTCCATTAATGAGTTTCAAGCTTTCTTGAGCTCTAATTTTCGTTTTTGAGTGAAATCATGCAATTCGGGGCTGATTTGGGGAAAAGTCGAATCGGTCGATTCTAGCTTAAATCGAGGTGCAATTGGAGCTTCAAATCAACTCAAGGAAGGTCCTAGCTTGGATTTCTCATTGTGGTTTGATTAAATCCTCCTTAAATTCTTTCTTTTTCTCCTAATTTTTCAAATCTGAATTTTTGGTGTAAAATGATGAATTTGAGATCGAATCGTGTTTGTTTAATCATGATTGAGTAGATCTGTGTAGGGATAGATATTTGTGAAGGAATCACTTGAAATCTTGCTTTATTTTGAATCAATTTGACCGATTTGTGTAATTGTTTATATATCACTATTAAAAATGAAAATCGTTGATTTGATTGATTTGGCTGAATTTATTAGATCAATTAGACCTATAATTGCGTGTGTATTATGACCAATTAGTCATTCAAGGTCTTGGCTGAGAATTTTGATTGATTAATTGAAGTTTTGGATTGAATTTTATGATTTGAACATGAGTTGGCTGATTTTTGTTTAGATCCAATTTTCGGTCCATTAATTGAGTTTTTCTAGCTTGAATTTACTTAAACTTGTTGTACAAATCTTGAAGATTGAATATTCAGTGATTAAGGATGGTATTCTTGATCAAATACTCTTAAAAATCCCTACTTTTAAACCAAAAATCAAACCCTAATCAGTTTCTGTTTGCTGCTGTTTCATCTCTGTTTTTTCAGTCTTTTTCCCTTAATTTCGTATCTAATTCAGATCTTAAAAATTAAATAAATATTTTTAAAATTTAGTTCTCATTTAGTAGATAATTTTCAAATCAAATTTTGCCCAATTCCGATTTATAATTTGTGAGATATTAATTTTCTAAGTTTGTAATATTTCTGTTTTTAAACTTTCAGTCCAGATTTACTGTTTCTTTTCTTCTGAATTTTTAAAAATATAAAAATAAATACTAAAAATACAAAAATAGTCCTACTGGAAGTATTTTGAAGTGTAGAATCCAAATATGAATTTTAAGATATTAGTTGTTAAATCAGATTAGGAGATATACCAACTTTTGTGAGTATTGGTCTGTCAGAACTAGTTTCTGGTCCAGATCTGAATTTTCATTATAAATCCCAAACTACAAAACATCATTTTATGAAATTTTAACAGATAATCTAAAACTTTATAATTGAATTTCGGTATAAATGTTAGAATTTTTCAAGACTTGGTGATTTTTCTATAAATTTCTGAAGTTACTGTTGAATTAAGTATGAATCTGAAGTAAGATCTGGATTTAAACTACAAATATCTCGAAATTTTTGAATAAAATAAAAATACCAGTAAAGTACCATATCATAGATCTCTCTTTCTAGTTTCCAACGGTATCTTGTGTGTTGGAATCGGAGTTTATTTGGTCAAGTTACGAATTAAAACACCAAAGTGTGACGTGCTGAACAATAAGGCTGAAAATAAGATTTAAACTTGGAAATTCATCTAATAACCCTTGAATTACAAGATTCTATACTAAAGAATAATCATTGAGACTAGTTAATACTTGAGGCCACACCTCCTTGTGTTCGACCCCTAAACTCATTACCACTCATACTCGTAATTGATTAATAGGGAAATATAAATTGTTTTGTTAAATTGTGTGAAATTCAACGACGGTTTTAACGCGATTTACAAATGGCGCCGTTGCCGGGGAGGCGGCTTGCATCAAGTTTTTAACTAACCTATCTCATATTTTCTCTAGTGTTTTTGTCTCTCTTATTTTTAAAGGTTATTAGGGCGCAAGATCTTTCAATGGTTTGGCAAGGCGAGAGGTGAAGGAGATTCAATGACGGGAAGACAAACGTGGACGGGATGGCCACACGACGGCTATCCATGCCACAATGGCGAAAGCTCCTTCGAGCAAACACAACCTCTCTACGGGCAATCTTACGGGCAAGGAGCGTTGTTCAACCATTCGTCTAATCAGGAGTCGAGGGATAAAATGTTGAACCAACCTTGGGGTTTTCAAACTCAAATGAACTTCCAAAACCCGTACATGTCCGCCACACCAACCCATTCCTCTCAACCTCACCTCCACCAAAACAAGTACTACGCTCCATACCAAGAATATCAACAACCTCAAATCTCTTTTGAAGACAAATGGCTTGATAAACTGGACCTCTTCGAGAAACGCTTTTTAGAGATGTCGAACTCGCTCATGAAAGACATGGACAAAGTTCATACCATTATTCAAGACTCTAATATCCAACCTTGTCGTGATGAAGCTAGCCATTGTGATGAGGGTCTTAGGGTCTTTGAAGAAGTGAAAATTGAGGAATCTCTTTGTGATGGGGGATTTACGGTTTTTGAACAATTCGGGGGTGAGGAGTCTCGAGATGACGAGAATTCTTGGTGCCAACTTGAAAATCAAGAAGTGAGACTTGAGGAGTCTCATGGTGATGAAGAGGAGGAACTCGAGGAGAAGGAGGACCCAAACTTTGAGTTGGAGGAGAATTTGTTTGATGGGGAATGTGGGTCAAATGGGGAATCAGGGAGTGAGTGTTGTGAAGGTTCGAGAGATAAGGAATCTAAAAGTGATGAGAAAGATGAGGAAATGTTCGAAGAAGTTTTGGATGTAAAGAACCCTAGTTTTGAATTTGAAGAGTATGGGTGTTACGGGGAAAGTGAGTTAGACCAAGAAGAGGGGATTGAATCTAGTGACGAGTCGAGCACTACAAAAATAATTTTCAAATTTGAAAAATCGGAATTTGAGGAATCTCAAAGAAATGAGGAAATGTTCATAGAAGTTGTGGAAGAAGAAAACCCTATTTTTGAGTTTGAAGAGAATTTGTTTGATGGGGAATGTGGGTCAAACTGGGAATCAGGGAGTGAGTTTTGTGAAAATACGGGTGTTGTGGAATGTGAATTAAAAGGGGACTCAATGGTTGATTTTTGTAAGGTTTCGAGCGATGTGGAATGTGAGTCATGTGATGACTCACTTTGGTTGAACCTTTCGACGAGTCGAGTGCCACCAAAACCAAAGAATTGGTTAAAGAAATTATAAATATTTTTGAGAAACTATGGGTCGAGAACGAGGATGAGTCAAACCATGACTCAAAGATTGAATCAGGCGAAATTTTGAGTGCTACAAACCCTAGTTTCAACTTAGAGGACTTTTGGAATAATGTGGAATGCGAGTCAAATCATGACTCCAAAAGTGAATCTTGCGACGAGTCGAGCGATACTAACCTGAGTTTAGAAATCAAGGAGTCATGTGTTAAGGACGAGAATGAGTCAAACCATGACTCAATGGTTGAAACATACGACGAGTCAAGCACCCTAAATCACGAGCCAACTTCACCAAATTCCCGACATCCTATCTTTTGCCAAACAATACATTACACCAACCTTGAGATAAGCGGTGTGATGTACATCGACCTGCCAACCAATCAAGAAGGAGTAAACTTGGGTATTGAATTGCCCCTCTCAACGAAAAGCGATCTCAAACTCCTTTCAAAACCGGGAAGACCAGTCATTTCTATCTGCAAAACCAAGGATAGGCAACACGGACCGAATCTCTTACCACCAAGTGAGCTCCTACAAGGATTTGTTCACGTTTACGACCCGTTCGAGAGAGGCTAACACAAAGGCGTCGGGCTCGAGACGTAAAATGGGAGCGCTTGGCGAGAGGCAACTCGTCGTGTCAGGTCGTATTTTTCCTTTCTTTATTTTTATTTTCTTAATTTTACAAAACTTCTCTTTCACACTTAAACATTTGCTACACAAAAGTTTAAGTGTGGTGGGGGAGGTTTTGCATAAAACCCCAATAATTTTTCCAATTTCCACAAATTTTCTCATTTTTGAACTTTTTGTTTGAGGACAAACAAAGGTTTAAGTGTGGTGGGGTGGTTTTGTGCAAAACCAAGTTTTGTTTTCTTGTAAAAATGTGAAAATTCATAAAAGTTGAAAAAATTGAAAATTTTCAAAAAAAAAAAAAAAAAAAAAAAAACTCATAAATACAACAAAATTTTTAAACTTTTTACTTGTTTTTCTTTCATTTTTGTTTTGTTATTTTTGTACATAAAAGTTTGTGTGATTTAAAGAAAAGCAAGAGAATTATTAGTGAAAAAGTAAAAGGTTTTGAAAAATGGAAAAGATTTTAAAACTAAGCCCTCTCAAGCAATTTTTGAAAAATACTTAGGGTTTTGGAAAATAATGAAAAGATTTGAAAAACTTCAAAAGGGATTTAACTTTTATCATGAATGCCACATTTCACCTCATTTCCATTTATAATATTCATGTAAAATCCATTAAGCGTTTCGAAAATTCATAAATATTTCACTTGCCCCTTTACCGAAATTATAAATCGTTTTCTTTAAAGTAATGCTGTGATTAAAACATTTGAAAAATCAAACCTTACTTTTAATACCACTAGTTTCGCAAAAATTTTCTAACTCAACCTATCTTTCATGGCATAGCTAATGACTCGTATGTCCATCTCTAATTTTCGCACTAAAAGCAAGTGACCGAAATCGTAACCTGTTATTCCTTCACAAAAAGAATTCAAAAATGTGAAAAATTATTTTTAAACCCTTGAAAAAAAAAAAAAAAATTTACATATCCGCTATAGAAAATGAAGGATTTTTTTGTACGTGCAAAGCACAACTTGTCTTTTGATAACATGAGTGGATAGCATACCAACTTTTACGTGTTTATAAAAGAGAAAGTTGAGTTAGTTGGAACTTTTGGGGTAATTTGTATAAATTCACCATTTTAAATTTAGGGGGAGAAAGTATCAAAAATGAAATTAGGGCATTGCTTTTTGGAAAAAGGTTCGTATTTGAAGAATTGGGGAATTTTAAATAAATTTGAATTTGAAATTATTAATGGATAGTCATCGACCCTCGTGTATTATTATAATAATCAAATATTAGTATATAACATTCATGGCAATAACTAAATTTTTTTTTTCAAAAAACGCTTTAAACTGATTCTATAAATCCTAAAACTTGATTTTAATTTGCGCTTGAGGGCAAGCTTAGTTTAAGTGTGGTGGGATTTGTAATGTGTATTTTTATACACATTTTTAGGGTTTAAATCATCACAAATTCAATCAAATTTCACATAAAACGTATGAAAAAGACTCATAACTCATAAAACATAATTTGAAACCTCTTAATACATTTTTGTGCTATTTTACAGGCGAAAAGGCCATAAAATGAAGAATTGGACAAAAACGTAAACTATGGGCCAATGATGGCGAAATTCTCCCTAAAAACGCTCACATTTCCCATACATATAATTTCCTAACCCTAAACGATGGAAAACGTTGTTGGAAAAGAGCAAACATTGGAACGAGTAAGAAACGACCACAAAACGTTATGAAAACATCCACTGTCTCATGACGTTCTTCAGCCAAACCGATACGTGAACCGACCACGTTCGGTCCCAAAACAGAGAAGAAACGTCCACGTTTTTTATGACGTTTCGTATCGGAATGTGACGTTCCGATCAAATGGATCCTAACCATCGTTTTACACCTCAACATAAACCTAGCAGCAAAAGAACAGAGAAAAATGACGCATCAAAATTCTGGTCAACCGTCGCAGTCAAAGTCAACTCTTTCTCTCTCAAAGCGCTGATTTTCCGAAATGCTCGGAATTGAACAAACTCACCACAATTTGACTCGTCTTGACAAGACAAGCACAACCGTATGATTAGTCACCGCTGGAACGGCCGGAGCTGGCCGGAAAACGCGAAAAACCTCCTGTCAGCCATGAAAATAGACCGTTTGAGCTGAGGAATTCTCGAGCTTTCCATTCCCTCCACAGACCTCTAATTGACAAAATTCCAACACCATTCTCTTCTTCTTGATCCCCTCTTTCCAACCATATAAAGAACTCATAAAATGATGAAGAATTGAGTGAGATAATCGAGTTTGAAATAAGTATTCGATGAAATTGAATTCTGTTTTTGCTGAAATAACTCAATTCGAGCTGAAATTTCTCAAGTCCATAACTCACTACACAGAGCTCCGTTTCACGTGAAACCAATTCAATTCTCTTCTTCTCTCTTTCCTCTTTCCATGGATATGAAGAACACCAAAAATGATGAAGAAATGAGAGAGATATTTGAGTTTGAAATGATGCCACTAAACCGTTCGACGAAACAACCAGATTTCAAAATAACCGCCAAATACTAAAATTCGAAATTCTCCCTCATTTTTCAACGGAATACAATGAAATTCGGTCCAGATCTTCAGTACAGTTCCTTGATTCTCCTAAGCCAATCACAAGCCCCAAAATATCCTTCAACTCTCTATATAAAGAACCGTATTTCAATCCATCAAAACACGCTCTTTCATCCATTCTCTCAAATCACTCATTCTCCCACTCTCCTTAACTTATACAACACTCTCCATTCATCTTCTCTAACCTCTAAAATCTCCATTAATGAGTTTCAAGCTTTCTTGAGCTCTAATTTTCGTTTTTCAGTGAAATCATGCAATTCGGGGCTGATTTGGGGAAAAGTCGAATCGGTCGATTCTAGCTTAAATCGAGGTGCAATTGGAGCTTCAAATCAACTCAAGGAAGGTCCTAGCTTGGATTTCTCATTGTGGTTTGATTAAATCCTCCTTAAATTCTTTCTTTTTCTCCTAATTTTTCAAATCTGAATTTTTGGTGTAAAATGATGAATTTGAGATCGAATCGTGTTTGTTTAATCATGATTGAGTAGATCTGTGTAGGGATAGATATTTGTGAAGGAATCACTTGAAATCTTGCTTTATTTTGAATCAATTTGACCGACTTGTGTAATTGTTCATATATCACTATTAAAAATGAAAATCGTTGATTTGATTGATTTGGCTAAATTTATTAGATCAATTAGACCTATAATTGCGTGTGTATTATGACCAATTAGTCATTCAAGGTCTTGGCTGAGAATTTTGATTGATTAATTGAAGTTTTGGATTGAATTTTATGATTTGAACATGAGTTGGCTGATTTTTGTTTAGATCCAATTTTCGGTCCATTAATTGAGTTTTTCTAGCTTGAATTTACTTAAACTTGTTGTACAAATCTTGAAGATTGAATATTCAGTGATTAAGGATGGTATTCTTGATCAAATACTCTTAAAAATCCCTACTTTTAAACCAAAAATCAAACCCTAATCAGTTTCTGTTTGCTGCTGTTTCATCTCTGTTTTTTCAGTCTTTTTCCCTTAATTTCGTGTCTAATTCAGATCTAAAAAATTAAATAAATATTTTTAAAATTTAGTTCTCATTTAGTAGATAATTGTCAAATCAAATTTTGCCCAATTCCGATTTATAATTTGTGAGATATTAATTTTCTAAGTTTGTAATATTTCTGTTTTTAAACTTTCAGTCCAGATTTACTGTTTCTTTTCTTCTGAATTTTTAAAAATATAAAAATAAATACTAAAAATACAAAAATAGTCCTACTGGAAGTATTTTGAAGTGTAGAATCCAAATATGAATTTTAAGATATTAGTTGTTAAATCAGATTAGGAGATATACCAACTTTTGTGAGTATTGGTCTGTCAGAACTAGTTTCTGGTCCAGATCTGAATTTTCATTATAAATCCCAAACTACAAAACATAATCTTATAAAATTTTAACAGATAATCTAGAACTTTATAATTGAATTTCGGTATAAATGTTAAAATTTTTCAAGACTTGGTGATTTTTCTATAAATTTCTGAAATTACTGTTGAATTAAGTATGAATCTGAAGTAAGATCTGGATTTAAACTACAAATATCTCGAAATTTTTGAATAAAATAGAAATACCAGTAAAGTACCATATCATAGATCTCTCTTTCTAGTTTCCAACGGTATCTTGTGTGTTGGAATCGGAGTTTATTTGGTCAAGTTACGAATTAAAACACCAAAGTGTGACGTGCTGAATTTTTACAATAAGGCTGAAAATAAGATTTAAACTTGGAAATTCATCTAATAACCCTTGAATTACAAGATTCTATACTAAAGAATAATCATTGAGACTAGTTAATACTTGAGGCCACACCTCCTTGTGTTCGACCCCTAAACTCATTACCACTCATACTCGTAATTGATTAATAGGGAAATATAAATTGTTTTGTTAAATTGTGTGAAATTCAACGACGGTTTTAACGCGATTTACAAGAAGCTTGCATATCTTAATCGGAGTTTCACCATCTCTTACCGTTTATGAATGTTACATCCCGGACCGATTTTTTTAGACCCGAGATGCAACGGTCGTTATACGACACTAAGAAAAATATTATAGCGGAAGAATACAAATAATGTATATAAATCAAGTATCTAAAATATTTATTACATTGAACTATTTTTACATTTATCTTATTTTTTTTCAATGTTGAGACGACGCTCAATCCGTCTCCTAATAAATTGAACCTAGAAACTTTTATAAAAACAAAAGGATGAGTACAAAAATACTCAGTAAGGTATGCTCTCATACAATGTAAGAAAAATCTATTATTAAAATAAATAATTATGTAATTAAGTTCAAATATGAAAATATTCATATTATCAAATAAAACCGTAAGAAAATAATATTTATTTTTGGGATTTTCATTTCTTTCTCACTTGTCATCTTACACGCATACACACCAGATAATGCTCCATTGCATCGAGTACGCCACATATCTTTCCGAACTCGTTATTGGGTAATTGGTGGCCCTATCTTCCACCTACTAAGCACGACCTTTCACCTACGTAAATCAGTGGCCATGGGTGATTGGCGCCCCCAAAACTGACATGCAATATCAGTACTCTTATTATTATTTCAAAATTCTTTTATTTTGTCCAAAGTTAAATATTAAAGTTCTAGTGATTTAATCTCAGGGGCAAACTCCACAATAATGATGATGTGACAAAGCCAATTTCGAGATTAATTTAGCATGATAAATTATAAAGTGCATGAGATAAATCGCATAATTATAGATCTTGAAGTAACAAGATCAATTAAATTAATTTAAAAAATACTAATTTAGACTATGGACATCTAAAATTTGATGCAAAATTGCAAAACAGACTTATACTGATCTACGAAACTAATTGAATTTCAATCTGTCTTTAGAATATTGGTTATATTTCTAAAATTAACCAAAATAAATAATAAAATAAATTCATAAAATAATAAAAAAGAATGAGATAATCCTGGATGTGATCGTGCGATCGAGTTGCGACTGTCATAAAGTCAGATTGACATCCTCCAATGTTCTACAGCACGAGAAAATCCCGTATCAATTCTCTCTCATAGGATAGCCAATGAATCAGATTCGGGTCGGACAATTCATTCCCCTTAAACAAACCTAGTAAATCTTCCATAAAGAATCTTTAATTCTTAATGATTCACAAAATAAAATATAAAAATGGTTGCACGTGTGAAAAAAGACGAAAAATAATTCTAAAACACCCTTAGTTCATTTTTTAATCCATATTCATCTATCTTCTTTTCCACCAAAGACTGTTTAGGACTTGTTTGGATGGCTAGTAATTTGTTGGTTTTATCTAGTACAAGAAAAAATTGCTAGAGTTTTAAATATGCAAGTTTGGATGGGGTTTAGGAATTTTTGGTAAAGTTTAAGTTAGTAAATTTTTAGAAAGTTTTGTATAGAAAAGAGAGAAGAATGAAAACTTAACTTTTTCGCAAGTGTTTTTGTAGTAACTTTTAGGGATGTATTAATTAAATGAATATGTTGATTATTATATATATATTTTATTATATAATAAATAAAATAAAATAAAAGTAAATTATATTATATTATATTATACTAAATTATATTAAATTATATTACATTATATTAAATTAAATTAAATTAAGTCAAATCAAATCAAATCCAATCAAATCAAATTAAATTAAATTAAATAGTTAAAAATAATAAATGATAATTAAAAAATAATAAATAGTAATTAAAAATAATTAATAATTAATAATCAATAAATAATAACTATAGACTAACAAATAATAACTTTAAAAATTAAAAATTATTATTATAAATGCCAATAAAAATTCAAAAACTAATGAATAATAATAAATAGTTAATAAAAATGATAAAAAATAATAATTAGTAAAAAATAAGAATTACTAATCAATAAATAATAAATAGTAATTAAAAATTAATAAATAAATAAACAATAAAAAATTAATATTTTGAAATTATAAATGATCTCTCAAACTAAGGTATTTTGTAGAGTTGGAAGAATATATTTGAGTAGATAAGGAGGAATAATATTTTGTTGTATTGTACTTGTTATATTGTTTAGAAAGGAGAGACTTTTTTTTATAATGAGGGAGATGAGAAGACTTGGTTCATTGTATTAATGTAATTCCAAACTCTTTATTCAATGATCATTAAAAATATCAATTAAAATATAACAATAAGTTTTAAAATTTAATTATATTATTTATAAAATAAATAATATACAAGACTTGTCTAATATCACATGGATCCCTATGGTTCAAAACTTTCTCTATTTATTTCCATTTGATGAAATTTCGATTTTTGGTGAAACTCTTTCACCAAAAGAATGTGTTTTGGACGTGAAATCTTGATTTTTTTTTTTCCTCACTCCTCACTCCTCTTTCTATTTCTCCTTTGTCAAATGCTTTTGATGATGATCATGATTCTTCTCCTCTAGCTCTCTCGTTATTTCACTTTCATGAGTCTCATTTTTTTTATTCCTGAGATTAATTCTCTCTTACAGTGTAGGTAATAGATCATATTTTTTTTATTATTTTTTATTGAATGTTGTAGATACTTTATATGATTGTCAGAGTAAGGTTATTTGGGCTTGGATTTTTCAGATTCAAAGCAAATATATTGATCAAGTACAACCTAATTTGTAATTGTTCAAATTGAGTTAGACGCAACTTTATTGAAATTTATTTCTAATCAGTTTAATTGAAATTCGTGATGTATGTCACACCCTTTTGTTGTAAATCCAGCTAGTTCCATGAAGGAAACCAAATGTGCTACATTTCTTAATTCATATCACTCTAGAACAATAATAACAACTCAAAAAGTAAGTAATTTAAGGGGTCGTTTCGTTCGAGTTTTCAACGATGTCTTGGAATACAATTCTAAGACATGTGTAATTAAAATGTTTGGTTTGAGGTATTTATTCCAAGAAATGTACAAGATCTTGATTTATTGATATTCCAAATTTTTAAAATTTTATTTAGATCAACAAAATAATGAGGGAAAAGATATTTCCATATAAAGATTTATTTCCTTATTTTTACATTCCCTACTCATGGGATTTATGACAGTCATTAATTTGGGTGGCTATCAAATTCCCACCAAATAATTCCATGGGAATCACGAATTCCATTACTTTATTACCGAGTAGTCCTTTCAAACGTGGGAATGAAATCCATCCTCATGAATGCCAAGACATCCATATTTAAAAAATCAAATCAAACGGCACCTAAGAAATGGAAAAGTTGCTGGTACATACATCATTGAAACATTAAGGAACAATATCAGTGCATACATCATTGTAATAGGAAGAGAAAGTGCACATTGTTGAATATAAAAACGAAAATAACATAAGAGAGGTAGATTGGGAGGAGGTAAGTATTTCTTAGAGGTTGGAAGAGAGAAACCCCTAATTATGAAATCAAAATTATCGTCATCTGTATGGGGCCATGCAATATTGCATGCTGCAACACTAATTAGATTAAGGCCAACTGCTTATCATAAGTACTCCCCCATATAACTGGTAACTGGCCAACAGCCAAATATATCCCATTTAAAAACTTTTGGATGTGCTGTATATGTTCCGGTAGCTCCACCGCAACGCACAAAAATGGGACCTCAAAGAAGGTTGGGAATTTATGTTGGTTTCGATTCTCCATCGATTATTAAATATCTCGAACCATTAACTGGAGATCTATTTACAGCAAGATTTGCTGACTGTAAATTTGATGAAACCATGTTCCCAGCATTAGAGGGAGAGAAACGAGGAATGCTGGAAAAACAAGAAGTTACATGGAATGCATCATCAATGTATCACTTTCATCCTCGAACAAATCAATCTGAACTAGAAGTTCAAAAGATTATTCATTTGCAACAAATTGCAAATCAATTACCCGATGCATTTGTCGACACAAAAAGAGCAACGAAATCACATATTCCAGCAGCAAATGTACCGGCTCGCATTGAAATACCCTTGGATAATAAAGAATGCACGATAAAGTTGGCATAACTGAAATTATCAATACTCCTGAAGAAGTAGATTCTTCTGAAAAGAATATTGACGATGAAAGAATAGAAGACATAAATGAGCAAATAAACCTAGAAGAGGTTATAACTCCTGCAGAGGTTCAGGTACCTGACAATATTGAAAATCTTGAAAATAATGAGATCTCAATAAATTATGTCTCTACTAGAAAGAAATGGAACCGAAATAAAACTGTCATTGACAGAAAATTTGCATATGCAATCGCGGTTGATATAATTAATGAATACGAGGATCAAGAAAAAAAATCAATCGAAGAATGTCGACATAAGAAAGAATGGCCAAAATGGAGAAATGCAATTCTAGCAGAGTTACATTCTCTTGAAAAACGTGAAGTTTTTGGACCTGTAGTTCGAACACCTGATGGTGTACAACCCGTAGGATACAAATGGGTATTTGTAAGAAAGCGTAATGAGAAAAATGAAATTGTAAGATACAAGGCAAGACTTGTTGCACAAGGTTTTACGCAAAAACCAGGAATATATTACGAAGAAACGTATTCTCCTGTGTTAGATGTAATTTACATTCGTGTTTTTAATTAGCCTGGCAATCTCTGAAGGATTGAATATGCATCTCATGGATGTTGTAACAACTTATTTGTATGGATCACTTGATAGTGATATTTACATGAAAGTCCCTGAAGGATTAAATGTCCCCGAAGGATTAAAAGTGCTTGAAGCATGTAACAAAAGTTCTCGTGGAATGTATTCCGTAAAATTAAAAAGATCTTTTTATGGGCTGAAACAATTTGGAAAAATGTGGTACAACCGCCTAAATGAATACCTTACAAAAGAAGGGTATCATAACAATCCTATTTGCCCATGTGTTTTAATTAAGAGATCAAAATCAGGATTTGTAATTATTGCAGTATATGTTGATGATCTAAATATCATCGGAACTCCTGAAGAGCTTGAAAGTATTGCTGCATATTTAAAATGTGAGTTTGAGATGAAAGATCTCGGGAAGACAAAATTTTGTCTTGGATTGCAAATCGAACATTTGAAAAATGGGATATTTGTTCATCAATCTACTTATGTAGAAAATGTCCTAAAACGATTTAATATGGATAAAGCACATCCATTGAGTTCACCTATGGTAATCCGATCTCTTGAGATAAAGAAGGATTGTTTTCGTCCAAAAGAAGATAATGAAGAAATTCTTGGTCCAGAAGTACCATATTTAAGTGCAATTGGTGCATTAATGTACCTAGCCAATAATACAAGGCCTGATATATCATTCTCTGTAAATTTGTTAGCGAGATATAGTTCTGCGCCAACACGAAGGCATTGGAATGGTATTAAGCACGTACTTCGTTATCTTCGATGAACCATAGATATAGGATTATTATATCTAAAAAGCTCATAATCCAAATTAGTTGGATATGCAGATGCTGGATATCTGTCAGATCCACATAAAGCCCGATCTCAAACCGGATATTTATTCACATATGGTAATACTGCCATATCCTGGCGCTCAACCAAGCAAACCTTGGTCGCAACATCATCAAATCATTCAGAAATCATAGCACTTCATGAGGCAAGTAGGGAGTGTGTATGGCTGAGGTCAATGATTCAACATATTCAGGAATCATGTGGTATTAAAGCAATCAAAGGAAGTCCAACTGTGATTTATGAAGATAATGCTGCATGCATTGCCCAGATAAAAGGAGGCTACATTAAGGGAGATAGAACAAAGCATATTTCTCCAAAGTTCTTCTCCACACACGAGCTCCAAAAGAGCGGTGAAATTGATATCCATCAAATTCGCTCATGTGATAATCTTGCAGATTTATTCACCAAGTCATTGCCAACTAAAACTTTCAGGCAATTAAGACAAAAGATTGGAGTCCATCATTTTAGAGATATTTGTACACATGAGGGGGAGAAATAATACGCACTGCACTCTTTTTCCCTTGCTACGATTTTTGGCCCACCGGATTTTTCCTGGCAAGGTTTTTAATATGGACATCCAAGGGGGGGTGTTATGAATATATTAATTATCGATGTCCAAATAATTATCCTCTTAGCATGTGAAGAGTTATTAATTATGGATGTCCAAATACATTACCCTTGGCATGTGAAGAGTTAATGCAAATCTCCACTTGTAAAGATGTAAATATCTTGTATTCTATGAGGAGTTATTGTGGGGTATTTGTTTGTATATTTTGTACTAAATTCTAGGATAGATTCTAGAGTAGAATGTGGAATTCTATGATAGATTCTAGAGTAGATTCTAGAGTAGAATACTCACCCTTCACTATATAAAGGGGTAGAGACTATTGTGTTTAGTGTCTCTTCACCATTCTCTTTTGGTGACTCTTCACAAGTTGAAAGTAGGTGGGATAAATTAAATTAGACCGTTGCCAATTTTATATTGAAACTTCGGATTTCAATAAGAATAAATTCCAAATTTTATGTGCATTAATAAACTAAATTGCAATTGCAGGTGCGTAAAAATAGATGTGCAGAAAATAAATATACAGAAAATAAATGTGCGTATAATAAATATACATAGATGAATATACTACAAATACTGGTGCATAAAAATAAACATGCAACCTTTGGTTGCGTAAATAAAAATTGAACAAGTATCTTCTGGTGCATAATTAAAAATAAAATAAATATGCAGCTTCTGGTTGCGCAAATAGAAATTGAACAGGCAACTTCGGGTGCATTATTACATATAAAATAAACATGCAACTTTTGGTGCGTAATTAAAAGTAAGATAAACATACAACTTCTGGTTGCTTAAATAAAAACTTAACTAGCAACTTCTGGTGCGTAGTTAAAAATATGCAACTTCTGATTGCTTAACTAAAAATTGAACGGGCACTTCTTGGTGTTGAATTAAAAATAAAATAAATATGCAACTTCTTGTTGCTTAACATAAAAAATAAGATGAAACATTAAACGAGCAACTTCTGGCGCTTAATAAAATAAACATACTTCTTGTTGCTTAACATCAAAAATATGATGAAACATTAAACGAGCAACTTCTGGCGCTTAATAAAATAAACATACACATTCTGGTTGCTTAAAATAAAAAATTAAACGAGCAACTTCTGGTGCCTAATAAAATAAACATGCAACTTCTGGTTGCTTAATATTAAAAATAAAATGAAAAAATAAACGAGCAACTTCTGGTTGCTTAATATTAAAAATAAAATGAACAAATAAACAAGCAACTTCTGGTGCTTTTAAAAATAAACATGTATCGATAATAACATGTTGTTTGAAGTTCAAATAAGTAAATAGAATAAGCTTTAGGAGCACGAAGGAGAAGGAAGCTATGTTGGGAAATTCATAGACATATACGCTACATGCGCAGCGGAACCTATGGATTTAACCCGCCCTAGAATCTACATTAAGGGAATAAAAGTACGAGATTAGCCATTAAAATTTATACCTCAGATCTTCCTGATCCGTGAGACAAGGAACAGATGTAGGTCTGAACTTTTCCGACTCACAACCGTCTCCTTCTCGAAGCTCGGCTCGCCAAGCTCCTTCCTATTGCTCGGCTCGAAGAACTCCTTCTTGAAGCTCGGCTCGCGAAACTCTTCTTGAAGCTCGGCTCGAGAGATAGCTTCTTCTCCTAGGGATGAAGATAGATCGCTCGTAAGTTCTCAATGTAGAGAACCTCTACTCGTATCCACACGAACTTCACTCGAACAGAATAACCGGACTTGGCTAGACAAGTCCGGAAATACTTTCCGAATATCTCTCAAAACTCTCTCTCTCTCTCTTTTCTGTGTAAAGACGGCCTCTCAGGCTACAGAGTTGTGTGTCAAATAGAGAGACCCTGCCCTTCTATTTATACTAGAGAGAGAGGCGAACGATTGCTCAGTTACCATAACTAAAACCCTAATCTGCGCCTATTCCGTTCCAACGAAGCTATTCCGTTGCCAACGGAATGGGTATTTCCGTAATGAAATACTTGGTAGCTAAAGTTATTACAGTTTCCATATATATACCGTTGGGAACGGAACTATTCCATTGCCAACGGAATGGCACTGTTTTGTTCAATCAATTATCCAATAATTGATTATGTCGTTCACCAATTTATACATCATATATATAACTATTTTGAGGCATATTCATCCCGTACGAATGGAATTCATTGTGTGACCGTGTAGGTTCCATTTAACGCTGGCAACGATCTTCTAAATATCGCAAGTCATGAGTAACCTCTTGACTGATGTCATGAATACCAATGTTAAATGAAATGATCAGCGATCGTAAACCTATCTGAATAGACATTTGCTTATTCCTTTTGTTCTACGATATACGTCTTGATCACAAGGCACGGTAATATGTCATCCTTGAGTTTGATCAAAGTCTCCGACAATTAGACTGAGTAAATACAAAATGATATTAACAACACATGTTAATCCATTTTGAGCATGGCCATGCATTTCCTTCAGTCCTAGTTCATCAGGGGGCCCAGAGATATCTCCCTCACGACGAGAGGAACAAATCCCATCTTGGTCACTCACATTCCTCGTCATGATTCAGTTCATACCTAACGATGACCCTAATGATCATCCCGTTACAGATTACGTAAGATCATATTAAAGTATGCAGTTCCTCATACATGAATCCATGGTGACCTCAGGTCGTAGGAACAAGCACACTATTCATATGAGAATCACTAATGACATATACTATGCATATTCTCATAGTGTGGTCAGTCCAGTACGTGTTCTCTAACACGTACCTATATCCCAGACTTGACATCTCTATGTCCATGATCAGCAGAACATGATCATCCAGCATGCGAATATACTAGTGTGGATATGTAGCTTCTTAGTTGAAGTATGTCTATCTCTATAAACATCCTACATATCACTAGGGATAGTTTAGAATGTCATTTGTTGGTTCACAGTTCTACTATCATAATCACGTATCCCGATGACGTGAACCCGAAGTGTCATTCTTGGTTGATATAAGAAATATACATTCACAACCCATACACATAGATATATATAAGAAACAACCTTTATTGAATAAATAATAATGTCTTTATACATAATCCATTTCCTAGCACAAATACATTTGGCCTAGGGCACTAATCCTACAGTCTCCCACTTGCACTAGGCCAATTCTAAGCATCTTATGCCCATAGACCTAACATGACCCTCATGCTTTGCTTGTGGGAGTGGTTTAGTTAATGGATCGGCGACATTGTCGTCCAATGGCACTCTACACATTTTAACATCACCCCTTTGTATGATCTCTCTGATTAGATGGAAGCGTCGCAGTATGTGCTGGGACTTTTGGTGAGATCTCGGTTCATTTGCTTGTGCCATCGCTCTATTGTTGTCACAATATAGATCCACTGATTTCGAGATACTCGGAACTACTCTTAGCTCCTCCAAAAAGTTCTTTATCCAAACAGCTTCTTTAGCCGCTTCTGCAGCGGCTATATACTCTGCTTCCGTTGAAGAATCTTCCACAGTACATTGCTTGGAACTCTTCCATGTCATTGCGCCTCCATTTAGGCAAAATAAATAACCTGATTGTGATCTGAAGTCATCTGAGTCTGTCTGGAAGCTTGCATCGGTGTAACCTTTTACAACGAGCTGGCCTTCCTAACCTCCATAGACTAGGAACAGGTCCTTAGTTCTTCGTAAGTACTTAAGGATTCTTTTACCAGCTATCCAGTGACTTTCACCTGGATTGGACTGGAACCTGCTTGTTGCGCTCTATGAGTATGACATATCCGGTCTAGTACATATCATGGCATACATGATAGATCCTATGGCCGAACCATATGGGATCTTAGTCATGCGTCTTCGTTTCTGCTCATTTGTGGGACATTGTGTCTTACTGAGAGACACGCCATGTGACAAGGGCAATCATTTTCATTGAACTGTTTCATTACCTTGTCTATGTATGACACGGCCATGTGACAAGGGCAAAAATCATTGAGAAATTAAAAAAACGTAAGAAATTGAAAATATCACGAGAATTTAAAATATTGAGAAATTAAATGTGAGCTATTGGGAGGTAGGAGAAAAAAATATATGCTTAATTTTTATGAGAGGTAATTTGGAAGCTTCTAATAATGTCACAAATATGAGAGTTGATACGAGATAGTAAAATGAGAGTCCAAAATGATTTTCTAAATACCTCTCAGTTAGGTGCCACGTTACACGCTATGATTGATCGGGAGGTAGGGAGCCACTAATTATGGAACCTATATGAATCCAAAAATTAATCCAAAATTGGAACTTAACAAATAGATGTAATCAATAATAGATTAAAATTTGTGGTGGATCCTATAAATATTGATAGTAACATTTCATTTTTTTTAATATATATATATATGTCTGATATCATTTTCATGTCATGATGTACAACAGAATACAAAATAAAAATATTTATTTCTCATTTCATTGTGTCTTATTGTTTTTTTTTTCAATTGATGCTTTTATCTTTAATATAATTCAAATGAAAAAGAAAGACTATAAACATTACACGCAAGGCACGTGTATTCCCTTGTTTGAATTAAAACAAGAGATTTACCACACTAATCAGAACAAAAAAATTCATTACTGAGTACCTTGGGTCTCTCAAGACCAAATGGGATGAGTTGTCCCTCTACATGCCATTAACAACAGATCTAAAAACTCTTCAAAAACGTGTAGAACAATATAAAATATTTCAATTTCTTGCTTAGATAATGAATATATGAGCACGTTAGAAGTCAAATTTTATTGACTTCAGAATTACCCTCTTTTAGTAGTATTGTAGCAACAATAAACTGCGAAGAAACAAGAAGAAAAATAATGAGCAATAACCCTCACAACAATGAAGAGAACTTTGAAAGATCTGTTCTTATATCTAAGAAAAACAAAGAGGAGTTTGACAAAGGCCATCATAGTTTTGGAGGTGGTAGAGCCTGTTGTAGCTTTCACGGCAGAGGGAGAGGTAGAGGATCTCGATCACCACCTCGATGCGACCATTGTAACAATGTTGAGCATGTCAAGGAACGATGTTGGGATTTACATCCTCATTTGCGACCTTCCAAGGAGAAGATCAGTGATGGACATGTCGCGCACGCTGCCACTTCCGAACCGCAGATTTCGATAGCAATGCTTACTCAAATGCTACAACAATTGAGTAGATATAGTTGTTCATCCTCAAACCAAGGTAGTCAAGCTTCTAATGACGAAGGTGATTCTTTAGCATATTCAGCTAATTCTCATAAATGTTTTACATGGGTAATAGATTAAGGTGCTAGTGATCATATGACAAGTAATAATAATTGTGTATCACATTTAGGAAAAAATTATACTACCTGTTTCAATTGCCGATGGGCCGTTAGTACCAATACAAGGTGTCGGAAATACAACCTTTTTTGGTAAAATTGTACCTAATGTATTATATATGCCCACATTTCCCTCTAATCTACTCTCCGTTAGCAAAATAACTCATGATTTAAACTGCAATGTGATTTTTTCACCAACATCCGTAACATTTCAGGAGAGAACAACGGGGAAGAAGATTGGTGAAGGAAAATTACATCAAGGATTATATTTAGTAGATCAAGGATATCAAGCTCTCAAGGCCAAGACCAACACAGAAGAAATGAGTAAAACTTGGCATATGAGGGCTGGACATCCTTCAGACAAAGTTTTAAATAAACTATTTCCTTCACTAACCTTAAATTCTAGTAATTGTGATGTTTGTCAGTATTCTAAGCACTCTAAACTACAATTTTCTTTATCCACAAATAAATCTAACGAACTATTTTATTTAATTCATTCCAATGTTTGGGGTCCTGCACCCGTCGATTCTTATGATGGTTTTAAATATTTTGTGACATTTATTGATGATCATTCCCGACCTACATGGCTTTATCTTTTGAAATCCAAAAGTGAGGTTTTTTCAACTTTTAATGAATTTGTTAATTTAGTTTCCAATCAATATAATGCTAGAATTAAGATTTTTGGCACAGACAATGGTGGAGAATATATTAATAGAAACTTTTCTGAATATTTAAAAAATCATGGCATTATTCATCAAACATCTTGTCCCGGAACTTCTGAACAAAATGGAGTTGCGGAAAGTAAGAATAGGCATTTATTAGAGGTCACAGGATGATCCTGTCAGGATCTTTATTATTTCAAATGCTTGTACCTAATATGTTTTGGTCTAATGCTGTATTGACTGCATGTTATCTCATCAATAGACTTCCTAGTAGGGTTTTGGAAAATAAAAGTCCTTTAGAAATTATTAACAAAAGAAAAATGAATTTACAACACGTACGTATATTTGGGTGCACATGTTTTGTCCATGTCAAAAGTGATCATCGAGATAAACTTGATAAGCATGCTATAAAATGTGTTTTCATGGGATATTCTTCTCAAATAAAGGGTTATAAATGTTATGATCCTAACCTTGAAAAATTATATATTTCTAGAGATGTCACTTTCTTTAAGCATGAACCATACTTTAATTATTCCAATGAGATACTTGAAATGAGTCAACAGGAACAGCCAAGACCAAACGTGCCAATTGAAGAAAATAATGTAACTACTAATTCAATGACTCAAATTGATGTGGTGGTCACTGGAGATATAGACGAGTCACGCCAGGAGCTTGTCGAACCATCAGGTATCTCTAGAACTCAGGAATATGGGTCGCCTACTAATAGCGATCTCCTCAGGTCAGTTCGTTCCTCTCGCCCTCCTACTAGATTACAAGATTTTATTACTTATCATGCTACTACATATCCTATCCAAAATTACATATCTTATGAAAATGTCACTTCAAACCATGTTGCCTTTCTAAGTTCCGTATCAAGAAATAGTGAACCAACAAATTTTGAGGAAGCTAATTCTAGTCCTGTATGGAGAAAAGCTTTAAATGAGGAAATTGATGCCCTTGAAAAAAATAATACGTGGATAATAGTAAACTTACCAAAGGGAAAAAAACCTGTAGGGTATAAATGGATATTCAAAATAAAATATAATAGTGATGGAACGATTGAACGATATAAGGTTAGACTTATAGCTATAGGGTTCACACAAACTTATCATATTGATTATAAAGAAACTTTTGCCCATGCTGCTAAAAAAAGTACGTTCCGTGTCCTTTTGTCCATTGTTGTTAATTCTGGTTGGTCCCTTTACCAGATGGATGTGAGAAACACTTTCTCTCCGGGACATCCAAATGAACACGATAAAACTTTAGCATGTAAACATAAAAAATCAATATATGGAATAAAACAATCTCCTAGGATTTTTCTAAGAGTTCAGCTGATTCATCGATGTTTGTTAAGAAATCTTTTTCATCAACAACTATCATTATTATTTATGTTGATGATATTGTAATAGCTGATAATGATGAAATTGAAATTAATAAATTAAAGATTTACCTAAAAGAATATTTTGATATTAAAGATTTAGGCAAACTTAAATACTTCCTTGGGATTGAGGTTTCTCATTCTAAGAAAGGAATTTTTTTGTCCCAAAGAAAGTATACCCTTGACCTTTTGAAAGAAATAGGTAAATTAGGTGTTAAGCCAGTTGGCACTCCCATGCATATCAATTGCAAATTAGGACCAAATGATGCTTTAAAAAATGTCGGTCAATTTCAAAGACTAGTCAGGAAATTAATTTATTTAACTGTTACTAGACCTTATCTCATTTTTGTTGCTGGTAAATTAACTGTTACTAGAACTTATGCATGCAACTGAAACAAGTCATATGGAGGCGGTCACTCATATTCTCAGATATGGATGAGAAAGCATGACCACATGAGAATTGTTAGTTATATGAATGCTGATTGGGCAGGGAGTTCGTATGACAAAAAATCCACCTCTGGCTATTGCAGGTTTGTTGGAGGGAACTTGGTAACATGGAAGAGTAAAAAGCAGAACGTTGTAGCAAGGTTAGTGCAAAAGCCGAATACAGAGCGATGACACCAACAACGAGCGAGCTACTTTGGCTCAAATACGTGTAGAAGATATGAGAGCGAACGAAACACATTGAAGTGGATTGTCAACTTTTTCGGGAGAAGGTTCAAGCTAAAGTCATTAGCACCCCATACATAAAGAGTGAAAATTTGTTGGGCTCTATCGAGATCTATGATCCCAGCTTAAGGGGGAGTGTAGTAAAAGTCTAGAATATTCTAGGATATATATTCAGACAAATCTAACAATTATTAGGGTAGAATCAAATTATATTGTTTCCCTTCATGAGGATTTGTAATTTAGGTTGTTTCCTTTCTTTCTATTAGATTATATGGTAGGTAAATATTGGTCATTTGTAAACGGCTATGTTGCTAGCCTATAAATGCATCACATAACAGGTGTGCATTATTGTATTAAGAAATTAATATATTAATTCGGGTTCTTATTTTCCTCTTTGAATTCTTACAGGGAGAAACGAAAGGAAAGTTTTCTTGTTCAACAATGGCGAGTCTAATCCCCCCCCCAAAACAACCACTACTATAAAATAGTTTTTTAGCGGTGGTTAGAATGACACCCCCACTGATACAAATAAACCGCCACTGAAAATGATTTTCAGTGGGGGCCCCGCCCTTGAAAAATATGAACCGTCACTGATAAAATTTGCCGGGATAATTTTCGATCTGCAAATATAGGAGGGAAATTGAAAATACATCACCGGGGGTTTATTTTTAAGTCCCGCCACTGATAGTCTCAAGAATATTATTAGCGGTGATTATAATGGGCTCCAACTATCCAGGGGTCAACACCGCTCTTCTCTCTTTCATTCTCTTTGTCTCACACACAAGAAAAAGAGAGAAAAAAGAAATGAAAAAGAAGATACTTTGGCCAGATCTGGTGCCGCCGGCCAAGCTCCTCAAGGTATAACTTTGTTGTTGCTAATTTTGAACTTCATGCTAATTTTGTTTTTGTTTTTTTTGTTAATTATTGTATTTGTTTTGTTGATTTTTATTATATTATGGCTTAATTTATTTGGGGCTAATTGTTGCTAATTTATGTTTGAAAATGAAAGACTAAATTAATTATTGGTTGAAATTATGGCAAAATAAGTATATTTTTGTTAGGGTTAAGGCTAGGATTTAAATATTATTTTACCTAATTGTTGAATATCTTCCCTTTGTTAGGATCCTCCGTATTCGACGTCTCGCTCTTCGGATTCGCCTTCTCCTCTCTTCTCTTTGAAGGCAAGGTTAATTATTTTTTTTTTCCTTCTTCTATTAGTTGTATTTCTTTAGGATCTTTGTTTATTAATTGGAGAAAAATAAATTTTGTTGTAATATTATTTATTTTTTGGGTTAGGTTTCAAACACATGCAAGTCATCACAAAGTTGGGAAAGCTCGAAGTATTTGATCTCCAAACTCAAGTAAGGTTAGAATAAAGGCTTATAAATTGTATAAATCTTTTTATTTTCTTTTTTGCATTATTTAATTGTTGCGTAATATAAATAGTTATTCTTTGTTAATTTGGTTAAATCAAGATAAATGTGTTTTTACTGGAAATATTTTTATGAATAATGATTGCATATTTTTAGATAAATTTTGATTAAATATTTATGTGTAGGTTTTGATAATTATTTTTTTTTTGTCTTTATTAAGGTTTGGATTATGTTTCTTATATGTATACTTCTTTTTTTGTTTTACTTTATTTTGTTAATATTATGATCATATTAAGGTTTATTTCTATATTTTTGTAATATTTATGGTTACGTTAATGGTTTAGTTAGGGTTAAGGTTAGGGTTTAGTTAGGTTTAGGTTTAGGGTTAGGGTTAGGCTTAGGTTTACGTTTTAAATCTTTATATGGAACATTAAATTATTTTTGAAAATTAAAATCTCTTTAGTTTTATTTTTTTAGATCAATAGATATGTCAAATAACCGTGATTGGATGTATAAATCAAGGCTACTTGCTGACAAAACACAATGTCCGGTTTATGTTAAAGGGGTGACATAATTTGTTGAATATGCTTTTGCGCGGGCCTAAAATATTAAGCCAAGAAATAATGTAGATCGTGTTAGATGTCCATGTAGAGGATGTCAGAATATAATATATTAGAGTAGAGATATAATATACGAGCATTTAACTAGTAAGGGATTTATCCGAGATTATCAAACCTAGCATGTGCATGGGGAGTCTATAACGGATGAGATGGATATGGAACAAGTCGGTGATAGTGAGGATATGGAACAAATGGTATTTGATATGGCTGATCCAGACATCGGCTCGGAGGAGCATCGTAATTTCGTAGCGGAAACCTTTTTAAAGAATAAGCTCCTCCAAGAAAATAATAGGCTTCCTTCCAATTACTACCAGTTAAAAAAGCTTGTTAATGGATTGGGTATGGGGTACGAGAATATTCATATGTGCCCGAATAATTGCATACTATATTGTGGTGAAAATATCGCAAGAGATAAGTGCCATGTATGCAAGGAATCTCGGTATAAAGAAACGAAGGCGAAAAAAGAACAACTTGTTCCTCGAAAGGTACCACGTTATCTTCCCGTAACTCCTAGATTCCAGCGACTATATATATGTCACCCTGAACTGCAAGGCATATGACGTGGCCCAAGAAGCCTCGTGAAAAGTCTAATATGATTATTCATCCTTCGGACGGGGATGCGTGGAAAAATTTTGATGCAACTCATAGTGTTTTCGCTTTGGAACTGAGAAACGTGTGTCTCTTGTTGGCCTGTGTTCTTGGTGCTGTATAATTTATCGCCTGGAATGATATTAAAGGATGAAAATGTATTTTGGTCATTTTTAATCCCTGGACCCGAATATCCTGGTAAAATTTAATTAATATTTTAAGGCCCTTAATCGATGAGTTGAATTTATTATGGGAGCATGGTGCTAGTACTTATGATTATTCAACCAAGCAAACTTTCACAATGAAAGCCGCATTGTTGTGGACGATAAATGATTTCTCAGCATACGGTTTAGTATCTGGATGGTCCACACATGGTAAGTTAACATGCCCGATTTGTATGGAGCGGACAAAATCATTCCGTTTACCTACTAGCAAGAAAAATTGTTGGTTTGATTGTCACCAACAGTTCTTGCCTGAGGATCACAAGTTTAGAAAGCAACGAAATAAGTTTCGTAGGAATAAGGTGGAACCCGATTCCGCACTGTCACGACGAAGTGGTTTAGAAATGCGGCTACTGGTTGATCAGTTAGATGAACTTCCTTATGTTATGAAGGATGGTCACCAAGTTTTTGAGGGTTTTTGGACCAATCATAATTGGGTGAATAAAACTCTATTTTGGGATCTTCCGTATTGGTTGATAATATATTCATTTTGAATGTAATGCATATAGAAAAGAATGTATTTGATAATATATTCAATAGAGACATGGATAGAAGTGAGAAAACCAAAGATAATGCAAAAGGACATCTTGATTTAGCTTTATTTTGCAACTGTTCTGAATTAGAGTTGCAAAAAAACCCCAATGGAACAATAACTAAACCGAAAGCATCGTATTGCCTAAACAAGCAGCAAAAGATATCCATTTGTAAATGGATAAAAGAATTGCGCTTTCCAGACGGGTATGCGGCTAATTGGTCACATTGTGTAAAAGTGCAAGAGTGTAAGTTTCATGGGTTAAAAAGTCATGATTGCCATATTTTCATGGAAAGGTTACTACCAGTAGCATTTCAAGATTTTATCCTGGATCAATTTTGGGAACCGCTTACGAAATTAAGCAATTTTTTCCGAGATTTGTGTGCAACAAAGTTGGATCGTGAACATTTGTTAAAAATGAAAAAAACATAGTCGTCATGTTATGTAAGCTAGAGCAGTTTTTCCGCCAAGTTTTTTTTATTCGATGGAGCATTTAGTAATCCATCTAGCATATGAAGCACGGGTTGGAGGCCCCGTATTGTATAGGTGGATTTATCCATTCGAAAGGTTATAATTTTATTTTAAGTAACACCATAATAGTATAAGTCCATCTTAACATATTTAAAATATAGGTGTTTACGAAGGTTAAAAAAGAAAGTTCGAAATAAAGCACGAGTGGAGGGTTCTATCGTTGCGACGTACCTAACAGAAGAAATATCCAACTTCTGCTCTAATTATTTTGCTTCCGATGTAGAAACCCGATTGAATCACCCCGATCGTCATGATGATGGAGGGTGCGCAACAAACAATAGGGCATGCTCGATATTTAATTATCCCGGACGAGCATTCGGTCCCAAAGTAATAGACCTGAGTGAGGATGAGATTTACGCAGCACATTATTACGTGTTGTTGAATTGTCCGGAACTTGAGGACTATTTAGAGTAAGTCAGACATAAGAGGACTATTTAGAGTAACACCTAATTCATGGAAACAAATATAAGGGAAATAAACATATTTCTAATCCTAATTATCAATTAAGGAATAGAATCATATCAACCAAATATGGAGATCTTCCATATCTCCTGCAGTGTTTATTTTTATACGGTATCTAGATTTTTCCATAAGTCTCCACACAAAACATAGTGATGCTTCCAAGCTAAAAGTTTTTTTCACTGGCGATAGTGCCGGTAATAATTATCACCGGCGGGTGACTGAGTTTCAGCGGCGGGGAAGGTAACCCCCGGTAAAAAAAGTTGTGAAGTCATTTTCATTCAGCGGCGGTCTATTACTTGCGGGTATTTTACTTTCATCGGCGGTATCCTAACCCCAGGGATACCTACCACCGGCGGTTTAGGAAATAACTGTTGGTAAATCCATAGCCATGTACATTACATGCGCATCGGAACCTATGGATTTAACCCGCCCCAGGATCTACGTTAAGGGAATAAAAGTATGAGATTAACCATTAAAATTTATACCTCGGATCTTCCTGATCTGCGAGATGAAGAAAACGGATGTAGGTCTGAACTATTCTGTCTCGCAACCGTCTCCTTCCTGAACCTCGGCTCGCGAAACTCCTTCCTGATACTCGGCTCGAAGAACTCTTTCTTGAAGCTCGGCTCGCGAAACTCTTTCCTAAAGCTCGGCTCAAGACTCCTTCTTCTCCTAGGGATGAAGATAGATCGCTCACAAGTTCTCAAGATAGAGAACCTCTACTCGTATCCACGTGAACTTCACTCGAACGGAATAACTGGACTTGGATAGACAAGTCCGGAAATACTTTCTGAATATCTCTGAAAACTTTCTCGCTCTTTTCTATGTAGTAGATGGCCTCTAAGGCTTCTGAGTTGTGTGTGGAATAGAGGGACTATGCCTTTCTATTTATACTAGAGAGAGAGGCGAATGATTGCTCAGTTACCATAACGAAAACCCTAATCTGCACCTATTCCGTTGCCAACGGAATAGATATTTCCATAACGAAATACTTGGCAGCTAAGGTTATTATAGTTTCCATATATATTCCGTTGGGAACAGAACTATTCCAATGCCAATGGAATGACACTGTTTCGTTCAATCAAATATCAAATAATTGATTATTTCATTCACCAATTCATACATCATATGTATAACTGTTTTGAGGCATACTCATCCCGTACGAATGAAGTTCATTGTATGACCGTGTAGGTTCCATTTAATGCTGGCGACGATCTTCTAAAGATCGTAAGTCATGAGTAACCTCTAGACTGATGTCATGACTACCCATGCTAAATGAAATGATCAGTGATCATAAACCTATCTGAATAGACATTTGCTTCTTCCTTTTGTTCTATGATATACGTCTTTATCACAAGGCACGGTAATATGTCATCTTTGAGTTTGATTAAAGTCTATTTCCTGATCGAGAATTAGACTGAGTAAATACAAAATGATATTAACAACACATGTTAATCCATTTTGAGCATGGCCATGCATTTCCTTCAGTCCTAGTTCATCAGGGGGCCCAGAGATATCTCCCTCATGACGAGAGGAACAAATCCCATCTTGGTCACTCATATTCCTTGTCATGATTCAGTGCATACCTAATGATGACCCTTATGATCATCCCATTACGGATGATGTAAGATCATATTAAAGTATGCAGTTCCACATACATGAATCCATGATAACCTCAGGTCGAAGGAATAAGCACATTATTCATATGAGAATCACTAATGACATATACCATGCATATTCTCATAGTGTGGTCAGTCCAGTACGTGTTCTCTAACACGTACCTATATTCCAGGCTTGACATCTTTATGTCCATGATCAGCAGAACATGATCATCCAGCCTGCGAATATACTAGTGTGGATATGTAGCTTCTTACATGAAGTCTGTCTATCTCTATAAACATCCTACATATCACTAGGGACAGTTTAGAATGTCATTCGTTGGTTTACAGTTCTACTATCAGAATCACGTATTCTGATGACGTGAACCCGAAGTGTCATTCTTGGTTAATATAAGATTTACATTCACAACCCATACACACAGATATATAAGAACCAACCTTTATTGAATAAATAATAATTTCTTAATATATAATCCATTTCCTAGTAAAAATACATTTGGCCTATGGCACTAATCCTACAATAACCGCCGGTAAAGACAGTGTTGTATTAAATTGAGACAGACATTATCACCGGCGGTTTATGAGTTAACCGCCGGTGAAAGTCAATGTCAGAAACTATTTCACTTTTTTTTTTCTCATTTTCCCATATAAAACCCTAATATAAAATTCACACATTTCGGAAACTATTTCACACATTTCAGCATTTCAAATTCAAATTGCTTCTAAATCCAAAATGAAAATAAAATATATTCGTCAAAACAAAATACACATCCAAAATCAACATTCAATAGATATCCAAAATCAACATAGTTTGTCGAAACATAAAACAAGCCTTAACCTAACATTCAAAATGAACTTTAAATTTTGATCCTATTCTGTCACCTAAGTTAATGGTGTCATTAGAATCTTCATGATCTTTTTGCGTCTGCGGTGCTACTCTGTCATAATATCAAAAATTGAAAAAATGAATACTTAGATTTAGGGTTTAGAGTTACTAGTTGATAAAATATAAAAATATTAATTTGCTTACGGATCTAACACCATCCTTCTCCTGACGGATGTGCTCCTTAAATGCCACGAGCATCGACTTCTTGAGATACGCTGCTTGTGCCTTTAGTGCCGCTCCAAGTTTTGTGTCAAATTCGTCCTTCATATTTTCGGAAGCTTCTTGATGTTTTTTCGTTACCAACTCTTCTATCTCCTCATCACTATACATTAACCTCCTATGACCGGGTAAGCCTGTACCAACAGAGGATCCATTAGATGCTTGAGTTGACCGAATCTCATCCGATTTGACGAGACTATTCAACACATAAATTCATCCATGAGACATATTTTTGCTCGACTTGAATCACGCATCGTTACCGTCGACATGTTCTGACTCGTCATCACCGTGCATTTCGATCATCTTATTTGTATAGTCCTCCTATAAATATAATGAAAAATTAAATTTTGTATTATAAATATGGAATTAATAATTATATAAATTAAAAACATACCACAACCCTTGCGGACTTAGAATCAATCCACTCCCCAGATGACCGCATCTTTGTTTTCTTTATTAAATCCATGTTGCTAACCGGTCCCTCTTGCTTTGTTTCCTATTATAAATAACATATATATTAAATGGCTTAAAGTTTAGGGTTTAAGTATTTATATATTAAAAAATTACCATATCGATTTTCGTCAAGGCAAATGAACGTGACCTGCCTACATGATGCGTGCGCTCATGACAATTATTCCTGTTTAATGTATTTATTCCCGACTGTTTCAACCATTTTGGAGTCATCCAATAATCACATAATATTTGCCAGTAATTCTCATCTTGCAACCAAATAGGAAGATAAGGCAACCAATATGCAGGAACTTTTCATCCGGACTTAACACGTGCCTCGTCTCGCGCGTCGCATAAAGCGTCATTATACATTTTGGAGGCCGTCATATAAAAAGTGGTTTCATTGCTCTTTATACGTGCGGCCTTAGCGTCCTCAGTATCACAATCATCCAAAAACCATTGAAAATGATTATGTAACAAAAAATAATATTGTAAGACTTGTAAATGAGGAAAATTAAAATAAAAGAAATTTAGTACCAAAAAAGCATCCAACAGATGTTGTTTTTGTTCTTTGTCCCATTTTGTCCATGTAAACTGACCAACGCACATCTTTTTCACAAGGATCCCGAGTTGAGTCGATGTTTTCCGACCATTACCTCCCCCGCATATCGTAAATCCCCTAATATATAAGAAATTTATTGACGTAATATAAATAAATTTTAGAAAATAAGGTCAAATAATTTAAAATGGTTTAAAATAATTCATATGTTCGCCCGGTAGCAATAATTTTATCCCGATCTTCTGCCCGTGCATGCACATTAGCAATGATGTTTCGGCCCCTTCCCCTGCGTTGTGTCTCACCAGAAGCAGTAGCGGAATCTATGGCGCCCTGAGTCTGCAGGGCCTACGACGCGGATGGTGCTTTAGATCGTGTCCTCTTTGCTCTTTTATCCACGTTCCTTGCAATATAGATAATAATTAAAAAATGTCAAAAACTTAAGAGATAATAAGTAAAAAATATAATGAAAGAAACCTACACGTCTTCATTATCTTCATCTTCATCACTATCATCATCTTCGTCACTATCATCATCATCGTCACTACCAATTTCTACACGTTCTTCGTCTTCTAAGCTCTCAAGCTCGCTCGGGTGCACCTCATCTACCACACCTTCTTCGTTTAAACTAACCTCTGTACCATCACCATGTAAAACCTCGAATGGACTACCCCTTACTTCCTCATGAAAAGGGTCCGATAGAGAACCATTATTTCTTGACATGCGATTGGATTCATCGGGTAATTCGAGCCTACGTTTAGTTTTTACGACAACCGACCAGTCAGGTCTCTTGGGTTTCATCGACGGATATGATAAGTAATAGACTTGATTCGCTTGGTGTGTGAAAATAAAAGATTCATAACTTCTAAGAGAAGAGGTATTTTTCACTTCCACTAATCCATGAACTTCATCAATATTTATACCCTTTGGAGTATCGAACCAATGAACTTTGAATAAAACTAATTTGCTGCTGAAACAAAATGTATAACTCAACTCAATAATATCTTCAATAATCCCGTAATAATCACTTTCAACTTTATCCCAACTACTTCCCTTCATACATATACCAGTATTCGTTGTTCGCACGTATTGCGCATGTGTCCGCGTATGGAATTGATATCCATTGCAAAAGTAACCTTTGTATGACTTCACACGCTTAACGGGACTATATGCAAGATTTCTCACATTTTCTTGGAATTATGCGATCACTTCTTTTCATAACCAATTTTTGAAACCACGATGGAAATTCCTTCTCTTGTCTCTTGAGAAAAGAAGCATTAGATATGTTTCGAACTTTTTCTCCCGGCAGCATATCTTTGATTTATTTTCTTATATTAAGTATACTATCCTATAAATAGAGGGGGTAGAGGTAGAGTTTTATTCATTCCAACAACCACAAACACTTATATTGTATTTCTCTTTCCTCCAAGTATAAAGAAAATTTGAGTGCTGGCGGCCGTGCTTTTTATCGTTGAGGGTTTTCACCGGCGGTATCTTGGCTGCCTGTGAAAACTTAGTTTCTAGTAGTGAACATGTATTCTCACGTGTCCAAGAGGAGCATGCTCATTTGCCCCAAAAGAAATCTACTCTCTTTTGCCAGCTAATTACCAGCCCAATTCACAGAAATTTGAGTTTAAATGTCAGTGCTTCATTGAAGTTCACTCAACTCAAAGAAGAAAACAATGATTTGGTAAATGAAACTGAGAGAATTGAATTAGGCAATGATGATTTTGACCCTGGTTTGCCGCCTTATGATTGGCTGAAATAAGAGCGGCTATATAGAAACCTAATTATCACCTGGAACGACAAAAGATGAATAAGATGTGCTTTTGCCTTCACAAGAGATGGCTCGTCACCAGCCCAAAAGCTTGTTTGATGAATAAAATATTACGGGTTCACCAGCCTAAAAGCTTGTTTTGGAGAAAACGATAAAGCATTTAGAGGGTCTGTCTTGACAAGAGACGGCTCGTCAAAATGCATAAGAATACGTCTCTTGTGAGCCGAGCTTCAGGAAGGAGACGGTTGCGAGACAGAATAGTTCAGACCTACATCCGTTCTTCATCTCGCGGATCAGGAATATCCGAGGTATAAATTTTAATGGTTAATCTCGTACTTTTATTCCCTTAACATAATTTTAATGGCTATGGATTTACCAATAGTGGCATCACAGCGTTCGTTAAGGAAATAATCGTCGATTATATATTTATAATTTAGTAAATTCTAGTATAATACATATTAGGGTTTTGAAAATATTATTTCAAAACATCACGGAAATAGTTTCTAGGAATATAATATTGGATATTATGATTTCCTCGAGTTTCGAAAAATAGTTTTTCGAAATCCATTTTGGAAATGGAACTAAAACAAAAGAAAATACGAATTTCCTGCAAGTCTCCGTTGAGAACGGAGTACTTCCGTTGAGAACGAACGGAATAGTTCCGTTCCCAACGGAATAATATAGATTTTGCGACAAACCCTAATTTTGTTATACTTGGAATTTAAATATACAAATATGGTATGAGCTTAGATCTGTGATTGTTTTGTAATGTAATCTTGTGTGTGAATGCTTGTAATTTTATTTAATATCTATGGCAACCAGTGAGTTGTCCAAAGTTGTATTTTATGGCAACCTATGAGTTGTCCAGATTTGTAAATTACCTTTTCTAGCAATAGGATAGTTGTTAGGATAGATATTATTTCAAGACTTCAAGCAATCTTCGCAAGATGGCATTGGATCTTCGCACACACAACGAAAGGTTCGTTGAAGATTACTTCTGCAATCTAGAGATAGATCTAGAATTAGGAACCTCATGATCGCTTGTGAGGATTAGGCTCATACCATATTTAACTTAGTTTATGTGATGTTTACATTTATAAATCTAAAATAAAATCCTTCAGAATGTTAAGTGAAGAAGTGCCCCCCATGTCACTGAAGTTCTCAGTACTTAGACAGTCTTCCATGTGGGTCATGCCAAAGCGTCGCATATGGAGTATTGTCTTTGTAAAGGAGGGTATACGGGAAATGGTGTTCAGCATGGGTCATCCCAAAGCTGAGTGTGCTGGACTCTATTTTGCTGATAATCATACATGGTTAAACTTAACTGAGTAAGCAAGTCGGACTTGGGCTCAGGGCCTAAGATGGAATAATACACCGGGCATATGATGCTCATTCCCTAAAAGGTAAGAGTTGTATATGATACAATTGGAAGTGTTCCTACCTAAATAGTTGTGTCTTGAGGGTTAATCCAAAGTGCACTTAATACTCAATGAAATACGGATCTTGACTCACTATGAAACCTCATTCATTTGAAGTTTCCAAATCAATACTACTGAAGGTGGTTGATTTGAAGAAAAATAGTGAGAGTGCAATATAAGAAATACCAAACAAAATAACCCCAATGAATAAATAATAATGGTATTTTACATTTTGAACTTATAGAATAATGGCAAATAATAATTCAACTGGGTTGAATTTGCGATCTATCCTTGAGAAGGATAAGCTCAATGGGTCTAATTTCCTTGATTGGTTTAGAAACCTGAGAATTGTTCTCAAGGCTGACAATAAACTGTATGTCATAGAAGAGGCTTACCTAGAGGAACCAGAAATGGGAGCCACAAGGGCTTCCCGAGATGCGTATGCGGAATACGTTAAGGACGACACGGAGATAGCTTGTCTCATGCTAGCGACCATGACCTCCAAGCTCCAGAAGCAACTGGAGGACATGGGTGCTTACAATATGATAGTAACTCTCAAGGAAATGTTCCAAGAGCAGGCTAGGGTTGAGCGCTACAAAGTGACCATCTCTCTGACTGACACGAAGATGGCTGAAGGTTCATCTGTGAGTGCTCATGTACTCAAGATGAAGAGCTATCTTGATCAATTTGGAGAGGCTTGGTTCAGTTATGCCCAGAGAATTGGATGTTGACATAATTCTCGGGTCATTGCCTCCTAGTTTTAAGCAATTCTCGGGTCATGTTGACATAATATGCATCAGATGGAGAAATCCATCACCGAGTTGCATGGGATGCTTAAGAACGCACAGGAGGACATGAAGACAAATGTTGTCAAAGATGTCCTACTGGTTCACAAGAAGAAGGGTAAGAAGACCGGGAACAAGAGCAAGGGTAAAGGCAAGGTGTTGCCTAAACCTAAGATCAAGAAAGATAAGGACGAGGTTTGTTTCCATTGCAAAATGGTTGGTCATTGCAAGAGAAACTTCAAACTCAATCAGGATGAAATCAAGAAGGGTAGTGTGACTACCGCTTCAGGTATTTTTGTTATTGAAACTAATTCACTTACTCCTAAATCTTGGGTATTGGATACCGGATGTGGTACTGACATTTGTAATGATGTGAAGGGACTACAAAGGAGTAGAAGATTAGCTAAGGGCGAAGTCGACCTACGTGTGGGAAATGGAGCAAGAGTTGCTGCATTAGCCGTAGGGACTTATTTATTAACTTTGCCTAGTGGACTTGTATTAGTACTTAATAATTGTTATTTTGTACCTGCTATGAGCAGAAATATTGTTTCTATTTCTAGTCTAGCTTTGAATGGTTATAAATTTTTTATTGAGAATAATAGAATAATAATTGTTCTATCTTAAAAGATAATCTTTTTTATGGAAATGTTCTATTAGAAAGAGGTCTTTACGTGCTAGATCTTAAGAAAGAGAATTATAAGTCCATATATAACATTAACACTAAACGATTTAAACCGAATGACTCAAATACGACATACCTCTAGCACTGTCGCCTAGGCCATATAAATGAGAAATGCATTTCTAAACTCCACTCTCATGGACTTTTAGACTCATTTGATTTGGAATCATTTGAGACGTGCGAGTCTTGTTTGCTTGGCAAGATGACTAAGAAATCCTTCACAAATGTTGGTGAAAGGGTCAATGACTTATTAGAAATCATACATACCGATGTATGTGGACCAATGAGTACGCCGGCTAGAGGTGGGTATCGGTACTTCATAACTTTCACAGACGACTTCAGTAGATATGGATATGTCTACTTAATGAAGCACAAGTCTGAATCCTTTGAAGTGTTCAAAGAATTTAAGAATGAAGTACAGAATCAACATGGAAAGAAGATTAAAGCACTTCGATCCGATCGAGGAGGCGAATATCTGAGTCAGGAATTTGAGGATCATCTCAGAGAATGTGGAATAGTTTCACAACTGACTCCTCTAGGAACTCCTTAGTGGAATGGAGTGTCCGAAAGGAGCAATCGAACCTTATTGGATATGGTTCGATCGATGATGAGTCAAACGAGTCTTTCAATGTCTTTCTGGGGTTACGCTCCTGAGAATGTTGTTGCGTTTCTACCATTCATAACGCAACGGAAAAACAAATACAAAACAAAATCGAATTCGAAACCCAAAAGAAGGATCCGTGAATTACAATTAAATCAAAGAAAAGCTCATAACTTTATACCTTCGGATTACGCTTAATCTGTGATGATCGAAAGCGAATTAGGTTGACGCTTTTCTTTGCCCGATTCCAAACCGATTTCCAAACCGATCATTTGTATGTTTCGCCTAACCGGTCTCACAAACCGATCTCCAAGCGATCTCCAAACGAACCGATTCTACAAACAAACCGATTCTCCAAACAAACCACGGTTTCAACCCGAATCACAAAGACGCCGCACTTCACTTCATCCTGTACCAGTGTCCACATGATTAACCCCTTTGAACGGATAAAGAACGATATATGCTAGTATTCGTTCTTCATTTCTTCTCATAGAAATAACAAGAGAATAATTTTCGGATTTTTCTCTTCTTTTGTCTCACAAAAGTTGGATGAAAATATTATGGCTTTTCTATCATTTTGGGGTGTCTCTTGTACCTATATAGTCCATAACTTTCATATCATATGTGCATGGTAACTATATAACCATATATGCAACACACCTTATCATATAAGATGTAGGATTGGATGTCACTTGACTATGTAGCTCTTCATACAACTTATCACATAAGTTATGATTTTTCTGTGTAAGTCTCAATAGTTGTTCTTTGTGTGTGACCTGTAGGTTTACTTAATGTCGGCAATAATTACAACAGATTATAAATCATGAGCGGACTCCAGCAAGACATCATGATTACCCAAATTAAGAAAGTATGGATGATTCGATCAAACCTAATTTATGTTCATGCATTGTATCCCTTTGTTACACGATATCTATATCGTCCATAAGGCATGGTATGTGTCAAACTTACGTTGATCGATAAATATTTCTTGACACCGAATTTGATTGAACATGAAATGACATTAATAACTCCTTATTAATTTACTCGAGCACGGCCATGCGTTTCCTCAATCAAATCATCAAAAGGCCTAGAGATATCTATCTCAATTTATGAGAGGAAAAAATCCTATCTTAATTAAACTCTTTCCTCCGCATAATTCATTATATACCTAATTATAATCTTTATGACCGCCTGGTTAAAGACGATGTTAGATTATATTAAAGTATAAAATTTCTCATGTAGGAAACTGAGATAATCTCAAGTCTAAGGATTACAGATACATTCTTTACTGAGAATAACTAATGACACGAAAACCATGTAGTATTCTCATGGTGGGTCAATCCAGTATATGGTCTCTAACATATACTTACGTTAATGACTTAATAACCCTTATTCATGATCAGTAAAACGTGACCATCAGTCAACTAACATACTGATATCCATTTATAGCTTATCATAAAGTATGTTTGTCTCACAAACATCCTATGAATGATCAGGGACGGTTTAGAATAATATTCATAATACTTTATAGTTTTACTATCAAAGTCACATACTTTGATGATATAAAGCTGAATATCATATTCAAGGTTCATTTTAGTAATAAGAATAAAATAACCAATACGCATTTATTATATAAAATATCTGTAAATAAACACAATGTTTGTTTAACACAATCCATACATCTAGGTCTCGAATATATTGGCCTAGGGCATACTACTAACAATCTCCCACTTGCACTAGGCCGAATCTAACAAGTATCTAATACCCACCGACCTAGCATGACCCTTATGCTTTGCTTGAGAAAGTGGTTTAGTCAACGGATCGGCAACATTATCATCACCATCAACTCTGCATATTTTAATATCTCCTCTTGCAATGATCTCCCTGATCAAATGGAAACGTCGAAGTATGTGTTTGGTTCTCTGATGCGATCTTGGTTCCTTTGCCTGCACAATTGCCCCATCGTTGTCACAATAAAGATTCACAGGATTTGCGATACTAGGAACCACACCAAGTCCTTCAATGAACTTCTTCATCCAAAGTGCTTCCTTAGCTGCTTCTGAAGCTGCTATGTACTATGCTTCTGTCATAAAATCCGCTACAGTGTCCTGTTTGGAACTTTGCCAACTTATTGCACCTCCATTCAAACAAAACACATAACCAGATTGCGATCTAAAATCATCATTGTCGGTTTGAAAGCTTGAGTCTGTGTAACCTGTTACAACTAGCTCACTTTCAAATCCTCCATAAACCAAGAATGAATCCTTAGTACTTCTCAAGTACTTCAGAATATTCTTGACTGTTGTCCAGTGACTTTCACCGGGATCAGATTGATATCTGCGAGTTGCACTTAATGCATATGATACATCTGGTCTAGTACAAAGCATGGCATACATGATAGATCTAATAGCCGAATCATACAGAATACATGATAGATCTAATAGTCTTACTCAATTTTATGCCATGTGACATTGGTATGAAACCTCTTTTCGAATCATCCATTCGAAATCGTGTCAACACTTTGTCAATATAGGTACTTTGACTTAGACGTAGGAGCTTTTTAGATCTATCTCTATAGATCTTAATGCCGAGTATATAAGCGGCATCTCCTAGGTCCTTCATTGCAAAAGACTTTCCTAAAAATGTCTTAACATTTGTTAAAGTCGGAATGTCATTAACAATGAGTAATATATCATCTACATAAAGTACTAGAAAAACTATTGCGCTCCCACTAACCCTCTTGTAAACACAAGGTTCATCTTCATTTTTGATAAAACCAAAACCTTTGATTACTTCATCAAAACGAAGATTCCAACTACGAGATGCTTGCTTTAATCCGTAAATGGATCGCTGCAATTTGCAAACCTTACCAGAGTTCTTAGGATCAACAAAACCCTCGGGTTGTGTCATATACACATCCTTGAGTAAATTTTCATTAAGAAAAGCTGTTTTGACATCCATTTGCCATATCTCATAGTCATAATATGCAGCTATGGCAAGCAGAATTCTAATCGATTTAAGCATGACAACTGGTGAGAAAGTTTCGTCATAGTCTATACCATGAGTTTGTCGGAAATATTTCACAACAAGTCTCTCTTTATAGGTATGCACATTTTCGTCCATGTCAGTTTTTCTTTTGAAAACCCATTTACACCCAATAGTCTTTGAACCTTCAGGTGAATCAATTAAGTTCCAAACTTGATTATCGTACATGGACTGCATCTCAGTTTTCATGGCTTCTAACCATTTATGAGAATCAGGATCCTTCATAGCTTCTTGGTAAGATGTGGGTTCATCGTCTATAAGCGCCACATTTTTATCATCAGTCACGAGAAATCCATATCTCTCGGGCTCATGACGAACTCTACCAGATCTACGAGGAGCATCTTGTGTTTCAAGACCGGACTCGTCAACTCTTGAAGAGACTAGTGGATCTTCCAATGACTGTTCATTGCTAATTAGTGGATCTTGAATTTCTTCAAGGTGTACTTTATTCCCACTAGTTCCTTTAGAAATAAATTCTCTTTCCAAAAAGATACCATTTCGAGCAACAAATACTTTGTTCTCGGATGGGTTGTAAGAGTAATATCCTTTAGTTTCTTTAGGATATCCCACAAATAAGCATTTATCAGATTTCGGTGTTAACTTGTCGGAAATTTGACGCTTCACATAAGCTTCACAACCCCAAATCTTAAGAAAAGACAATGTGGGACTCCGCCCAGTCCATATCTCATATGGAGTCTTTTGAGCAGCTTTTGATGGAATTCTGTTTAGTATGAACGCGGTAGTCTCAATTGCGTAACCCCAAAAGGATATCGGAGGATCTGTTTGACTCATCATAAATCGAACCATATCTAATAAAGTTCGGTTTCTCCTTTCCGAGACACCATTCCATTGAGGTGTTCCAGGAGGAGTAAGTTGTGAAACTATTCCACAATCTTTAAGATGATCGTCAAACTCTAGGCACAAATATTTGCCACCTCAATCGGATTGAAGTGCTTTTATTTTCTTACCTAGCTGGTTTTCTACTTCACTATTGAAAATTTTGAACAATTCAAAAGATTCGGATTTATGTTTCATTAAGTAAACATATCCATATCTACTTCAGTCATCAGTAAAAGTAATGAAGTATCGAAAACCACCTCTAGCTAGTGTGCTCATTGGTCTGTTGGGAAATTCATAGTCATGTACGTTACATGCGCAGCGGAACCTATGGATTTAACCCGTTCTAGGATCTACGTTAAGGGAATAAAAGTACGAGATTAGCCATGAAAATTTATACCTCGGATCTTCCTGATCCGAGAGACGAAGAACGGATGTAGGTCTGAACTATTCTTACTCGTAACCGTCTCCTTCCGAAGCTCGGCTCGCCAAGCTCCTTCCTGTTGCCAGGCTCGAAGAACTCCTTCTTGAAGCTCGACTCGCTAAACCCTTTCTTAAAGCTCGGCTCGAGAGACTCCTTCTTCTCCTAGGGATGAAGATAGATCGCTCACCAGTTCTCAAGGTAGAGAACCTCTACTCGTATCCACGCGAACTTCACTCGAACGGAATAACCGGACTTGGCTAGACAAGTCCGGAAATACTTTCCGAATATCTCTCAAAACTCTCTCTCTCTTTTCTGTGTAAAGACGGCCTCTTAGGCTTCTGAGTTGTGTGTCAAATAGAGAGACCCTGCCCTTCTATTTATGCTAGAGAGAGAGGCAAACGATTACTCAGTTACCATAACTAAAACCCTAATCTGCGCCTATTCCGTTGCCAACGGAACTATTCTGTTGCCAACGGAATAGGTATTTCCATAACGGAATACTTGGCAGCTAAGGTTATTATAGTTTCCGTATATATTCCGTCAGCAATGGAACTGTTCCGTTGCCAACGGAATGGCACTAGTTTGTTCAATAAATTATCCAAATAATTGATTATTTCGTTCACCAATTTATACATCATATGTATTAACTATTTTGAGGCATATTCATCCCGTACGAATGGAGTTCATTGTGTGACCGTGTAGGTTCCATTTAACGCTGGCAACGATCTTCTAAAGATTGTAAGTCATGAGTAACCTCTAGACTGATGTCATGACTACCCATGTTAAATGAGATGATCAGCGATCATAAACCCATCTGAATAGACATTTGCTTATTCTTTTTGTTCTACGATATACGTCTTGATCACAAGGCACGGTAATATGTCATCCTTGAGTTTGATCAAAGTCTCTTTCTTGATCGAGAATTAGACTGAGTAAATACAAAATGATATTAACAACACATGTTAATCCATTTTAAGCATGGCCATGCATTTTCTTCAGTCCTAGTTCATCAAGGGGCCCAGAGATATCTCCCTCATGACGAGAGGAACAAATCCCATCTTGGTCACTCACATTCCTCGTCATGATTCAGTGCATACCTAACTATGACCCTAATGATTATCCCGTTACGGATGACGTAAGATCATATTAAAGTATGCAGTTCCTCATACAGGAATCCATGGTGACCTCAGGTCGTAGGAACAATCACACTATTCATATGAGAATCACTAATGACATATACCATGCATATTCTCATAGTGTGGTCAGTCCAGTACGTGTTCTCTAACACATACCTATATTCCAGACTTGACATCTCTATGTCTATGATCAGCAGAACATGATCATCCAGGCTGCGAATATACTAGTATGGATATGTAGTTTCTTACCTGAAATATGTCTATCTCTATAAACATCCTACATATCACTAGGGACAGTTTAGAATGTCATTTATTAGTTCACAGTTCTACTATCTGAACCACGTATTCTGATGACGTGAACCCGAAGTGTCATTTTTCGTTGATATAAGAAATATACATTCACAACCCATACACACATATATATAAGAAAGAACCTTTACTGAATAAATAATAATGTCTTAAATATAATCCATTTCCTAGCACAAATACATTTGGCCTAGGGCACTAATCCAACAGTCTCCCACTTGCACTAGGCCAATTCTAAGCATCTTATGCCCATAGACCTAACATGACCCTCATGCTTCGCTTGTGGGAGTGGTTTAGTTAATGGATCGGCGACATTGTCGTCCGATGGAACTTTACACATTTTAACATCACCCTTTTTTATGATCTCTCTGATTAGATGGAAGCGTCGCAGTATGTGCTTGGACTTTTGGTGAGATCTCGGTTCTTTTGCTTGTGCGATTGCTCCATTGTTGTCACAATATAGATCCACTAGTTCCGAGATACTCGGAACTATTCTAGCTCCTCCAAAAAGTTCTTTATCGAAACAGCTTCTTTAGTCGCTTTTGCAGCGGCTATATACTCTGCTTCCATTGAATAATGTGCCACAGTACATTGCTTGGAACTCTTCCATGTCATTGCGCCTCCATGTAGGCAAAATAAATAATCTGATTGCGATCTGAAGTCATCTGAGTCTGTCTGGAAGCTTGCGTCGGTGTAACCCTTTACAACGAGCTCATCTTCTTGACCTCCATAAACTAGGAACAAGTCCTTAGTTCTTCGTAAGTACTTAAGGATTCTTTTAACTGCCATCCAGTGACTCTTACTTGGATTAGACTGGAACCTGCTTGTTGCGCTCAATGAGTATTACACATCCGGTCTAGTACATATCCTCGAATACATGATAGATCCTATAGCCGAATCATATGGGATCTTAGTCATGCCTCTTCGTTCCTGCTCATTTGTAGGACACTGTGTCTTACTAAGACACACGCCATGTGACAAGGGCAAAAATTCATTCTTGGATTCTTGCATTCTGAACCGTTTCATTACCTTGTCTATGTATGTACTTTGACTCAGACCTATAAGCCTTCTAGATCTATCTCTATAGATCCTGATTTCTAGCACGTAGGAGGCTTCTCCTAGCTCTTTCATCGAGAAACTTTCTCCCAACAATTTCTTTATGTTCAATAATGTTGGGACGTCATTTCCCATGATTAATATGTCATCTATGTAAAGCACCAGGAATACTACCGTGCTCGCATTGAACATCCTAAATATCACTAGGGACAGTTTAGAATGTCATTTGTTGGTTCACAGTTCTACTATCAGAATCACGTATTCTGATGACGTAGAAGTGTCATTCTTCGTTGATATAAGAAATATACATTCACAACCCATACACACATATATATAAGAAAGAACCTTTACTGAATAAATAATAATGTCTTTAATATAATCCATTTCCTAGCACAAATACATTTGGCCTAGGGCACTAATCCAACAGTCTCCCACTTGCACTAGGCCAATTCTAAGCATCTTATGCCCATAGACCTAACATGACCCTCATGCTTCGCTTGTGGGAGTGGTTTAGTTAATGGATCGGCGACATTGTCGTCCGATGGCACTATACACATTTTAACATCACCCTTTTTTATGATCTCTCTGATTAGATGGAAGCATCGCAGTATGTGCTTGGACTTTTGGTGAGATCTCGGTTCTTTTGCTTGTTCGATCGCTCCATTGTTGTCACAATATAGATCCACTAGTTCCGAGATACTCGGAACTATTCTTAGCTCCTCCAAAAAGTTCTTTATCGAAACAGCTTCTTTAGTCGCTTTTGCAGCGGCTATATACTCTACTTCCATTGAATAATGTGTCACAGTACATTGCTTGGAACTCTTCCATGTCATTGTGCTTCCATGTAGGCAAAATAAATAACCTGATTCCGATCTGAAGTCATTTGAGTCTGTCTGGAAGCTTGCGTCGGTGTAACCCTTTACAACGAGCTCATCTTCCTGACCTCCATAAACTAGGAACAGGTCCTTAGTTCTTCGGAAGCACTTAAGGATTCTTTTAACAGCTATCCAGTGACTTTTACCTGGATTAGACTGGAACCTGCTTGTTGCGCTCAATGAGTATGACACATCCGGTCTAGTACATATCATCGCATACATGATAGATCCTATAGCCGAATCATATGGGATCTTAGTCATGCGTCTTCGTTCCTGCTCATTTGTAGATCTATCTCTATATGGCAAAAATTCTTTCTTGGATTCTTGCATTTAGAACCGTTTCATTACCTTGTCTATGTATGTACTTTGACTCAGACCTATAAGCCTTCTAGATCTATCTCTATAGAACATGATTCCTAGCACGTAGGAGGCTTCTCCTAGCTCTTTCATCGAGAAACTATCTCCCAACAATTTCTTGATATTCAATAATGTTGGGACGTCATTTCCCATGAGTAATATGTCATCAATGTAAAGCACCAGGAATACTACCGTGCTCCCACTGAACTTCACGTAAACACAAGGCTCACCTTCACTTTTGGTAAAACCAAAACTTTTGATGACTTCATCAAAACGAAGGTTCCAACTTCGAGATACTTGCTTCAATCTATAGATGGAAGCTTGCAAACCTTACCAGAATTCTTAGGATCGACAAAACTCTCGGGTTGCATCATATGCACGTCCTCAGTCAGATTTCCGGTTAGGAAAGCTATTTTGACATACATTTGCCATATTTCATAGTCATAATATGCTACTATGGCTAACAGAATTATGATGGATTTAAGCATAGCTACGGGTGAGAAAGTTTCGTCATAGTCAATACCATGAACTTGTTTGAAACCTTTAGCCACAAGCCTAGCTTTGTAGGTTTGTACCTTTCCATCAACGTCAGTCTTCTTCTTGAAGACCCACTTACATCCGATGGTCTTCAAGACTTCGGATGGGTTAATCAAATTCCCAACTTGATTTTCTTGCATGGATTGCGTCTCGGCTCTCATGGCCTCTAACCATTTATGAGAGTCAGGACTCTTCATAGCATCTTGGTAGGATGTTGGTTCATCATCTATGAATGTCACATCATCATCATTAGACACGAGAAATCTGTATCTCTCGGGCTCATGATGAATCCTACTAGATCTACGTTGAGTCTATTGTGTTTCAAGCTCGCCAACTCCTTGAGAGCTTGTTTGTTCCTCCATCATAGGTTCTGCAACTATAGGTCGGTCTCGAATTTCTTCGAGTTGCACTTTACTCCTACTGCATCTCATTGAGACAAACTCTCTTTCCAAGAAGGCTCCATTGTGAGCAACAAACACTTTGTTCTCCGATGGGTGGTAAAAGTAATATCCTATGGTTTCCTTAGGATATCCCACAAACAGGCACTTATCAGATTTGGGTCTGAGTTAATAGGGAAACTGACGTTTGACATATGTCTCACATCCCCAAATTTTAAGAAAAGACAACTTGGGGCTTTTCCCCGTCCATATCTCATATGGCGTCTTTTGAACCGCTTTGGATGGAATCCTGTTCAGTATGAATGCGGCAGTCACAAGAGCGTAACCCCAGAAAGACATTGAAAGACTCGTTTGACTAATCATCGATCGAACCATATCCAATAAGGTTCGATTCCTCCTTTCGGACACTCCATTCCACTGAGGAGATCCTGGAGGAGTCATTTCTGAAACTATTCCACATTCTCTGAGATGATCCTCAAATTCCTGACTCAGATATTCGCCTCCTCGATCAGATCGAAGTGCTTTAATCTTCTTGCCAAGTTGATTTTGTACTTCATTCTTAAATTCTTTGAACACTTCAAAGGATTCAGACTTGTGCTTCATTAGGTAGACATATCCATATCTACTGAAGTCGTCCGTGAAAGTTATGAAGTACTGATACCCACCTCTAGCCGGCATACTCATTGGTCCACATACATCAGTATGTATGAGTTCTAATAAGTCATTGACCATTTCACCAACATTTGTGAAGGGTTTCTTAGTCATCTTGCCAAGTAAACAAGACTCGCACGTCTCAAGTGATTCCAAATCAAATGAGTCTAAAAGTCCATGAGAGTGGAGTTTAGAAATGCGTTTCTCATTTATATGACCTAAGCGACAGTGCCAGAGATATGTCGTATTTAAGGCATTCGGTTTGAATCGTTTAGTGTTAATGTTATATATGGACTTATAATTCTCTTTCTTAAGATCTAGCACGTAAAGACCTCTTTTTAATAGAACATTTCCATAGAAAAGATTATCCTTTAAGATAGAACAATTATTATTCTCAATAACAAATTTATAACCATCCAAAGCTAGACTAGAAATAGAAATAATATTTCTACTCATAGCAGGTACAAAATAATAATTATTAAGTACTAATACAAGTCCACTAGGCAAAGTCAATAAATAAGTTCCTACGAATAATGCAGCAACTCTTGCTCCATTTCCCACACGCAGGTCGACTTAGCCCTTAGCAAATCTTCTACTCCTTCGTAGTCCCTGCACATCATTACAAATGTGAGTACCACATCCGGTATCCAATACCCAAGATTTAGGAGTAAGTGAATTAGTTTCAATAACAAAAATACCTGAAGTGGTAGTCACACTACCCTTCTAGATTTTGTCCTGATAGAGTTTGTAGATTCTCTTCCAATGGACAACCTTGTTGCAATGGAAGCAAACTCCCTCCTTGTCTTTCTTGATCTTAGGTTTAGGCAACACCTTGCCTTTACCCTTGCTCTTGTTCCCGATCTTCTTACCCTTCTTCTTGTGAACCATTAGAATATCTTTGACAACATTTGTCTTCATGTCCTCCTGTGCGTTCTTAAGTATCCCATGCAACTCGGTGATGGATTTCTCCATCTGATGCATATTATAGTTCATGGTGAATTGCTTAAAACTAGGAGGTAACGTCCCGAGAATTATGTCAACAGCCAATTCTCTGGGCATAGCTGAACCAAGCCTCTCCAATTGATCAAGATAGCTCTTCATCTTGAGTACATGAGCACTCACAGATGAACCTTCGGTCATCTTTGTGTCAATCAGAGAGACGGTCGCTTTGGAGCGCTCAACTCTAGCCTGCTATTGGAACATTTCCTTGAGAGTTACGATCATATCGTAAGCACCCATGTCCTCCAGTTGCTTCTGAAGCTCGGAGGTCATGGTCGCTAGTATGAGACAAGCTATCTCTGTGTCGTCTTTAACGTATTTAGCATACGCATCTCGAGCAGCCCTTGTGGCTCCCTGTTATGGTTCCTTTGGGTAAGCCTCTTCAATAACATACAGTTTATTATCAGCCTTGAGAACAATTCTCAGGTTTCTAAACCAGTCAAGGAAGTTAGACCCATTGAGCTTATCCTTCTCAAGGATAGATCACAAATTCAACCCATTTGAATTATTATTTGCCATTATTCTACAAGTTAAAATGTAAAGTGCCATTATTATTTATTCATTGGGGTTGCTTTGTTTTGGTGTTTCTTATAATGTACTCCCACTATTTTTTTCTTCAAATCAACCACCTTCGGTAGAATTGATTCGGAAACTTCAAATGAATGAGGTTTCATAGTGAGTCAAGATCCGTATTTCATTGAGTATTAAGTGCGCTTTGGCGCAACACTCAATACACAACTATTTAGGTAAGAACTGTCTAAGTACCGAAGGTTTCAGTGACTTGGGGGGCACTTCTTTACTTAACATTCTGAAGGATTTTATTTTAGATTCATAAATATAAACATCACAGAAACAAGGTTAAATATGATATGAGCCTAATCCTCACGAGCGATCATGAGGTTCCTAATTCTAGATCTATCTCGCGAAGATCCAATGCTATCTTCCGAAGATTGCGCCAAGATCTCTTGCCTTGAAATCTTGAAATAATATCTATTCTAACAACTATCCTATAGCTAGAAAAGGTAATTTACAAATTTGGACAACACACAGGTTGCCATAATTACAACTTTGGACAACTCACTGGTTGCCATAGATATTATAGGCATTCACACACAAGATTACATCACAGAACAATCACAGATCCAAAGCTCATACCATATTTGTATATTTAAATTCCATGTATAACAAAAATTAGGGTTTCTCGCAAAATCAGCATTATTCCGTTGAAACGGAACTGTTCCGTTCTGAACGAACTATTCCGTTCTAAACGGAAGTACTCCGTTCTCAACGGAGACGTGCTAGAAATTCGTATTTTCTTTTGTTTTAGTTCCGTTTCCAAAACGGATTTCAAAAAACTATTTTTCGAAACTCCAGAGAATCATAATATCCAAGATTATATTCCTAGAAACTATTTCCGTGATGCTTTGAAATAATATTTTCAAAACCCTAAAATTTATTGTACAAGAATTTACTAAATTTTAAATATTTAATCGACGATTATTTCCTTAACGAACGCTCTGATACCACCGTTGGGAAATCCATAGCCATGTAAGTTACATGCGCAGTGGAACCTATGGATTTAACCCGCCCTAGGATCTACGTTAAGGGAATAAAAGTACGAGATTAGCCATGAAAATTTATACCTCGGATCTTCCTGATCCGCGAGACGAAGAACGGATGTAGGTCTGAACTATTCCGACTCGTAACCGTCTCCTTCCAAAGCTCGGCTCGCCAAGCTCCTTCCTGTTGCTAGGCTCGAAGAACTCCTTCTTGAAGCTCGACTCGCTAAACCCTTTCTTAAAGCTCGGCTCGAAAGACTCCTTCTTCTCCTAGGGATGAAGATAGAACGCTCGCCAGTTCTCAAGGTAGAGAACCTCTACTCGTATCCACGCGAACTTCACTCGAACGGAATAATCGGACTTGTCTATACAAGTCCGGAAATACTCTCCGAATATCTCTCTTTTCTGTGTAAAGACGGCCTCTTAGGCTTCTGAGTTGTGTGTAAAATAGAGAGACCCAGCCCTTCTATTTATACTAGAGAGAGAGGCGAACGATTGCTAAGTTACCATAACTAAAACCCTAATCTGCGCCTATTCCATTGGCAAAGGAACTATTCCGTTGCCAACGGAATAGGTATTTACATAACGGAATACTTGGCAGCTAAGGTTATTATAGTTTCCATATATATTCCGTTGGGAACGGAACTGTTCCATTGCCAACGGAATGGCACTATTTTGTTCAATCAATTATCCAAATAATTGATTATTTCGTTCACCAATTTATACATCATATGTATTAACTGTTTTCAGGCAAATTCATCCCATACGAATGGAGTTCATTGTGTGACCGTGTAGGTTCCATTTAACGCTGTGAACGATATTCTAAAGTTCGTTAGTCATGAGTAACATCTAGACTGATGTCATGACTACCCATGTTAAATGAAATGATCAGCCATCGTAAACCTATCTGAATAGACATTTGCTTATTCCTTTTGTTCTACGATATACGTCTTGATCACAAGGCACGGTAATATGTCATCCTTGAGTGTGATCAAAGTCTCTTTCCGGATCGAGAATTAGACTGAGTAAATACAAAATGATATTAACAACACATGTTAATCCATTTTAAGCATGGCCATGCATTTCTTTCAGTCCTAGTTCATCAGGGGGCCCAGAGATATCTCCCTCATGACGAGAGGAACATATCCCATCTTGGTCACTCACATTACTCGTCATGATTCAGTGCATACCTAACTATGACCCTAATGATCATCCCGTTACGGATGACGTAAGATCATATTAAAGTATGCAGTTCCTCATACATGAATCCATGGTGACCTCAGGTCGTAGGAACAAGCACACTATTAATATGAGAATCACTAATGACATATACCATACATATTCTCATAGTGTGGTCAGTCCAGTACGTGTTCTCTAACACGTACCTATATTCCAGACTTGACATCTCAATGTCCATGATCAGCAGAACATGATCATCCAGCCTGCAAATATAATAGTATGGATATGTAGTTTCTTACCTGAAGTATGTCTATCTCTATAAACATCCTACATATCAATAGGGACAGTTTAGAATGTCATTTGTTGGTTCACAGTTCTACTATCAGAATCACGTATTCTTGATGACATGAACCCGAAGTGTCATTCTTGGTTGATATAAGAAATATACATTCACAACCCATACACACATATATATAAGAAAGAACCTTTAGTAAGTAAATAATAATGTCTTAAATATAATTCATTTCCTAGCACAAATACATTTTCCCTGGGGCACTAATCCTACATGGTCCGCATACATCTGTATGTATGAGATCCAATAACCCACTTGCCTCTCATCTCTCTTTGTGAAAGGAGCCTTTGTCATCTTACCTAATAAACAAGATTCACACGTCTCAAATGATTCTAAATCAAATGAGTCTAAAATTCCATATTGGTGGAGTTTAGAAATGAGTTTCTTATTTATGTGTCCTAAGCGACAATGCCAGAAATTATGTCTGATTCAAATCATTAGATTTAAATCTCTTTGTATTAATGCTATAGATAGACTTGTAATGCTCATGATCAAGATTTAAAACATAAAGACCATTTTCTAATTGATCATTCGCATAGAAAAAGTTTTCTTTACTTATGGTAAAATTATTATTCTCAATAACAAACTTAAAACCATCCAAAACCAATCTTGACACAGATACAATATTCCTGTTCACAGCAGGTACATAGTAGCAATTATTTAAATTTATTACAAGTTCAGAAGGTAAAAATAATAAATAAATGCCCACGGTTAATGTAGAAACACTTCCTCAATTTCCCACCCGCAGGTCAACTTCACATTTCGCTAATCTTCTACTCCTTTGCAGCCCCTACAAATTATTACAAATATGAGTACCGCATCCGGTATCTAATACCCAAGATGAGGAAGTAGATAAATTAATTTCAATAACATTAATACCTGAAGTAGTAGTCTCACTACTCTTCTTCTTCTTCTTTAGATCCTCCAAGTAGGCCTGACAATTTCTTTTCCAATGGCCTGGTTTGTTGCAGAAGAAACAAACACCCTCCTTGGGTTTCTTGCTCTTAGGTTCGGACAACACCTTGCCCTTACCTTTTCCCTTGACTTTGCCCTTGATTTTTCTCTTCTAACTCTTGCCTTTCTGAACCAAGAGAACATCGTTGACAATAGTTGTCTTCATAGTCCCCTCGAAGTTCTTCAGCATGCCGTGCAACTCCGTGATACTCTTGTCCATGTTATGCATATTATAGTTCATTATAAATTGCTTGAAATTCGGAGGAAGAGACCTAAGGATCAAATCGGTAGCCATCTCATTGCCAACCTTTGCCCCTAGTTTGTCAAGTCGATCAAGGTACCCCTTCATTTTCAGAATATGAGCACTCACCGAGGAGTTGGGAACCATCTTACAACTTGCTAATGAACAATATGCATTATACCTCTCATTTCTAGCTTGCTCTTGGAACATTTTCTTGAGCTGTGCCAACATTGGAAATGCCTCTAAATTTTCAAACTGCTTTTGAAGATCGGCATCCATGGTGGCTAACATGAGACATGTCACATCATTAGAGTCATTTGTATGCTTGGCATTAGTGTCTATTACTTCTTGATCAGCATCATTAGCAGGCTGGTTAGGAATGGGCCTTTCAAGGACATAGTTTTTCCTTTCTTGTTTGAGAACATTTCTCAAATTTCGATGCCAATCAAGGAAGTTTTTCCCATTGAGCTTGTCCTTCTCAAGGAGAGATCGCAATGTTAAAGTTGATGTGTTGTTTGTTGCCATTTTCTACACAGAATTAAATGCAGGTTTATATTAATATGTTATTTGAGATATTTTAATATAATTTTAACTCCCACTATTTTATCCAAATCAATAACCCTCAAATGTATTGATTCGGAAATTTTAAATTTAAATTTCATAGTGGGCCAAGATCCATATTTCATCAAGTTCCAAGTGAGCTTTGGCTCATCGCCTAGAACCTAATTATTTAGGTAGGAACAATTCCAATTGTATCTCATACAACTGTTGATTAATCCATAGGATGAGCATCATATGCTTGGCGTATGCATCCTATCATATGCCCCGAACCCAAGTCTGACTTGATAGTTCAGTTGAATCTAACCATGTCTAAATATCGAGAATCACCATTTCTCGCTTCTTATCACCCTAAGATTATGCTAATTCACTATACTTTGGCATACCCAAATTTTGCATGATCGAAGGGATGATAAGTATAGATACATGGGAGGCATTTCATTGATTCAATATTATATGAGGGATTGTTATGTTTATCCTTTTTGTTTTAGTTGTTTTATTTTATCATGTATTTCATCACAGAACATCACATGCACATATCAAATAAATATGATATGATATAACATGGCCTTGATGATCTAACTGAACCAATCATTAAGATCATTTCCTAAGATACATTCAACCACAAGGCATTGATGAACTCCTTCATCTCCATGATGTGTATGAGGTGGATGGTGAACTCCTTCATCTCCATGATGTGTATGAGGTGGACGGTGAACTCCTTCATCTCCATGATGCGTATGAGGTGGACAGTGAACTCTTTCATCTCCATGATGCGTATAATCGTGGTAGTTATATTATATATAAAATGAACGGAACCATGCCCGTCACAATTAACCATCAAAATAAATTACAACACATCAACCAAGAACGGAACCATGCCCGTTTTTACATACATACATTTATTACATATATCACATCATCACACACAAATCACAACCATTCATCACATATCTAATAGGCCAAGTTATATGCATTATGTTGTACTTTAAACCATTTTACGAAATATGTATAAGGCGTCAAGAATATGTACGAATATGAAATTCGGGATCTATAATTAATCTATGCGTGAGTGCCGGGTTCGGGGCGCGGCCGCGAAAAACTTGATGTGTTGAATACATCTTTTCGAAATTTATTTACTGTATCATATACGTAGTTTCGCACATTTTCGTAAAATTTAGACACTCATCCTAAGGTTATGATACATCACATGCATCCCTTCATGACATATCCAAGGCACCCTTTCAATCAAGTTGCAACCTTTCTTGATCAAGATACATCACATGCACCCTTTCATGAAGTCGCATCCTTTCAATCAAGTTGCAACCTTTCATGATCAAGATACATCACATGCACCCTTTCATGAAATCGCATCCTTTCATGAAATCGCAACCGTTCATGATCAAGATACATCATATGCACCCTTTCATGAAGTTGCATCCTTTCATGAAATCGCAACCGTTCATGATCAAGATACATCACATGCACCCTTTCATGAAGTCACATCCTTTCATGAAATCACAACCGTTCATGATCAAAATTCAATAATTGAAAAATAACGCCTCAAAATCAAAACAAATATTTCGAAAATGGTTTATCCATCTTAATTTAATTGGAATTCACTTGGCTCTGATACCATTGTTGGGTTTCTACCATTCATAATACAGCGGAAAAACAAAAACAAAACAAAATCGAATTCGAAACCCAAAAGAAGGATCCGTGAATTACAATTAAATCAAAGAAAAGTTCATAACTTTATACCTTCGGATTACGCTTAATCCGTGATGATCGAAAGCGAACTAGGTTGACGCTTTTCTTTGCCCGATTCCAAATCGGTTTCCAAACCGATCCTTTGTATGTTTCGCCTAACCGGTCTCACAAACCGATCTCCAAGCGATCTCCAAACGAACCGATTCTCCAAACAAACCGATTCTCTTAAACAAACCACGGTTTCAACCCGAATCACAAAGACGCCGCACTTCGCTTCGTCCTCTATCGGTATCCACATGAACAACCCCTTTGAACGGATAAAGAATGATATATGCTAGTATTCGTTGTTCATTTTTTTCTCACAGAAATAACAAGAGAATAATTTTCGGATTTTTCAATACTTTTGCGTCACAAAAGTTGGATGAAAATATTATGCCTTTTCTACCATTTTAGGGTTTCTCTTGTGCCTATATAGTCCAGAAGTTTCATATCCTATTTGCATGGTCACTATGTAACCATATATGAAACACACCTTATCATATAAAATGTAGGATTGGATGTGTCACTTGACAATGTAGCTCTTCATACAACTTATCACATAAGTTATAATTTTTCTGTGTACGTCTCAATAGTTGTTCTTGGTGTGTGACCCTGTAGGTTTACTTAATGTTGGCAATAATCACAACAGATTATAAATCATGAGCGGCCTCTAGGAAGACATCATGATTACCCAAATTAAGCAAGTATGGATGATTCGATCAAACCTAATTTATGTTCATGCATTGTATCCCTTTTTTACACGATATCTATATCGTCCATAAGGCATGGTATGTGTCAACCTTACATTGGTCGATAAATATTTCTTGACACCGAATTTGATTGAACATGAAATGACATTAATAACTCCTTATTAATTTACTCGAGCACGGCCGTGCGTTTCTTCAATCAAATCATCAAGAGGCCTAAAGATATCTATCTCAATTTATGAGAGGAACAAATCCTATCTTAATTAAACTCTTTCCTCCGCATAATTCATTATATACCTAATTATAATCTTTATGACCGCCTGGTTAAAGACGATGTTAGATTATATTATAGTATAAAATTTCTCATGTAGGAAACTGAGATAATCTCAAGTCTAAGGATTACAGATACATTCTTTACTGAGAATAACTAATGACACGAACCATGTAGTATTCTCACAGTGGATCAATCCAGTATATGGTCTCTAACATATACTTACGTTAATGGCTTAATAACTCTTATTCATGATCAGTAAAACGTGACCATCAGTCAACTAACATACTTATGTCCATTTATAGCTTATCATAAAGTATGTTTGTCTCACAATCATCCTATGAATGATCAGGGACGGTTTAGAATATCATTCATAGTACTTTATAGTTTTACTATCAAAGTTGTAGGATTAGTGCCCTAGGCCAAATGTATTTGTGCTAGGAAATGGATTATGACATTATTATTTATTCAATAAAGGTTGTTTCTTATATATATCTGTGTGTATGGGTTGTGAATGTATATTTCTTATATCAACCAAGAATGACACTTCGGGTTCACGTCATCAGAATACGTGATTCTGATAGTAGAACTGTGAACCAACGAATGACATTCTAAACTATCCCTAGTGATATGTAGGATGTTTATAGAGAGAGACATACTTCAAGTAAGAAGCTACATATCCACATTAGTATATTCGCATGCTGGATGATCATGTTCTGCTGATCATGGACACAGAGATGTCAAGTCTGGAATATAGGTACGTGTTAGATAACACGTACTGGACTGACCACACTATGAGAGTATGCATGGTATACATCATTAGTGATTCTCATATGAATAGTGGGCTTGTTCCTACGACCTGAGCTCACCATGGATTCCTTGTGAGGAACTGCATAATTTAATATGATCTTACGTAATCCGTAACTGGATGATCATTAGGGTCATCATTAGGTATGCACTCTATCATGACAAGAAATGTGAATGACCAAGATGGGATTCGTTCCTCTCGTCATGAGGGAGATATCTCTGGGCCCCCTGATGAACTAGAACTCAAGGAAATGCATGGTCATGCTCAAAATGGATTAACATGTGTTGTTAATATCATTTTGTATTTACTCAGTCTATTCTCGATCAGGAAAGAGACTTTGATCAAACTCAAGAATGACATATTACCGTGCCTTGTGATCAAGACGTATATCGTAGAATAAAAGGAATAAGCAAATGTCAATTCAGATAGGTCTACGATTGCTGATCCTTTCATTTAACATTGGTAGTCATGACATCAGTCTAGAGGTTACTCATGACTTACGATCTTTAGAAGATCGTTGCCAGCATTAAATGGAACCTACACGGTCACACAATAAACTCCATTCGTACGGGATGAATATGCCTCAAAACAGTAATACATATGATGTATAAATTGGTGAACGAAATAATCAATTATTGGATAATTGATTGAACAAAATAGTGCCATTCCGTTGGCAACGGAATAGTTCTGTTCCCAACGGAATATATATGGAAACTGTAATAACCTAAGCTGCCAAGTATTTCATTATGGAAATACTTGTTCCTTTGGCAACGGAATAGGCGCAGATTAGGGTTTTAGTTATGGTAACTGAGCAATCGTTCGCCGCTCTCTAGTATAAATAGAAGGGCATGGTCTCTCTATTTGACAGACAACTCTGTAGCCTGAGAGGCCGTCTTTACACAGAAAAGAGAGAGAGAGTTTTGAGAGATATTCGGAAAGTATTTCCGGACTTGTCTAGCCAAGTTCGGTTATTCCGTTCGAGTGAAGTTCGCATGGATACGAGTAGAGGTTCTCTACCTTGAGAACTTGCGAGCGATCTATCTTCATCCCTAGGAGAAGAAGCTATCTCTCGAGCCGAGCTTTAAGAAGGGTTTAGTGAGTCAAGCTTCAAGAAGGAGTTCTTCGAGCCTAGCATCAGGAAGGATCTTCGTGAGCCGAGCTTCGGAAGGAGACGGTTGCGAGTCGGAAAAGTTCAGACCTACATCCGTTCCTTGTCTCGCGGATCAGGAAGATCCGAGGTATAAATTTTAATGGCTAATCTCATACTTTTGTTCCCTTAACGTAGATCCTAGGGCGGGTTAAATCCATAGGTTCCGCTGCGCATGTAACATACATGGATATGGATTTCCCAACAAAAGTCACATACTTTGATGATATAAAACTAAATATCATATTCAAGGTTCATTTTAGTAATAAGAATAAAATAACCAATACGCATTTATTATATAAAATATCTCTAAATAAACACAATGTTTGTTTAACACAATCCATACATCTAGGTCTCATATATATTGGACTACGGCATACTACTAACAAATGCCGCATTCATACTGAACATGATTCCATCCAAAGTGGTTCAAAAGACGCCATATGAGATGTGTATGTGGAAAAGCGCCAAGTTGTCTTTTCATAAAACTTGGGGATGTGAGACGTATGTCAAACGTCAGTTTCCAGATAAAGTCAGACCCAAATCTAACAAGTGCCTATATGAGAAGCAGTGGAAGCATTGTACAACTCGAAGAAATTCGAGACCCACCTATAGTTGCAGGATCTATGATGGAGGAACAAACAAGCTCTCAAGGAGTTGGTGAGCTTGAAACACAACAGACTCAACGTAGATCTAGTAGGATTCGTCATGAGCTCGAGAGATACGGATTTCTCATGTCTAATGATGACGATGTGACATTCATAGATGATGAACCCACGTCCTACCAAGATGCTATGAAGAGTCCCGACTCTCAGAAATGGTTAGAGGCCATGAGAGCCGAGATGCAATCCATGCAAGACAATCCAATTTGGAACTTGATTGATCCATCCGAAGGCTTGAAGACCATCGGATGTAAGTGGGCCTTCAAGAAGAAGACTGACGTGGATAGAAAGGTACAAACCTACAAAGCAAGGCTTCTGGTGAAAGGTTTCAAACAGGTTCATGGTATTGACTATGACGAAACTTTCTCACCGGTAGCTATACTTATATCCATCATAATTCTATTAGCCATAGCAGCATATTATGGATAGAAAGGTACAAACCTACAAAGCAAGTGGATGTCAAAACAGATTTCGTAAACGGAAATCTGACCGAGGACGTGCATATGATGTAACCCGAAGGTTTTGTCGATCCTAAGAATTCTGGTAAGGTTTGCAAGCTTCCGAAATTCATCTATGGATTGAAGCAAGCGTCTCGAAATTCGAACTTTCGTTTTGATGAAGTCATCAAAAGTTTTGATTTTACCAAAAGTGAAGGTGAGTCATGTGTTTACATGAAATTCAGTGGGAAATGACATCCCAATATTCCTGGTGCTTTACGTAGATGACATATTACTCATGGGAAATGACATCCCAATATTATTGAACGTCAAGAAATGGTTGGGAGATAATTTCTCGATGAAAGACCTAGGAGAAGCCTCCTACGTGTTAGGAATCAGAATCTATGCAGATAGATCTAGAAGGCTTATAGGTCTGAGTCAAAGTACATACATAGACAAGGTCATGAAACGGTTCAGAATGCAAGAATCCAAGAAAGGATTTTTTTCCCTTGTTTGGCGTTTCTCTCAGTAAGACACAGTGTCCTACTGGTGAGCAGGAATGAAGACGCATGAATAAGATCCCATTTGCTTCGGCTATAGGATCTATCATGTATGCCATGATATGTACTAGACCATATGTGTCATACTCGTTGAGCGCAACAAGCAGGTTTCAGTCTAATCCAGGTGAAAGTCACTGGATAGCTGTTAAAAGAATACTTAAGTACTTATGAAGAACTAAGGACCTATTCCTAGTCTATGGAGGTATGGAAGACGAGCTCGTTGTAAAGGGTGACACCGACGCAAGCTTCTAGACAGACTCAGACGACTTTAGATCGCAATCAGGTTATTTATTTTGCCTAAATAGAGGCGCAGTGACATGGAAGAGTTCCAAGCAATGTATTATAGCAGATTCTTCAACGGAAGCAAAGTATATAGCCGCTGCAGAAGTGGCTAAAGAAGCTGTTTGGATAAAGAACTTTTTGGAGGAGCTAAGAGTAGTTTCGAGCATCTCGGAACCAGTGGATCTATATTGTGACAACAATGGAGTGATCGCACAAGCAAAGGAACCGAGATCTCACCAAAAGTCCATGCACATAGTGCGACACCTCCATCTCATCAGAGAGATCATACAAAGGGGTGGTATTAAAATGTGTAGAGTGCCATCGGACGACAATGTCGCCGATCCATTAACTAAACCACTCCCGCAAGCGAAACATGAAGGTCATGTTAGGTCTATGGGCATAAGATGCTTAGAGTTGGCCTAATGCAAGTGGGAGACTGTAGGATTAGTGCCCTTGGCCAAATGTATTTGTACTAGGAAATGGATTATGTATTAAGACATTATTATTTATTCAATAAAGGTTGTTTCTTATATATCTGTGTGTATGAGTTGTGAATGTAAATCTTATATCAACCAAGAATGTCAAGTCAGGTTCACGTCATCAGAATACGTGATTCTGATAGTAAAACCGTGAACCAATGAATGACATTCTAAACTGTCCCTAGTGATATGTAGGATGTTTATAGAGATAGACATACTTCAAGTAAGAAGCTACATATCCACACTAATATATTCGCAGGCTTGATGATCATGTTCTGTTGATCATGGACATAGAGATGTCAAGCCTGGAATATAGCTAAGTGTTAGAGAACACATACTGGACTGACCACACTATGAGAATATACATGGTATATGTCATTAGTGATTCTCATATGAATAGTGTGCTTGTTCCTACGACCTAAGGTAATCATGGATTCCTGTTTGTGGAACTGCATGCTTTAATATGATCCTACGTCATCCGTAATGGGATAATCATATGGGTCATCATTAGGTATGCACTGAATCATGACGAGGAATATGAGTGACCAAGATAGGATTTGTTGCTCTCGTCATGAGGGAGATATCTCTGGGCCCCCTAATGAACTATGACTGAAGGAAATACATGGTCATGCTCAAAATGGATTAACATGTGTTGTTAATATCATTTTGTATTTACTCAGTCTAATTCTCGATCAGGAAAGAGACTTTGATCAAACTCAAGGATGACATATTATTGTGCCTTGTGATCAAGACGTATATCTTAGAACAAAAGGAATAAGCAAATGTCTATTCAGGTAGGTTTATGATCACTGATCATTTCATTTAACATGGGTAGTCATAACATCAGTCTAGAAGTTACTAATGACTTACGATCTTTAGAAGATCATCGCCAGCGTTAAATGGAACCTACACGGTCACACAATGAACTCCATTTGTACGGGATGAATATGCCTCAAAACAGTTATACATATGATGTATGAATTGGTGAACAAAATAATAAATTATTGGATAATTGATTGAACGAAATAGTGCCATTCCGTTGGCAACGGAATAGTTCCGTTCCCAACGGAATATATATGGAAACTATAATAACCTTAGCTGCCAAGTATTTCGTTATGGAAATATCTATTCCGTTGGCAACGGAATAGGTGTAAATTGGGGTTTTAGTTATGGTAGCTGAGCAATCGTTCGCCTCTCTCTCTAGTATAAATAGAAGGGCTTAGTCCCTCTATTCCACACACAACTCAGAAGCCTTAGAGGCCATCTATTACACAGAAAAGAGAGAGAAAGTTTTGAGAGATATTCGGAAAGTATTTCCGGACTTGTCTAGTCAAGTCCGGTTATTCCGTTCGAGTGAAGTTCACGTGGATACGAGTAGAGATTCTCTATCTTGAGAACTTACGAGCGATCTATCTTCATCCCTAGGAGAAGAAGGAGTCTCGAGCCGAGCTTTAGGAAAGAGTTTCGCAAGCCGAGCTTCAAGAAAGAGTTCTTTGAGCCGAGCATCAGGAAGGAGTTTCGCGAGCCGAGCTTCAGGAAGGAGACGGTTGCGAGAAAGAATAGTTCAGACCTACATCCGTTCTTCATCTCGCGGATCAGGAAGATCCGAGGTATAAATTTTAATGGTTAATCTCGTACTTTTATTCCCTTAACGTAGATCGTAGGGCGGGTTAAATCCATAGGTTCTGCTGCGCATGTAACGTACATGACTATGGATTTATCAATAGTTATTTCCTAAACCACCGGTGGTAAGTATCACCGGGGGTTAGGATACCGCCGGTGAAAGTAAAATACAGGCAAGTAATAGACTGGCGCTGAAAGAAAATGACTTGACAACTTTTTTTACCGAGGGTATCCTTCCCCGCCGCTGAAACTCGGTCACCCGCCAGTGATAATTATTACCGGCGGTACCGCCAGTGAAAAAAACTTTTAGCGTGGAAGCATCACTGTGTTTTGTATGGAGACTTCTGGAAAAAGTCTAGATACCGTATAAAAGGAAACACTGCAGGAGATATGGAAGATCTCCATATTTGGTTGATATGATTCTATTCATTAATTGATAATTAGGATTATGAATATGTTTATTTCCCTTATATTTGTTTTCATGAATTAGGTGTTAATGGGGCGTATATCTTTGATTTATTTTCTTGTATTAAGTATGACTATCCTATAAATAGAGGGGATAGGGGTAGAGTTTTATTTATTCCAACAACCACAAACAATTGTATTGTATTTCTCTTTCCTCCAAGTATAAAAAAAGTTTGAGTACCAGCGGCCGTGCTTTTTATCCTTTAGGGTTTCCACCTAAAAAAAATCTCTTTTGTTCTTGTGTCTTGCTTTCTGTGTTTGCTGTTGCGTATCGATTCCTAATACACCGGCGATTTCCGGCTTTCACCGGCGGTATCTTGGCCGCCGCTGAAAACTTAGTTTCTAGTAGTGAACATGTATTCTCACGTCTCCAAGAGGAGCTTGCTCATTTGCCCCAAAAGAAATCTACTCTCTTTTGCCAGCCAATTACCAGCCCAATTCACAGAAATTTGAGTTTAAATGTCAGTGCTTCATTGAAGTTCACTCAACTCAAAGAAGAAAACAACGATTTGGTAAATGAAACTGAGAGAATTGAATTGGGAAATGGTGATTTTGACCCTGGTTTGCCGCCTTATGGATTGGCTGAAATAAGAGCGGCTATACAGAAACCTAATTATCACCTGGAACGACAGAAGATGAATAAGATGTGCTTTTGCCTTCACAAGAGATGGGTCGTCACCAGCCGCCCAAAAGCTGGTTTGATGAAGAAAATATTACGGGTTCACCAGCCCAAAAGCTTGTTTGGAGAAAATGATAAAGCATTTAGAGGGTCTGTCTTGACAAGAGACGGCTTGTCAAAGTGCACAAGAATACATCTCCAGCCTCCCCAAGAAGTATGGTATTTTATCTTCTCATATAATTTTTATTTCAGTTAATCACATTTCTCAATTCCAAATGTAAGTTTATATACTGACTCAATTATGTTTGATAAAACATTTGTCTGATTTATTCGTGTGGAGACTAGCATAGGCTGATGGTTTTCCAATATAATAGAAAGCCAAAGTCAGATGAAGTTATATAACTATACCAAACCCTGTTTGCCATTCCGTTTGTTGTATCATTCCATAGGATAAGATTGTCATTTTTTGTTTGTGAAACATTTCAACAAGGATGCCAAGCGCATCATTCCATAGGATTATAATTTTCATTCTCTTTTAGTATATAAACAGATTATTTTTAAGTAATTTAAATATATTTGCTTATAATTTAACTTCTGAACATATATTTCAGGAAATGAAGATTGTATGCTTTTATACCCGAATAGAAATGATTTGCCTGTACAATGGTATGTCCATTGCTTAGTGAATTATCTTTCATTTTGTTGTCAAATATCAATATACTTGTATATCAGAATACTACAATTTAAATTCTGGATTGAAATTTTAGCATGTACATATCAATATTTGACCAATGAATCACTTAATTTCAGCATGTACATATCAATATTTGACCAATAAATCACTTAAGGCCCATTTATTTTGAATCTACATTTTTCAGATAAATAATGCCAGTGTGCCTTAATTAACGTTTTTGTATAATTGAGGTCAACTTTCTCATTGTATTTAATACGAAATAAGCCAAGAAAAAAGTAGCTTGATAAAGCAGCACTGATGATTAAACCAGAATTTTTTCGTATGTAAATACAAAAACTTTTTAAATTGTAGCAATCCAAACAATTATATGTTTTTTTGTTTTCTGATGGAATTTGGGCGTGAAATTTCCAATTAATGATTTATCAGTGCAATACCCTATAGCAGGTACCTAGATTCTTAGTAAGTTTATTCAATTTAAGTTCCTTATTGATGAAACAGATGAATTTTATTATTATGTTTTTATATATAAATTATCTGAATATTTTTCATTAATATAACTGAGCTACTCAAGACTTTTTACAGTTTAGATTAATTACAAGTTTCTTAACAAAAACTCTTAAAAATTAGTTTGATTATTCTTTTTATTTCATATGACTTGTCATGCACATTCTATTTAGTTCATGAAATATACAAATTATCCACATTTTATGTGTATATTGTTTGGTTCAGACAAGGCGAGCAGAAATTTCAAGGTTACGGGAGGATTGGCTGGATCATTTCGCAAAAATTCTCAAAGTGAATGTCTTTTAGGGTTTTACAGGTTTAATTTTCTTATTTCTTTTTTTCTGTTCAAAATTACCCAACTTTTATTACACATGCACAAGAGAGGGTTCAACATATCAAAAAATTTCAAAACAATTGGCTAAATTTTATAATTTGAGTTTTTCGAAGGGCTAAATTGACATTTCTTACTGTATATGTAGTTCCTCCTTTCTTTTTTTCCTTTTAATTAGAGGAGAGAGAGGAGTTTATCAACAGTCATGCCATAACTTTACATTATATAGCATTATATAAAACTAAATTTTATATTTTCATATATAAAAGGGTAAATTATTAAATTTGGTATTCTCATTTTTGAAATGATATATATGTAATTCCACCTTTTTTTTGGACAATATTTCTTTTCGTTTGGACAATACAAAACAATAAATTTGATGTTCCTCAGTTTTTCAAGGGTATATATACGTAATTCCGCCTTTAGTAAGGGTATATATATGTAAATTTGGCATTCCTCATTTTTGGAAGGATATATTTCTAATTTTATTTATTTAACGAAGGAAATAGGGCAAGCGTGGCGAGAATCATACTGTACACGGCGTACAAATAATACAAATGATGGATTATCTTTTGTCAAACCCTCATGATTTAGACCTCAAGAGAAACCACATCGGGAATCGTCCTAAACGTTTTAGACCTCAAATGATAGGAATTTGATGTCATACACTACACTAAGTTTAATCATACAATTACATGAAATTCAAAGATGAACATGGTTGTACCAGTTAAGTAAGTTCTTTCTATCTATGTTAAACAAGCTCTTAACTTTTAATAGAGTTTTATTTGACATGAATGATGTAATAATTAGAATGTGAATCATGATTTTGATATTTGCAATTTGTAATATGTTTTTACTGATATGGGTAATGATTTTAGGATAACTTCTGTAGTTTGTTATGTATTCTTTTATGCTAAATGGCCTTGCTGAAGAAATATACTCTCATAATTATTGGGACTTTTATTGAGAGTTATAGTTCCAACGTCAGGTTCAAATGTCAATGCAACTTTTGCTTTTTAAAATTAACATATTGATATGATTAGGTGCAAAATATGGACTATAATGTTACCTTTTAAAAATATATGATATGTAAGATCTATGTTATGCTATTATATAAAAAATAAAAAATATTATGAAAATGTTCGCAGCATAGCGCGGATATTTTTCTAGTTTCCTATAATTTTAAAACAAATTTTATTAAATTCAAAGGGCGGGGTGAGATTAGAGGAAATGAAATATCGGCTAGCTAATATCCGTTGGGAACAAAATCTAATAAAATATTTATTTTCTTATTCTTGTTGCTTTAATTATTTCTCAAATTTGTCCCTTCAAGGATTTTAATATATTTTGACCGGGAGTTTCTCTCTCCTCTGAAAGAGCAACTAGATAGGGACAGCTAGTTTCGCCAGGTAAGAAAATGCAAAACATACTTTTTTCACTCCGTTCAATTCAGTGAAAAAACAAAAAGACCTTTCCCCTTCCAAAACTCTAGAAACCTTGTTGTCTCTCTTCCCCAAAAACCTCTCTACTTTCCTCGCTCTCACTCACCATCTTATCTAACAACCAAGCTCAAAGAAGAAGAAGAAACTTTTCCAACCCTCCCCCAGTCAATCCTTCTTCTATTTCTTCAGTGCGTGATGGGCTATTACCCATACCTCCTTATTCTCATTTCACTCACTACCCAAGAACTTGTTAGTTCATATCTATAAAATAAATAATTATTTAATGAATTAATAAAAAATAAATAGAATAATAATATATAAAATTAAGTACAAACATGGTGTAGCCGTGTGATTGAGTCACGACTACTCTAAAAATGAATTGTGTCTTGTGTAGGAAATATCGCTGATCTAACTTCCAGGTTCTACATCTCGAGTGAATTCTTGAATTCATGTCAATAGCACAGTCACAGAATGGATGACGTCAACTTCGAAAGAAATAAAGTATTTAACACCAATTTTTTGACCAAATTTTAGATTGAATATTTTGACTGAAGAAAGAGTATGTTTTTCTTATTATTAGAGTAAGAAGTTTTATTTTTCAATTTTTTGTTTATATTAGAAGAATAAATGGACCGTTAGTCCGATATACTTTATTTTTGTACATATTTAATTCTTATACTTTTAAATTTTTAATTTAGTTTTTTTTAGTCCATGTACTCTTGGCGCATCATCACTCATCAGTCTCTCAACTTAAAAAGGCCCCGTTAGAATTATTTTCGAAAGACTATTTTGCCCTTTTTTTTACTTTTTCTCTCTCTCTCGACCGAAACTCTCTGTCCTGAGAACCCCGACGGAGAAGAAAATCCATTCAATCCTCCCAACTCGCCGGTTCTCCTCCGCCCATCGTCGGCTCCCCTCCGGCCCTCATAAGTGGAACACCTCCTCCTTCATCCGCTACCGGTCCTCTCTCCTCCGTCAGCCGTATTCTCTTTCCCCAAATCTCGACCCTCGTCTTTGGTCTCCTCCACGCGCTGGTTCCCCTCTGCTCTTCTGGGCTCCACTCCAACCACCTCCACCGACTGTCCTCTCTCCCCTCCATTAGCCTCTTTGGTTAGGTTTCTATTAAATTTTCTTTTTTCTCTCATTAATGACAAAATTTATCTCTTAATGCAAGTTAATCGCAAATTGATCGGTGGGCCTCTCAGGTTTGGGCTTCCTCCACCGTCTTCATTGCCACTAGTCTTCTCCCTTCTGTGATCTCTCTCAGGTGAGAGTTTTATTTAATCTTTCTTTTTTAATTTGCTCTGAATCAACTTATTTGGGGGCAAATTAGGGTTTAGGCTGTATTGCTGTTGTTTTGGGGCTAATGCGGCTAATTACGATTTAATAGGGTTAATTATAGCTGAATTTAGTATGAATTGGGGCTATTTTAATTGGGGAATTAGAGTTTATTAAAGCTTAATTGATGCTAATTAGAGTTTCTTAGAGTTGAATTGTAACTGTTATTTCTTCTTTTTTCTGAATTTTTAATTTGTTGTCTTTTTTTTTCAGTTATGAAAATTGTTATAAGAAGCTTGTCGAAACTTGGGGTATCAATTTTCCAGTCTTCTACATAAGTCCGGACCATCTCACTTGCGCCTGTCATCTAGATAAAAGAAGGCCAAAATGGAGGAATCATGCATATCAGCATATTACAGTTCTTACTACCACAAGTGCATCTAGGTTTGTTTGTTCTTTTGGATTAATAGGGTTTCTATTGAGGTTACTTGGCAGTGAATTTTATTATTTGTGGCAGAATTGGCACAAGTTTTGATTAATTAGGGTCAAGACACCTTCACACATAAGACCTCGCTCTTCAGAGCAACATATCTTTGTGAGAGCACGCCAACCGGGTTGGTTTTGCTATTTACTTCAAATTTTCAGTTTATTTTATTTTCAATTGTATTACATATTTGACTTGTTTCATTGAAATTATGCGGATTAGTCCTTGAAATTTTATAATTTTGTTGTGCCCATATAGGTACTAGATTGCACAAGATGACTTGAAATGGAGCAGGATGGTTTGCTTTGAAATGAGAGAGCGAGGAATTAAGAATTTTGTATTTGTACTTTTTTTTTGTTAAATTTTTTTCAAGACTATTTTTTGTTCATTTGGGATGAAATGTTATTTTCTTTGTTCAATTATGTTTCTATAGGTACCAAATAAAAAAGGTTTGTTATTCTTTTGTTTTATTTTGTTATTATTTGTTGCATTAAAACTCACCTATGATGTTTGTTATTGAGATGAAAAAGAACCACTGGTGCCATCATGAAGTGGCAAGGTTTTGGACACGATACCATTACCATGCAACATGTTCAAGCTGGTACCACTTCATTAATCACACTTAGAATACACGTCATTGAACTTAGCACAAGCACCTTTTGATATTTCTTCAATTTCAATATCCGATAATCTGATAGGCGTTCATAAATTTCATTTTTCAACACATCACTCGGTACCAATATCAATTCATATTACAATACATATTTACATTTAATGCAAGTACACGTTCAATCCACGTTGCCATGTAACCCTAATCCTAACCCTATACATATTCACATTCAACCTGATTCTAACCCTAATTTTAACCTTAGTACTAGCTACAAACAACATTTACATGAGAGGAATATCAGCTCCATGGCTTGTAGGCACATTGTTCACGTATGCGTCTAGGTACAGCAGCTCCATAACTCCATAAGTTCAAGTGTGAATAAGCATGACACTTCTATATTAAGGTTCACGCATTTTATCTCCCCTTGTTTGAGAATAGAGAGTACCTGATATATTTTAAGACAACAAAGTACGAAAAGAATCGTTAATGCTGAATTATGAAATAAAAAACATTAAATTAATTAATATTGATAGAAATTTCTTTCAAACAAATGCTTACTGAAATTGCAAATGTCCACTATAGTTTAGTAAAAAGTACGGAAAAATAAAAGTAAAAATAAAATCATTCTTTTAACTCATCAAAGGAAACCAAACTATACCCTAAATCCCCATTTATTCCTTAATAAACTCTCATTAGACTCTAAAACTCTAATTTCACTCCTGAAACAAACATAATAATAGGCTCAAGCAATAATTATAGCTAATTCAGCATCTATTAGTCAAAAATAGCCAAGATTAAGATTAAAAAAATTACGCGCTAACCCTAATCTACTCCAAATCAGTAAAATATAGTCCCAATTAGACTCACTTTAGAACCTTGATTTATCAAATATACTGAAGAACCTTGATTTATAAAACAACCTAGTTGCACAAGCCATCATACTCATGAATCTGAAATTAATTGCTGTCAAAAGAAATAAAATTAATTGATATTTTCCTGTCAAAAGAAGTGATTTATGGAGATCTCATAGATATACATCATTGGCTCAAAAGCATCACCTTGAAAACTCAGCCCGTATTGAAATTTCTTGCTTTATTATTAGTAACATCACAATATTGTATCTAATGAGGGAACTTTTTTATGTTTGTCAGGAGTTCAGAAGACGTGGATGGACATGTCAACACTGAACCTTCAATTTCAATCCTTGCTACAGTTCCCTTTCCACGACTAAGCTGGAGCGATGAATAGTGTCCAGGATTTGCCAATTGCTACCCATTCACGACAGAATAGTGTCCAGGATTTTTTAAAGATGAACACACTTATTGAGTATTAATTCAAGAGAGTATAAATTGGCAAAGAGGGATGATTAAGAGGGCTGAGGAGAACGGGTCGAGCTCTGTGTGACGAGAAATGGGTGGAGCAACTAGGACAAGCTGGAGCTACGAGCGGTGAGGAGAGAAGAGGATTCGAGCTGCATCGTGGCGTCGCAATTAGAGAGGTGGCTGAGTCTCACAGAGGGGAGAGAGGAGAAGCGGCGGAGGGGAGAGAGGAGAGTGGAACAATAACAGGGGCTTTCTTCATTCATTTTTTAGTTGAGAGAGAAGGAACTGAGAAATGAAAGAGAAGGCAAAAATTGTCATTTGCGAAAAATATTAACGGGGCTGTTAAGGGACCTGCACTATTTTTAAGAGTACAAGGATTAGAAGAGCTAAATTGAAAGTACAGGAACTAAATATGTACTACAATAAAATACAGGGAGTAACGGTGTATTTATCCCTATATTAGAACTAGAGAGAGAGGGGGAGAACTTGAGAAGACCCCAAACGCGGCTGGTCTAAGAATGAAAGAAATTATTAGTCTGTAATTAGATTTTTATTTCCTTGCATGCTAAGGATTGGAAAAATAAGAGGCAATGCCAGAATAGTATTAATTTCATATTCTCCAATATATGTAATAATAACTCCATTAAATATTGAAATTCAATAATGAAGTTTTAAAATTTTGTATTATTTAATAAAATAATGCAACAGAACTATCTCTTGGCATCCAAGGCAAAGAGGAGAGGGTTCCTCTAACCCTAACCCTATTGATGCTCGTACAGTCTCAGATAGTAACCTCCTGCAAAGAGTTCGTAACTTCTGGAGCCATGTTGTTACCTTTGGAAGAGGAATTACACCGCCTGCACAAAGAGCCAACCTTTCTTTCATGGCTCAGGTTCAGATGGAGAGGACAGGGAGACCACCAGTCCCACCACCTCAGTCCAGCAACAGAATGGATGAAAGCTCTGACCCACCTCCACTAGGCAAACTCCCTTCTCATATTTTCTCACTGAACAACTCCAATTCCTTTTGGCAAAGCAAATGCTTCAACTGCCTCATAAAGGGACACTTGTCAGCCAACTGTCTGGTGGTGAAGAAATGCCTCTCCTGTGCAAAGCAAGGACACACCATTATGGATTGTCGACAAGTTAGGGAGCTTATGGAGATCAATTCCATGAGTTAGTGGATGTAAGAGGCATCTTTGGAGATGAAGGGCTCTCTAGGGCGGCTAAAGGTTAGAAATGAGATTAGAAATTATTAGAAATGAGATTAGAAATAAGCTCTCTAGGGCTCTCTAGAGCAGCTAAGGCATCTTTCGTCCTCATTCTACAATGATTAGAAATGAGATTAGAAGGTTAAATTAAGCCATAATTTGTTTTGTGTGAGACTTTTGGAAAACTCTACATACCGTAAAAAAGGAAACCCCGCAGGAGATAAAAAAGTTTTCCATATTTGCTTGTCATAACTTATTTCCATAAGTGACAATTGGAATTGAAAATTTATTTATTTCCTTATATTTGTATTTTCATGTATTATGTGTTAATTGGGGTAGTAATTTTTTGTGTTATTTCCTTATATTAGGAATGACTATCCTATAAATAGAGTGATATGGATAGAGCTTTATTCATTCCAACAACCACAAACAATTGTATTGTGTTTCTCTTTTCTCCAAGTATCAAGAAAGTGTTTGAGTGCCGGCGACTGTGATTTTTACCCTTTAAGGTTTTCACGTAAAAAATATTTTTTTGTTCTTGTGTCTTGCTTTCTGTGTTTGTTGTTGCGTCTCGGTTCCTAACAAATGGTACCAGAGCCAAGATTCGAAGAAAATTTCCTTTAGGTGCGAACGAGGAGGCGATACGTGAGCAAGGTGTCGGTGAGTCAGTTCGATGGGCGGGACTTCGTCTACTGGAAGATGCAAATAGAAGTGTTGCTATGCCAGAAGAATCTCGAAAATGCGCTACTCGAGATGAAGTCATAAGAGATCACCAACGAAGCCGCATGGAAGAAGATAAACTGCAAGGTGCTAAGCTACATTCAATTGTCCTTATCCAAGAATGTGGCGTTCAACGTGGCGAAGGAGGCGAGGGGTTTTGGAATCATGAAGGTGCTATCCAACACGTACAAGAAATCATCTTCATTAAACAAGCTACACCTGATGCGCTGTCTTTTCTATCTGAAGAAGGCGGAAGACGGATCTGTGGCCGAGCATCTGAACTCTTTTCAAATTATTTCAAACCAGTTAGACTCGTTTAAATTGAACCTGGGTGAAAAGACGAAGGCTCTTATGTTGTTGTCATCATTGCCGGAAAGCTGAGCGACGACGGTAGATGTTATCGGCAGCAAGGAGGATCTGACTTTTGAGGAGGTACGAGACCTCATCCTGAACGAGGATATTCGGTGAAGGGAGCGGAGCGAAACCTCGGGTTCCATGAGTTTAGCCTTGAATGTGGAGAGTCAGGGTCATGGAGGTCAGAGAAACAACAACCATAGACGATCTAAGTCGAGAGGTCGCATCGAGTTGGAGTGTTGGAATTGTGGCAGAAAGGGCTACATGAAACGGGATTGCAAATCCCCAAGAAAGGAGAAAAGGGCAGAAACAAGTTCCGCAAATGCCGCCACTCAGGAGAATTCAGATGATTCTCTAGTTCTATGCATCGACAGCCCTATCGATTCATGGGTTCTGGATTCAGACGCATCCTTCCACTCTACATCACAGAAAGATAAGTTTTTGAATTTTAAATCTGGAGAATTTGGAAAGGTTTACTTAGTGGATGGAAAACCACTATGCATATCGGGCATGGGAGATATCCAAATAAAACTGAGCAATGGATTTAGATGGATTTTGCGGGGAGTTCGATATATTCAAGGTTTAAAGAAGAACTTGATATTCATTGGGCAGATGGATAGTGAGGGGTACAAAACCGTGTTGGGAATGGGTTGTGGAAGATTGTAAAGGGTAGAAAAAATGGGAACTCTTTATCTCACGGATAACAGGAAGATTTATTGGCGGTTCCGGGAGTGATTATCGAGCCGATATTGTGTCTCGGTCATATCAGTCACAAAGGACTACAAGTGCTGGCTTCAAAGTGTTTGCTACCCAAGGTAAAATCGGTAGAAACCGGTTTCTGTGAGAACTATGTGCTCGGCAAGTAAAAATGGGTTAGTTTTTCAAATGTCGGACGAGAACTCAAGACGAGGAAGCTAGACTTAGTGTAGAGCCATTTGTGGGGACCAGCTCTGGTCCAAGACAGATCACGCTACTACAAGAATAGGTCAAATGATGAATCTGAGGACTACAATGAGGCGGTAGAAACGGGAGATTCTGTCAAGTGGGAGCGTGGAATGAGAAATGGGATTGAGTCTCTCGGAAAGAACATGACTTGGGTATTGACCTGGTTACCAGATGACAAGAAGGCTCTACAAAACAAGTGGGTTTATCGGATAAAGGATGAACCAGCTGACAGCAAGTGGTACAAGATGAGATTGATAGTAAAGAGATTCCTACAGAAAGAAGGAGTTGACTACACGGAGGTATTATCGCCGGTGGTGAAGCTGACAACCATTCGTATGGTGTTAAGTATTGTAGCGGCCGAAGATTTGCACCTCGAGCAGATGGATGTCAAGACGGCATTTCTCCATGGTGATTTGGAGGAGGACATCAATATGGTGCAGCATGAAGGTTTCGTGACCCCGAAAAAGGAGGGTCTAGTGTGTAAGCTCGAGAAAAGCTTGTATGGTCTAAAACAGAATCCCAGACAGTTGACCAAGGAAGTCCCTATCGACAAGCTGAGGCTGTGCGCTGCCTCAGTGTGGCTGATCGAGTAGTCAGTGGGAGAATATCGCATGGCTCAAGGAAAGTACGGGAGAAAAGAAGAATGGATTCAATGCAAAAGATTTGTGTAAGTATGAAGTCTCCAAGTGGGAGATTGTTTTGTGTGGAGACTTCTGAAAAACTCTACATACCGTAAAAAAGGAAACCATGCAGGGGATAAAAAAAATTCTCCATATTTGCTTGCCATGACTTATTTCCATAAGTAACAATTGAAATTGGAAATTTATTTATTTCCTTGTATTTGTATTTCCATTTATTAGGTGTTAATTGGGGCAGTAATTCTTTGGGTTATTTTCTTATATTAGGTATGACTATCCTATAAATAGAGGGGTAGGGATAGAGTTTTATTTATTCCAACAACCACAAACAATTGTATTATGTTTCTCTTTTCTTCAAGTACTAAGAAAGTGTTTGAGTGCCGGCGGCCGTGATTTTTACCCTTTAAGATTTCCACGTAAAAAATTTATTTTTGTTCTTGTGTCTTGCTTTCTGTGTTTGCTGGTACGTTTCGGTTCCTAACATAATCATCAATGAAAGGAATATATCGGATGAGGATAGAGAACGTATCAAATTCTTAACAGTTCGATCGTACAAATGGAAGGGCTCCAAGTTTGAGCTCACACACCTCTCAGGTAAGTACTACCACTTGGTTCTCCCTAACACCATTTGAAGATAGTTTTTCCTAAGTCACCCCCTCAAAGAGTTAAGAAAAGCTGAATTCTCGTTCTGGACTACGGACTGGAATGCCCAACCTTTCCCTCTCATTTTCAAGTTTTGGCTTCAACTCTCAGACCTTCGTTCCTTCTTTTGGAAGAAATCTATATTAGAGAGAATCCTCTCACCTTATGCTAAACTAGACAATGCTCGCACTTTGCGCGATAAGTTTATCTTACAAAATGCATCAAATTTTCTCTTACATAATATTCATAAAAGAAATAAAACAACAATTATGAATTAGCATGCATAAAAGTTTCAATGAAAAGGTACCAAAATGTCCTTCATGGAACAATTCATTTTTCTATCACAGACTTTTGTATCACATAAATATTGAATGGAATATCCATGTTAGTATGTTTGACTATTGCACTCCTTTCTCCACTTAGGCTGATGGTCCTACATAACTCTATGCATCGGATTGAAGTGGCTCTGATGGGTAAATTGTGCAAGTCAGATCTTATGAAGCTAGAAAGTATCATAATGGATACCTCATTTACTTAATGCTGCAACACCCAAAAAATTATTTCATTAAGTTGGCTAGCATAGTCTCTTTGAATGGATGAGTTATTTACCAATGCCAATTTTGGGTTTTTAAGTAGGTTCATGTCAATTTCTAAACTTTAGATCTCTATTCTTGCTCATTACATCTAGCAAGGATCACAAATTGTGTTTTTTTAAGATAAATCGTGCTATATACATGTTTCCAGTTGACAATTATTTCTTTCACAAATTGATTAATAATTCATATTTCTCAATTACGATAAATCAAACAGAACTAAGAATTTGCTAAAAAAGCAAATTAAATGGGATGAAGAAAAAACTAAAAGACCAACAACTTATGTCATCATTATCCAGTAGCTCAGCGGATTCCACACCAGAACACATCTTCAAACCAAAAAAATCAACCAAAAAGAAAAGAATATATCATTAACTTATATTGTCCCAATTTATATACCAACAATAATTTAACATGAAATTAAGGAGAATAAATTTAATTACATATCTAGAAAACGAACCTTAAATTTCACTCCTTTGTCTTTTTGCTACATCAGCTTTAACACATGGTAATGAAATAATTATTTGTAGACTGTAAAATTATTAACATTGCTTTTTAATGAACAATTTCTTATGTAAATCATATTAACATTGCTTTTTAATGAACAATTTCTTATGTAAATCATAAACTTGATCCGTTTTACGACAACTTTAACATTCCATTTTCTTCATTGATCAATTAAAATAATGTTTCATGTTTTCCAACTTAATTCTGAACATATTGTATCATTTTATTTCCATTTTCCATTTGTTTCATGGTTTTGTTGTTCGTTTTTGAAGATAATCCAACAATTTATTGTGACATGGCTAATTCTGTCTATAACAGACGATGGTTAATTTGTAAGTGGCATGGTAATTACCCTCTCAATTCTCTCTTTTTGATTATTGATAGTTTAATGCAAAAGGTAACGGAATTTTGATTGTCATGCCTTAAAAAAATAGGAACATCAATATAAAAGAAAACACAATCAACACTCAATTCTATATTAAATCCTTTTATCCAGCAAATATAAGAAATCACACTAACGTATCAATGAACACTTGCCGATCCAAATCTGTGGCGATTCCATTTGAAGAAGATGCTGGCTCCACATCAACTAATTTCCTGTTTAAGGCTGTCGAGTTAAAATCAAGTGCAGTTGAGAGTGTGGATCTTATGTTGACTCATTACACAATAGACAACAAATCAAGATAACTGCTAGAGCTTGTTAGGAGAGGCCAAATAGGTAAGTTCTTACTCTTAATTGCAATAACTAATTCTAAATTGTAATCGATAATCCATAAATTAACAAAACTCATTTTATACCTTTCATTATATGCTCAAGCACAAAATAGGAATTGACAAAAAAAAAAATAGAGAACTGAAAGAGAAAAGAAACAGCATCTTTCCGGCAAAACTTAATTAAAAAATGTAGAATAAAATGAAATTGTACATTTGTATCAGGCTATGTAAATGTCGGTACCATTGTAAGCACATTTTTGAAGCTATATGATGTGCCTTAATAAATCAATATTAAAATCCAAAAACCCTTAATTCCAGAAATTATGCTTAAGGCTCCATACTATTCAAGCCACACTACCACAGTAATATGCATATGAAGGAGGATTAAATATTGAAATTAAAGAGCGATAATATATTAATTAGTAATAAGAAATTCGATGGAAATTGCACCAAAGGCCTAGAGTTTCTTCTTATAGGTATGCACTAATAGCTTAGAGGTTCTGCTATTGCGTAAACAGAAAATTCATTTAAGCATTTCATCAAACAGTTTTACAGCACCATATGTAACCTTCTACAATAAAACATGTTGCAAAAATCTTTAATTCTTCTCTGTCACCGGCCTTGCTGGAGCAAAATTCACAATAAACGAACTGAACTAAGATGCGGAAGAGAAGTGTTACCAATATCAAGATCGTGCCATGGATGAGAAGTAAGATGAATTGAATGTATTTTTTCACACTTAGTTTCTTTCAGAATATTATCTGCCACATGATCTTCAAACATGGAGATATATTTACAAATTAAACTAAAACAATATGCCATCTGGTTATTAAAAAATGACCATGATTAAAGAACAAATAAATATAAAAAATATAATAAACATCCAATTCAATAGGAATAAAGGAGACGGTTCCAAAACTGTTAGATACCAAACATCAAATTAGAAGAATTCAGATTATAATTAAAAAAACTCTTTTGATATAATTGTTATATTTTTCAAAAAAATAGGACAAAATTACATTCATTAGTTAACATTTTAAGATAAATAATTTAGTAAAAAATTACAAATTAAACCATCTCTATAAGACCTTATTACTCTAGAAAACCTGCATTGGTCCGTGAAGAACTGGAATGCAGATTAACAAATGAGTCAAGGTTTGAATAAGATTTTTTTCTGAATATGTGAACACCTCAATTTTATCTAATCCTTAGACCATATTACCTGATGAAGCCTTCCCAAATTGAATAGTAAAATTGCGTAGAACACTAACACAGTTGCTGACGTAACAGAGCTTGCGCCTTCCTCTAAAAGGCGGGTTGACAAAGTTCCGCGATTCCATAAAGGCGGCTCGGGGGCTTGACTCCCACTCACTCTTTGACTGAAAAAGAGAAGCCGACTCCAAGAAGTATGGCAGTGCAGGTAATGAAGACATAAGAGTCAATCTTATCTCATTTCGCCCGTGATTATCTATAAGTCGATATAACAAGTCGCCTGGAATGAAAAGACTCCACGGAAAACATTGCGGCGCAATCATTACCTAATAATCCAAGAGCTAGTGTTTGAAACAGAATTATTCTACTATTTACCTATACATTAACCTGATTGGAGCAATTCAATTCTTTACCAATTGATATGAACATGAACTAACAAATACCTTGGGATGCTACTCTTTTTGGCCCCTCTTTGATCTAATTCATCACTCGATTTGGTGGCTACTACATCAAGGACTCGGTGCTGGTGATTAGAGTTTGTGGGTAGAGAAAAATGTGCACCAATTTGAGAAAAATGTGAACCGATTTGATTGATTTGGGGCTGAGAAAGGAAGATATCGGTGTGCGGTTGAGAAGGGGGGGAGATGGAGTGAAGGTGGAGCGGCAGAGACCGGGGCAGAGCCACAGCGAGAGAGTTAGAAGAGAGAGTGGGAGAGCGAGAGGCGAGGAGTGGTGAGACGATACAGAGAGAGAGAGGGGCGGAGATAGAAGAGAGAAGGAGAGTGGGGAAGGGAGAAAGGGTCTAGCTCAGAAGCGATATTATAAAAAAAAAATAAGTATTCTATTTAATTATTAATTATTATCAGACGGTACATATTTAACCAAGTTTGATCGGAAGGCTCAGATTATTTAGCCGACGTGGCTAATTCTCTTGAAAGCAGCCCGCCAGGATTAAGATAAACTAGCAGATAACTCGCACTTTGCGCGAAATTTTCTACTAATATTTGCACACTCATGTTTGTCAATTCATACACATATCATTGGAATAATTTTATTTACATACATAAGTCAAGATCATAATCCAACTCAAATCATTCAGTAATGCTGCAAAAGAAAAATATAGAATTTTTCAAACATATATAAAACTTCTAATTAGTCAAAATTAGACAAATAAATAACAAAAGAAAAAGAAAACATAATATTATCCAGCGTTCCATATATTTTGTTGTGAAAATGCATGTTCAGAAATGCACAACAAATCTGATATATGGTTATGAGCCTTCAATTTTCTTTTAAAGATTTCAACCATCCAATTTTCTTGAACGTAAATTAATTTAGGATTAATAAATTATTTATCGTCCATTGTTACGAAAGAAAATGAAATATCAGGATTTAAATCCTTATGCATATTAATTTAGTCCAAAAAAAAAAAAATCAAGTGTCGTAGTCATATTTATGCCTAGTCCTAGAGTTTTATTATATATACTATTTTAATCCAAATAAAGAAAAAAAGGATTTTAAATCAAACCTGAATAAAATCCATCTAGTCAATTTTGTACAAATGATCACCAGATAGTATAAGAACATTGTCTAAACCTCTCATCTAAATTCTACATATATATATATATAATTAAATAAATTATAAAAAAAATTAAATAAATTATGAAAACACGAACATAAGATTTTGACCTCAAACATCCAAATGGACTGCCTAACTGCATCTTGTTAGTTCCTCTAAACAACCTATTTTCATATTCACCAAGGAGTCTGAGTAGCCTCTAGTACCTAAATAATAAAAAATTAAACCCTAAAAAACCAAAAAGATCCCCAAAATAGTGAAATTGAAGAAAATACCTCTAGAAATCCATCTATGAAATTCAATGCCGATATGGCCGGTGAAATCGATTACTACTTTGAAAATGTAATGAGTATGTGGTCTTCTGAGTAAAAGTATTTTTTAATAATATTGCAACGGATGTGAAAGTTTGTATCTAGCAAAAAGAAAATTCGGGTCCCTATGCAGCTGCCTAAAATTATTTTTAAATGAAATTAATTTTGAAAAGAACAAAATGCAATAATACAGAAATCGAGGGGTTGAAACAAATAATTACATGCGAAGAATGTTTCAAATGGTGCGGTCTTCACACTCCACAGTGAAAGAGACAGTGTCAGCCATCTTAGTGTCTCTTTCATATGAAACCCTAATTCCATCAAAAAAATTATATATTACAAAGAAAAATAAAAAAAAAAGAAACCCTATATTCTCTGAATATTTCAAGAAACCCCATCCCCCCTGTATTTTTTAAAAAATAAGGTCTTATTTCAAAATAAATCGAGTGCTTAAATATACAATTAAGGTTAATGAATACATAATAAGCACAAAATTGAGGCTTAATTAATTTTAGTGTTCAAACTATTCAAGTATGGTTATTAAAAGAAGAGATAGAAAAACCCTAGTTCCTGCACATCATTTGCATTTTAGTTAACTCTATTTTGGGGAAAATTTTAGCACAAATTTGGGCAAATTTCAGCTTAATTAATCCTAAGTAAAGCAACTTCAGCAGTATAAAAACACAATTAACCCCAAATATTTCAATTCGGCCCGTCAAAATCACCCTCACTTATAAATATTCTGTAAATTGAGAGGAAATTGGAAAAAGAGCCAAAATTTGATCAAGATTTGTTCAAAAAACAGTCCAAAATTCGCACCTAATGATGGAAAGAAAGAATTCAAAATCCCGGCCACCGTCGTCTTTCACGATTGATACAGCAAGGGCGCAAGAGAGGGAAAGACGAATAGAGGCTCTTCGTTCGTCCAGCCAGTGAGAGTTCGTCGAAACAGAGATCGGCGGAATGGGTTGTGGCACCAGCAGAGACGAAGGGAGAGCGAGAGAGAGAGAGAGAGAGAGAGAGAGAGAGAGAGAGCGGAGAGAAGAACCTGAGAATTGAGGAGTGAAAAAGCTCAGGCGGAAACTCCAAAGGAAAGAAAGAGAAAGCTAAAGAGAGGGAGAAAGGAAATAATGGCCATCTGATTTTGATCCTACGGATGAAATTAAATTGATGACGTGGCTAAATCTGGTTATAGGGGCCCGCCAGGATTAAGTTATATAGTATAACTAGCAGATTCTTTCGCACGGTGCGCGAAATTTTTATCATATTACTTAAAAAGTAATAAATATAACTTAAATAATAATAATAATAATAATAATAGTAATATTTGTATTAAAATATAGTAGAAATTAGTAATATTGCACAATATAATACTAATTTAATTAGTTCAAAATAAATACTACACTTGTGTCAAAATTTTCAGTTTAGTACAAACACAACAAAGACCAAAAATCCATTATCGACAAAGATTAAATGGAGATAAGAATGCAGATAGCTTCAGATACGAATTTAGCTCAGATGCTTATTCAAATACAAACACATTATGGATATTGTTGGTTACGAATACAAATACCGATTCATTTCGTATATTTAAACGGATGTGTATCCGTATTATTTTTCTAAACTCTTAACTATTCGTGACAACAAGGTTAATAAATTATAATAACTTGTCAGAAAATTTTAAAAGAATTAGCGACAAAATATTAATATGGATATGGATAATATCAGTGTCTGAATATGATAAAAAAAATAAAATTTCCATACATGTATTCATATATGTATGGTATATATATCTATATAAAGTGAAATATCCAAAAACGGATACTATAAGAATAACAAATTATCCGAATGATACATATATTAATTGTATCCGTACCTGGAAGCCAAATAGATCACCAAAATTCGTATCCGAATAAAATTATCCCAATATGTACCCGTATCCTTGTTGGATACAGATAATTTTGATTTGTATATGATCTTTTTGTATATGGATACAGATCGGTCAAATAATACTCTCTCGCTTACATCATTACATGTACAAAATATTAAGATGAATATGGATAATATCCTTATCCAAATATAATAAAAATCCAAGATATCCATACATATTTTCGTATAAATATATGTATTATATATAGAGTGAAATAACTGAAACCAGTTACTATATGAATAACAAATAATCTGTATCTGGGAGCTAAATATCAATAACCAAATCTATATCAGTATCCGGCCAGATATGAATAATTTTGATTCAGCTACAATTTTTTTTTTACGGATATAGATAGAGGTTGGTCAGATAGTATCTTACCTGTTTACAGCCTTTTATGTACATGTGATGAGTCTTAAAAAAACTTTTAAGAAAATCTTGACCACACATGGCTAAAACTTAACCATTAGATGATCCAGTATAATGGTCAATATCAAATGCATATGTGGTTTAATGAGATAAATTTTTTTAGAATTATAACCTATTATGTTGAAGTTTTATAAGATTTTTGAAGGGTTAATTCTATTTTTTTTTTAATATTTAGAGTGATAAATATGAGATTGTTGAAGTTTTAGATGGGTAAATATGAATTTTTTTTAATTCTAGTTAAAAAGATGTTGACACATGTATAACTTTTCAATCCAATAAACCAAAATCAATCTTATTTTCATCCAAGGATTGATATAAAAAGAGCCTATGTGGCACATTGTGAGGGCTTAAAATTTTGTAGCTTTATAACCTATTTAAATATGAGATTGTTGAAGTTTTAGATGGATGAATATGAAAAAAAATTAATTCTAGTTAAAAAGATGTTGACATATGTTTAATTTTTCAATCCAATAAACCAAAATCAATTTTATTTTCATCTAAGGATTGATATAAAAAGAGCCTATGTGACACATTGTGAGGGCTTAAAATTTTGTAGCTTTATAACCTATTAATAATATAAATAATAAATAATTAGACACCCATGTTCCTCCTGATAAGATTAACTCACTTCAATCTCTTTCAATTTCTCTACTTACTGATAATGCCAGTAGAATCCACCATGTCATGGAAGCTATCCATGAAGAAATCTTCTTTGAATTTGTGGTGCCCTTCATAAGTAGAGAAGATCACCGTATCAAAAGTCATGACGCTTCTGTTGATACTCCCCAAGGAGCCTTCCACACACAAGCCTCAGTCCATGGACAATTGGACAAGGAAGGAATTCTCAGATTCATGAGGACCCTCCAAGAAATGAGAATCCAGTCAACTCCACATTGGCAGAGGTACAATCTGTGTTGGGGGATGCTATGGATGTCAGCGTGCTTTAAACAATTCCTGAAGAACCCATTGACCATGCTGGCCTGACAGAAGTATCTGACCATTTGGAAGGAGTCCCCAGCCATTCAAGGGAGAGAAGATGTGGTCTTGGTTGATCAAGAAAAAGACCAGACTCAAAACCTGGACAAAGATGAGAATTCTCCATGAAAAGTAATCATCACCTCTCAAAATCCTAACCCTAATTCTCCATGGAAACAGAGCCACCATTTTGGCTCCCAACAGGCCGTTATTTTCTCGAGTCATTTAGACAAGAATATTCCAGAAGGAAGAAACCCTAAAAGTCTTTGTGTCTCCGGAAGAGGATCAGCTTTAGTTCTTTGTGTGCCTGTTCGGCACCACCTAATTTGCACGGAACAAAAAAAATAAACTAGTTATTCCAAGTTATTACATCCGAACAATATTAGAATATATCGGATTAAAACATATAATAGTAAAAAATTTAATTCCATGGTTGAGATAGAATTGTCTATTCCAATGATTGAGCATAAATTTAAGACAAAAATATTCTTCTTTATTCCAATGTATGTTCTACGTGGTATAACTATTTTTTCTTTCTTCTAAATACCATAACGGTCTCCGTGCTAGTTTCGCCGTCATTTTTTAAGTGATTCACCAATGAAATAACCAATCAAACAAATATACACAAATATATTTTTTTTCTCTCTTTACAAGATCCATATCAACTATATTTCTCAGTTATTCACTTCTTTGTCCATCTATCATTGCTCATTTGTTTGCTTTGAACGACTATTAAAAATACGTTGTGAAGATATGCAACGTCATAACAATATTTGAAGAGTGTTCAAGGATTAGTTAAATGAAGACTTATTTGAATTTGTGCTTCAATTTATCTCTTGTTATTGTATTTTTATTGAATATTTATTTTATTTTGATGCTAATTTTTTTAAATTAATTTATTTCATTTTTATCTTCTTATACTTTTACTAGATTTTTCATTAATATGATTTGTATAAATTCAAATTATGGAATAAGGACATTTTAGTCATAAGCTATTTTCTATATATTTAAATCAAATTCTTCATATAACTACATTGCCGAACGTACATGAAATAAAGTGGATTAGTCATCTATTCTCATTTCCGTTATTCTTCTATTCTATGGGCCCGTTCGGCAAAAGGTGGAAGAGTGATTATTACATTTTATTCCATCATTGTTCGACAAGTTTCATGGAATAAAAAGTTGATTTAAAAAATAGAAATAATTGCTAATTACTATAATATCCTTATTTTAATTATATTCTATTAATTTATTTAATAACCTCTAATTTTTTTTAATTAAATAAGATAGAAAATACAAAAACATAAATGTTCAATTAAAAATACAATAACAAAAGAAAAATAAAATTTTATTCAAAAATATAGGAAAACATATCTCTTTAGATAGAGAAAAATGAGTACAATCATTTGCACATTTCAAATTTATGATTTATGAAATTATTATCGAAAATTAGTGATTTTTTCATTCATATTTTTTTACAAAAAAATTATAGAAAGAAAAGGAGAGAGAGAAACAGTGCATTAATTTCTAGTGCCACATCAGCTTATGGTGGAAGAAATGAGAGTATTTTCGTCCTAAAATTTGACTTATTCCATGGAATAAAGATCTTCCATCCCCCCTCCCCCTCAATGGAATTATGAAATTTTACTCTTCCACCCATTTATTCCATTTACTTCTATCCTTATTCGGCTATAATAATTCACTTCTTCCACTCTTATTTCACCTTCCCGAATGCCATCTATGTGTCACCGAACGGGCCCTATAATTTTAATACATCATTTTTTAAAGAGGAACGAGAGAAATCCCTAGTTTTAGTAACTGTGTTATTTGTGTTATTAGATGAAATCCTTATCCTCGCATCCATTGTATTGTTTTTCATTTTAATATTTGATTTCCCCTTTTCTCCTTTCCGTTTACTCCTTTCTATACTTCTGAAATTATCAGATTATGTTGCTTATCAAAGAAAAAATAAATCTATCTCAAATGGGCAGAAATCTCGAAAAGAAAATGCTATACTAAAGTTCCATTTTTATTAAAAAAAAAAAATCAGTAACGTAATTAATTACACACATTACTCACGGCTGCCCACACCCGCCAACTCATTATACATATTTCTTTCTCGATAATGGCAATACATTTTATTTATACATTCCAAGCATGTATACACGTGTACAAACTCAAACAAGCATTACCCTAATAACTACCATTTAAAATAACAAGTCATTCACTTCAAGCAACCTTATGTATCAACCTTAAAACAACAAGTCATTCAACTCAACCAACCTTACTACTATTCAACCTCCCCCACCATTTTCTCTTAGCCTTATCCAAATTAACCTCATGATCGCTCCCGAGCTTATTCAAAATCACTTTGGCCTCCCTCACCCGAACTCCAAAATCCTTCTTCCACGACTCGAAATTCTGTTTCAACCTCCTCAGCTCCCTCTCGGGGCTCAGCCCCGCATCCACCTTCCCCGATTTCACCTCCACGAGAAATTTAACATCGTCCTGAAACACCTGGCTCCGCTGGTCAAACTCCTCAGTCAACCGGTCAACAATGCTCAATCCCGCGTTCATCTGTCGAGGGGTATTTCGGTCATTTGTCAAGGCACAAGAGTCTCGCTCGTCGGGGATAAGGGTTTCGGGGTCGGGGATTAGGGTTTTCTTTGCAACGGACAGGCTGGACTGGAGCGACCGCATTTGCTTCTGCCAGACTTCCTCCATGGATCGCATCTTGTGCTCGTAATCTGACCATCTGCCCTCGTATTGGGTGAGTCTTTGGTGAAGCAATTCGTTTTCCTCTTCTTTGTCTCGTAGTGCGGATTCTGCTTTCAGAATCCGCCTTTGCAGCTCGACTAACACTGATTGGCTTATTAACATCTCATTCGGCCCCACCACCACCTGCGTCAGAAGAATTTGAGGTTTTATGTCAAATATTTCGTGTGTGTTATATCATTTTAATCTGCGAATGTATTTTTTTTTACCTTGGGTTTTAGGTCTTCTTGGTTCGTTTGTGGCTTAAATAACAAATTCACATTGTTACAACATTTTCTGACAAGCCTTCCGCGAATCGCTGCCGATTCCAAAACAAAAAGGTTAGTATGTCTATAATGAATTTTAAAAAAAGTTATATTTTGAAGGAAATTAGATTGCTAATTCTTTACCGGATTGAATCATAACTGCAGCATTACAAATACTCATAAATCTCTTCTTACTTAATTTGCATTTTATATTTTTCTGAATTAGTATAGCAGCCCTGTGTTTCAGCAACAACTCCGAATAAACTTTCCTCGTCCTCACTCCCAAAACATCTGCAAACAAAAAAAAAACAAATTAGTAATATCAAATTTACAGAAAATAATTCATTATTAAGGCACAAAATTCCTAGAGAGAGATTTACATGATTGCAATGTGATAATTCCTTTTCTAAGTTCTTTAGCATGCAATCGTGCCTTGTGCCCTCTAAAGCAGCTCTGAACCCTCAAAATCCCATGAAGAGTCCGGTTTCTCGTGTCTTCAAGTGCCCCAATCTACAATAAAAATAAACTCTATTCACTACAAATTATCGAATTAATAACTTTCAAATTACAGTATTTATTTATTATTAATTTTACCTGACCGGTACGGAAAAACAATTTGGTATAGCCAACTTGGTACATATCAGGCAAAATGTTGAATTGATGAAGGATTGCAACTGAGACACTTAGCGGATCCTGTGAAGCAGCACTCTCCAGCAAAAGAAACCCGTACCTAATATTAAACAAGAATCAAGTAATAATTAATTAGCATATTTTCAATTTAGTCCCTGAAATATTAATTAATTACCGTTTGGCGAATTTCTGGTGAGACATTCTGGTAGGATAGCCCGATCTGGAAATGCGAACCACTTCAAGGACCCCACAACACCTTAATTGCTGAAGTACAAGGGCTTGTTCGTAAATTCCAGCAAGTTGCGAGTTATTTGGCTTAATGCACCTTATGAAATGTGGCGTTGTATTCTCTAGTCTTTGCATTAGTTCGAACAATTGCCCCTGTCAGATAAAATTAGAAGATAAAGTAAAATATAATTTCAAGGGAAGTTTTCAAAAAAAAAAACTCTAACTTTCCTCTAAATTACAAAAAAAAAACCTGATATTTCAGATTTTTCAAAAAAAACCCTATGGTGCATTCTTTTAGAAAAACTTTTTATTGTAGGGGGCTAAAATGGGAATTTCAAAAAGATTAACTAATAATTAGACAGAAAACTAGATGGAGGGTTTTTTTCTGAAAATGAAATGTTAATCATAGGGATTTTTTTGACAATCTGAAAACTCAGGGTTTTTTTGTAATATTCAGAGAAGTTAGGGGGTTTTTGAAAATTTCCCAATTTAAAATATTATATATTTACCTTGAATTTGGTTGCGACGCTTAATTTTTGGCAATCTGCTACACTGGATCTGTATGGATTATTCGATGTTAAATTATCAGATTTTTCAATTATTTTTGATGCAAATATTTGGGGAAGGATGCAATTGCATGAGCCAAGCAGTTCAATTGAGTCCATGTGTAACAAATCTCTATTTTTCTCCAAAAATCCAGTCGTATCATAAGCCACCTGAATGAAATTTAAAAATCCAAAAGTAATTTTTCAGTTATATTGAACGAGAACAATAATTATATATTTAGTTATATTACCTCCCCTGCATAATGCTGAACTGAAAATGATTTTCCTCTCTCTCCTCTAAAGCAAGAATTAGTGTTAAGATGTTGCTTTAATTTGTGTGCAAATGTTAGATCTGTGCCGTTTGGAAAAGTCGATTCTTCATCCAAGAGAGATAATAACCCTAAAGGCCTCTGCACAATTCAAAAACAAATTAAAATAAAATTCTGAAAAACAAAAATAAAATATATGAAAAGAGAAGACACAGTTGGTTTTTTTACTTTTTCGAAAAGATTAAGGCAGTCTTGGTTATCTTCAAAGTCCACTTTCCGCCAGTCTATTCCATCCTCTACATATTCCTAAAGTGACAAAAAAATATAAAAATAATATGATTTAAGAAAAAATGGCACATAAAATAATTTTTTCATCTAGTTGAAGATTTTAAGATAATTAATTACCTCTTGTTCTAACTTAAACAAGTGGCGATTAAAATGCTGTTGTAGTCTCTCATTCGCATAATTAATACAAAATTGCTCAAAGCTATTTTTCTACAAAAAATACGAGGAAAATGAACTTTTTGTTCTTTCATAATCCAAGTGGAAAAAGTGAAAAAAAAGGAAGTTGAAAAATTACATGGAAAGATTCAAATCCATATATGTCCAAAATACTAATGGATTTTCCAGTGCATTTTTTCCCAACTGAAAGAGATTTATTAATTTGTTCTACAATCCACTCAAAAAGACTCGCATAAAGAGATTTAGCTAGTGCATCCCTTGCATCAATTGCCTTCAAAAAAAAAAAATTGAAAGAAAAGGTTACAAAATGTTTTAAACAGTTATAATGTTGAAATTAGGGTTAGATAATGTGAAAATTACCTGTGGAAGAGTGAGTTTTTGAATGATATTTTCATTGCTGACTTTAATTTTACGAGTGGTTAGAGTCAGGTTGAGATCATCAATGCTACACCCGATAAGTTTACAAACACTATGCGCACCTGAATATTATTTACAATTTTCTAATTAGAAACAAAAAGGAGAAATTAAAACATAAAGAATTAAAAAGATACAAAGATTTTATTTTATTACCTTCATCTTGAATGAGTTGAACATGCTCTTCATTATCAATTATTGCAAATGAAATATTTCCCAACCATAAAACTGCTGAAAGAATTGAAAATACTTGCTCTTGATTTTCTTTGCTTATATGCACCACATTCATCGCTTCCTGATAATTTAAAATATAAAATTAAAATAAGAACAAAATATACGACAGGTCACTGGAATAATTAGGGAATATGAATTAATTTTTGATATTTTTACCACAACTGCATGAAATCTTTCTTCATCATCCACTCCAGTAATAGAAAAGCAAGTGCTTTGTTTCAGATACTTAAAATGTTGTGCATCTTTCAAGTTCAACTTTTCTATTGACAAAAAGAAAAAGAAAAAAAGGGTAGCTGAATTAAAATGGATTTGAATCTAATTATGATTGCAAAGAGAAATTTATTAAACAATTTCTTAATATAATAATAATAATAACAACAATAATAGATTTAACCTTTAAGAGGTAATGGAGCTCCAGCAAGGAGTTGGTAAAATATATGATATGATCTTTCCCCAACTGCACATTGTACAACTCTTGACTGCACCAAACAACATAACAATAATATTAATATCATTAGTAATACTAATATTAATACAGAAAAGTGATTTACTTAAATACTAAAATTAAGATAAGAAATGGGAAATAATATGATAATACCTTCTCAAGTAGAACTGCAGAGAGTTGAATTGAAGCCAACCAAGACAATAAAAAAAAAGATAACAAATTTCTATATAAGTATCTGGGTAATATTAATTAAGTAAATTAATTAACTTACAATAATTAATAGCCCGACTTACATGTCTGAATCATGGCACCTGAAATCTTCCCAGTGGAACTGAAATGAATTTCAATCAATTTCCCCTACAATCGAAAAAGCAAAACCACGTTAAAACACACAAATTCAAAATAACTCAGTAAAAAACACAAGAAAAAATTAAGACAGAGAAAGGTAGAGAGAGAGAGGGCTCACAAATCGACTGGAATTATCATTGCGCAAAGTTTTTGCATTTCCAAAGGCTTCAAGAATAGGGTTTGTTTGCAAAATTTCATTCTCTATCCCGCTGCCTCCTCCCAGTGCTGCCAAGTATTGCATTGCTATTTTCGCCGTTTCTGTTTTTCCTGCTCCGCTCTCTCCACTATAAAAATTAAATAAAAAAATTAAGTGAAATTTGCGATAAAGACCCTGAATTATGCCGAAATTGCCAAAAAAGCTACATTATTGGAAATTGCAAAAAAGCGCCTATAATATGGTCGAAATTGCAAAAAAGTCCCTACCATTCATGTTAATCATTGAGATTAATACATATGTGTTCTTCTGAAAAAATAATTTAAATTAAGCATTATGAATACTAATTAATGTTTCAAAATGGTGTTAGCTTGTATTTAACGATAGGGAATGTTTTTTTTTTTTTTTGCAATTTTGGCAATAATGTAGGGGTTTTTTTGCAATATCGGCACAATGCAGGGATTTTTTTAATAAAAAATAAAATGTGAAATAGATAAATTTCAATTTTTTTAAAGAAATTATAATTATTCTAAATAAATTTCGCCGAAATTGCAAAAAACTCCATACCGTTCATGTTAATCATTGAGATTAATTCATATGGGTTTTTCGAAAAACTAATTTAAATTAAGCATTATGAATATTAATTAAGGTTTCAAAATGGTGTTAGCTTGTATTTAACGATAGGGAGTTTTTTTTTTTTTTTTTTTGCAACTTTGGCAATAATGTAGGGGGCTTTTTTGCAATATCAGCACAATGCAGGGATTTTTTTAATTTCACAAAAATAAAATGTAAATTAGATAAATTTCAATTTTTTTTAAAGAAATTATAATTATTCTAAATAAATTTCTAACCTTATAATAATGGACTGGTTCACGTCATCTGCAAAATATTATTGTTAACCAAGCAAAAGTCCAGTTAGAGTCAACAAAGGAAAATGAGACAGCATATAGATTATTAAATAAATAAATTTGTATATTGTATTAATACCTCTAATCATCTCCTTAATTGCTGTGTCAGCAATTGCATATACATGTGGATTGTCCATAGTTTTCCGTTTATACCCTTCAATAAAACGCTTCCCATATAAACGAACCTCCTTGAATGGGTTTACCGCAATTAATACTGGACCTGCTTTAGTCTGAAATAAAAAATAAAAAATCAATAATAAGAAGAAAATATGTAGAGAGATGTATTTATCGTTTAAAATCAATTTGCACAAAGAGAATTTCGAGCTACAATTGATACTACATTTTGTACAACAATTAATTGGTTGAGATGAACTTACATAAATCATATCTCTGGAATATCTGTATTGCAAATTGTACAATACAGAAGGTTCATGCAAGTAGCTCAATTGCATGAGATCATCTACACCTTCAAGAATTTCAGGATTCGCTGGTAAAAGGGCTTCACTTTTCGGACTTATCACCTGAAAATCAGTGTATATTAAAAACCCATTATACACCATTTATGATTAGAAATTTTTCAGAAAATGCAATTAAAATTACAAAAATATATACTTGTCCATCAGGAAGAGAAATGACGGTTTCGTCCACAGATGATTTGAGTATTTTCCCCAATGCCCATTCGCCATTTGCAATCTGACACCAAGCTTGATGTTTCTGAAATAATTATTTATGAAAAAAAAATAGTAATGAACACCAATTGATTTGAAATTGGCAGCATTTAGCTGTGTTTGATCTGTATCAACTACAACAGAAAGAGGAAACAGATCCAGAATAATGGACTAAAATCGAATCAGAAATACTCCAATAAGTAACAGACAATACCACATTGTTTCCATTAGAACAACCTCTTAAAAGATCCACATTTGGCAACGCTTCAACATACAAAAAATCAAAAGAAAATACATTTTTTTGTACAAATTACTCGCCTTTTTGCCACCATAAGAGCTCGTATCGCCCCATCTGGCCTCATTCCTCAAAGGAAACAAAAGTTTCCTCGCAGAAGATGCAGAAGAGACCTCCTCTCCTTCCTCATCCAACAGCCTCTCATCTCTCGAGACGCTCTTCGAGCTGTACGGAGAATCCACTTCCTCCAAATCTGCCACCATTACTGAGCTCACTCAAGCTTAAACTTCCTTCACTGGATCTGCTTTTGCAGTATTCTCTTCCCGATCCAGAAAATAGGATCTAGAGCTCTATTAGAGTACACAGTACAGTATACAAATGTAGAAGGAAATAACTGAATAACAAAGAGAGAAGAGAGAGAGAGAGAGCGCTTCGATTTGTACGCTTGTACTGACTCTGGAGCGTCTGCTTGCCTTTTCTTTTCACTCTCTCTTTCTCTCTCCTCCCTCCAAATATTTTTAAACATTTAATTTATGGAATTATTTTATTTATTTTTCAGATTACTTGGGAATATATAATAATGATTAACAAAAGTTAAATTGCTTTTGAGGAAAGGTTTCGAGTTGGTCACAGGTTAGCGTCGGAGAAACTCATGGACCGAATTTGAATTGACATTCTTCTGATTTTATTATTGGGTCTAAAATGGTTTAACGGCTATCTCTTCTAATTAATTTCCGTAATTCAAACAGGGCGTATCTTGGTATTTTAATTAGCGATTAGTGGAAAATATTCGGTCTTAGTCTGATTAATTTAGGACCAAGGAGGGAATCCGTCATGAATTGTCTGAGGCCTAATTTTCAAGTTTTAACGTTAAGTTATGAAATGGGTTTAAGAAAAATGAATGGAGAAGAGAAAGAAGTAGCTATTCATGTTATTTGAGCACGGGACTTAATTACTTGATCTCTAGAATCATCACCAGGTTTGATGGTCAATACGATCAAAGTTTATTATATTGTTATTTAAATATAAAAAAATTTTAAGTTCGATGGTCAATATGGTCAAGGTTTATTATATGGTTATCTATATAATTTTTCTTTGAAAAAAAAATATTTTTATTAATCATCTAATAGTTTAGAATAATTAACTTATAATCATACTTTATTTCAATGATCACAATCATTAATAAAATAAATATGAAAATCAAATTTGGTGATTCAAGGAATCAAATAACTTTTTCTCTTTTGTTATTCTTTACTTTGTTAGTGAACACCCGTGTCGTATGTATTTGACTCCTCCAAGACCCACATTGGAGACTTTTTTTTAAAGTACTACTATTTTGAAAAATAATTAATAAAATAGTGCTGATTTGAGAATATTTACAGAACTAGCACTTCCGTCAATATTTCTGACGAAACAGAAGTTCCGCCAATAAATTTGGCGGAACAATAGATTTCATAATTTCCTCCGTCCTCAGTTATTTAGCAGTCTTAAACATATTTTCATTAGGTTAAAAATATTGTCCCGCCAAGTTATTTGGCGGAATAGATTAAGAATTGAATTTTCAACGTTAACTGCAAATTTAGCAACAAATTTAACCAAAAAATTATAAAATTTGATGTGCTGCCAAAGGACCTGGCGGAAGAGCTTATTTCATTTTTTTCTATCAACGTTCCAACACAAACCCTAACAGAACCCATGCACCTTGTTCCGTTCGACCGGAATATGAGTTGCGTTCGATTGGAGTTTCAACTGCACTAGTCGTTGCATCAAATCCTGCATTAATTCTGCTTTCTTTTTCATATTCTATTCGAACAGAACTCGCGCAGAGTTTCCAAATCTAAGGGGCTGCTCCTTCTCTCTTTAGGAGCAAACCCCAATTCCTTTTATTAACCAATTTTTGAGAAAAATCAATAAGAAAAGTCTCTTTAGTATGCTACTAAAATTACTCAATAATCTTTGTGAGATTAGGGAGAATTGAGTGAACGTGTGTTTGTTTGTTGTTGGGTTGTTTGATTGAAAGAGATCGGGTTGTTTAGTCTTGACGAATCGCTACGAGTTTGTAAAGCAATCGTGGAGTCGAGTCTTGTGAAATATTATTTCGAGTAGTGAATCAAGGAACTGAAAGGCATACCCAGAGACTAGGTGCTCGTGAACGCGGTAAGTACCGTTAGCAAGAATAGGTGGTTACAGCACAAACAAACACTTAGACGAACTTCGTCAACAGATATGGTGTTCGGTATCTTTATTTGCTTTTCTTTATTTATCATTTCTTTAATTATCTAATTAATACAAACCATCTGCTTAAAAGTGAAAACCCTAAAAGTTATAATAACATAAAAGTCAAATCCACTTCCACACAAAATTAGGCCTTAACCCCCCCTATAGGCCATAATCGAACAACACCGTCAACAGCTCTGACGGAACATGAAATATTTCATTTTTTTTATCCGAATCTGTTGTTCCGCCGCCTCGTAAATAGAGTATTCCATGTTCTGCCAGTGTTGTTGGTGGAACAAAAGATTTTCGAATTTTTAGGCTTATTTTCTTGCTAAATTTGTATTTAACGATGAAAATTATATTTCTAACTTGTTCAACCAAAGAGCTTGGCCGAACAGTGTTTTTTTTTTCCTAATTAAGAGTATTTAAGGCTGTGCTATATGTTTGGGGACATGAAAATTAAAAAAAATTCTTGTTCCGCCAGGATCCTTGGCACAGGTAGCCAACTATTAGGACGGTATAAGTTTGTTGTTGTAATACAGGAGACTGTCATACTCCCACTGAATTTCTTGAAACCGAGGTGGTCTAATCTATTTTAATAAAGCTAAATTCAGCAATTTGCTTTGTAAAATAGATTCATCTTGAGATGCCTACTTTTAATTCATGAATGAATTTTTGAAGCATGTAATCTTTTCTAGAATTCTTGGGATCATATAAACTCTTGCCATGTATCATCCACAATAACATTCCTTTAAAGGAATGTGAGTTTTATATCATTGTTCCATCATTCACAATCATATTAAGCTAAGGAAGTTAGAATTTGTAACATCAACAAGAGAGAAAGTCCTTTCCTATAGCACATACTATAGCTACTTTCTTTGTTATTTTTAGATTATTCATGTGTTGGGTTTCTACCATTCATAACGCAGCGGAAAAACAAAAACAAAACAAAATCGAATTCGAAACCCAAAAGAAGGATCCGTGAATTACAATTAAATCAAAGAAAAGTTCATAACTTTGTACCTTCGGATTACGCTTAATCCGTGATGATCAAAAACGAATTTGGTTGACGGTTTTCTTTGCCCGATCCAAACCGGTTTCCAGACCGATCCTTTGAATGATTCGCCTAATCGGTCTCACAAACCGATCTCCAAGCAATCTCCAAACGAACCGATTCTCCAAGCAAACCGATTCTCCTAACAAACCGATTCTCCAAATAAACCGATTCTCCAAACAAAAATCACGGTTTCAACCCAAATCACAAAGACGCCGCACTTTGCTTCGTCCTCTACCGGTATCCACACGAACAACCCCTTTGAACGGATAAAGAACGATATATGCTAGTATTCGTTTTTCATTTCTCTCACAGAAAATAAAAAAAGAATAATTTTCAGATTTTTCTCTCCTCTTTTTCTCACAAAAAGATGGACGAAAATATTATACCCTTAATCTGATTTTGGGGTGTCTCTTGTGTCTATATAGTCCATAAGTTTCATATCCTATGTGCGTGGTAACTATGTAACCATATATGCAACACACCTTATCATATAAGATGTGGGATTGGATGTGTCACTTGACTATGTAGCTCTCCATACAACTTATCACATAAGTTATGATTTTTCTGTGTACATCTCATTAGTTGTTCTTTGTGTGTGACCATGTTGGTTTACTTAATGTTGGCAATAATCACAATAGATTATAAATCATGAGCGGCCTCTAGCAAGACATCATGATTACCCAAATTAAGCAAGTATAGATGATTCGATCAAACCTAATTTATGTCATGCATTATATCCTTTTGTTACACGATATCTATATCTTCCATAAGGCATGGTATGTGTCAACCTTATGTTGGTCGATAAATATTTCTTGACACCGAATTTGATTGAACATGAAATGACATTAATAACTCCTTATTAATTCACTTGAGCACGGCCGTGCGTTTCTTCAATCAAATCATCAAGATGCCTAAAGATATCTCTCTCAATTTATGAGAGGAACAAATCCTATCTTAATTGAACTCTTTCCTCCGCACAATTCATTATATACCTAATTATAATCTTTACGATCGCCCGGTTAAAGACGATGTTAGACTATATTAAAGTATAAAATTTATCATGTAGGAAACTGAGATAATCTCAAGTCTAAGGATTACAGATACATTCTTTACTGAGAATAACTAATGACACGAACCATGTAGTATTCTCAAGGTGGGTCATTCCAGTATATGGTTCTAACATATACTTACGTTAATGACTTAATAACTCTTATTCATGATCAGTAAAACGTGACCATTAGTCAACTAACATACTGATGTCCATTTATAGCTTATCATAAAGTATGTTTGTCTCACAAACATCCTATGAATGATCAGGGATGATTTAGAATATCATTCATAATACTTTATAGTTTTACTATCAAAGTCACATACTTTGATGACATAAAGCTGAATATCATATTCAAGGTTCATTTTAGTAATAAGAATAAAATAACCAATACGCATTTATTATATAAAATATCTCTAAATAAACACAATGTTTGTTTAACATAATCCATACATCTAGGTCTCAAATATATTGGCGTAGGACATACTACTAATAATCTCCCACTTGCACTAGGCCGAATCTAACAAGTATCTAATACCCATCGACCTAGCATGACCATCATGCTTTGCTTGAGAAAGTGGTTTAGTCAACGGATCGGCAACATTATCATCACCATCAACTCTGCATATTTTAATATCCCCTCTCGCAATGATCTCCCTGATCAAATGGAAACGTCGAAGTATGTGTTTGGTTCTCTGATGCGATCTTAGTTTCTTTGCCTGCGCGATTGCCCCATTGTTGTCACAATAAAGATCCACAGGATTTGCTATACTAGGAACCACACCGAGTTCTTCAATGAACTTCTTCATCCAAACTGCTTCCTTAGCTGCTTCTGAAGCTGCTATGTACTCCGCTTCTGTCGTAGAATCCGCTACAGTGTCCTGTTTGGAACTTTTCCAACTTATTGCACCTCCATTCTAACAAAATACATAACCAGATTGCGATCTAAAATCATCATTGTCGGTTTGAAAGCTTGAGTCCGTGTAACCTGTTACAACTAGCTCACTTTCAAATCCTCCATAAACCAAGAATGAATCCTTAGTTCTTCTCAAGTACTTCAGAATATTCTTAACTGCTGTCCAGTGACTTTCACCGGGATCAGATTGATATCTGCTAGTTGCACTTAATGCATATGATACATCTGGTCTAGTACAAAGCATGGCATACATGATAGATCCAATAGCCGAAGCATACGGGATTTTATTCATGCGATTTCGTTCTTCCTGATTAGCAGGACGTTGAGTCTTACTCAATTTTATGCCATGTGACATTGGTATGAAACCTCTTTTCGAATCATCCATTCGAAATCGTGTCAACACTTTGTCAATATAGGTACTTTGACTTAGACCTATGAGCCTTTTAGATCTATCTCTATAGATCTTAATGCCGAGTATATAAGCGGCATCTCCTAGGTCCTTCATTGTAAAAGACTTTCCTAAAAATGTCTTAACATTTGTTAAAAGTCAGAATGTCATTTCCAATGAGTAATATATCATCTACATAAAGTACTAGAAAAACTATTGTGCTACCACTAACCCTCTTGTAAACACAAGGTTCATCTTCATCTTTGATAAAACCAAAACCTTTGATTACTTCATCAAAACGAAGATTCCAACTCCGAGATGCTTGCTTTAATCCGTAAATGGATCGCTGCAATTTGCAAACCTTATCAGAATTCTTAGGATCAACAAAACCCTCGGGTTGTGTCATATACACATCCTCGAGTAAATTTCCATTAAGAAAAGCTGTTTTGACATCCATTTGTCATATCTTATAGTCATAATATGCAGCTATGGCAAGCAGAATTCTAATCGATTTAAGCATTACAACTGGTGAGAAAGTTTCGTCATAGTCTATACCATGAGTTTGTCGGAAACCTTTTGCAACAAGTCTCGCTTTATAGGTATGCACATTTCCGTCCATGTCAGTTTTCTTTTTGAAAACCCATTTACACCCAATGGTCTTAGAACCTTCAGGTGAATCAATTAGGTTCCAAACTTGATTATCGTACATGGACTGCATCTTAGTTTTCATGGCTTCTAACCATTTATGAGAATCAAGATCCTTTATAGCTTCTTGGTAAGATGTGGGTTCATCATCTATGAGCGCCACATTTCTATCATCAGTCACGAGAAATCCATATCTCTCGGGCTCATGACGAACTCTACCAAATTTACGAGGAGTATCTTGTGTTTCAGGACCGGACTCGTCAACTCTTGAAGAGACTTGTGGATCTTCCAATGGCTGTTCATTGCTAATTAGTGGATCTTGAATTACTTCAAGGTGTACTTTATTCCCACTAGTTCCTTTAGAAATAAATTCTCTTTCCAAAAAGATACCATTTCGAGCAACAAATACTTTGTTCTCGGATGGGTTATAAAAGTAATATCCTTTAGTTTCTTTAGGATATCCCACAAATAAGTATTTATCAGATTTCGGTGTTAACTTGTCAGAAATTTGACACTTTACATAAGCTTCACAATCCCAAATCTTTAGAAAAGACAATGTGGGACTCCTCCCCGTCCATATCTCATATGGAGTCTTATGAACAGTTTTTGATGGAATTCTGTTTAGTATGAACGCGGCAGTCTCAATGGCATAACCCCAAAAGGATATCGGAAGATCTGTTTGACTCATCATAGACCGAACCATATCTAGTAAAGTTCGGTTTCTCCATTCCGAGACACCATTCCATTGAGGTGTTCCAAGAGGAGTAAGTTGTGAAACTATTCCACAATCTTTAAGATGATTGTCAAACTCTAGGCTTAAATATTTGCTACATCGATCTGATCGAAGTGCTTTTATTTTCTTACCTAGTTGGTTTTCTACTTCACTTTTGAAAATTTTGAACAATTCAAGAGATTCGGATTTATGTTTCATTAAGTAAACATATCCATATTTACTTAAGTCATCAGTAAAAGTAATGAAGTATCGAAAACCACCTCTAGCTGGTGTGCTCATTGGTCCGCAGACATCTGCATGTATGAGATCCAATAACTCACTTGCCCTCTCACCTCTCTTTGTGAAAGGAGCCTTTGTCATCTTACCTAATAAACAAGATTCACACGTCTCAAATGATTCTAAATCAAATGAGTCTAAAAGTCCATATTGGTGGAGTTTAGAAATGCGTTTCTCATTTATGTGTCCTAAACGACAATGCCAGAAATATGTCGGATTCAAATCATTAGATTTAAATCTCTTTGTATTAATGTTATAGATAGACTTGTAATGTTCATGATCAAGATTTAAAACATAAAGACCATTTTTTAATTGTCCATTCGCATAGAAAATATTTTCTTTACTTATGGTAAAGTTATTATTCTCAATAACAAACTTAAAACCATCCAAAACCAATCTCGACAAAGATACAATATTCCAGTTCACAGCAGGTACATAGTAGCAATTATTTAAATTTATTACAAGTCCAGAAGGTAAAGATAATAAATAAATGCCCACGGCTAATGCGCAACTCTTGCTCCATTTCCCACCCGCAGGTCCACTTTACCTTTCGCTAATCTTCTACTCCTTTGCAGCCCCTGCACATTATTACAAATGTGAGTACCGCATCTGGTATCTAATACCCAAGATGAAGAAGTAGATAAATTAATTTCAATAACATTAATACCTGAAGTAGAGGTCTTACTACTCTTCTTCTTCTTCTTTAGATACTCCAAGTATGCCTGACAATTTCTTTTCCAATGGCCTGGTTTGTTGCAAGAAGAAACAAACACCCTCCTTGGGTTTCTTGTTCTTAGGTTCGGACAACACCTTGCCCTTAGCTTTTCCTTTGACTTTGCCCTTGAATCTTCTCTTTTGACCCTTGCCTTTCTGAATCAAGAGAACATCATTGACAACATTTGTCTTCATAGTCCCCTCGAAGTTCTTCAGCATGCCGTTCAACTCTTGTGATACTCTTGTCCATGTTATGCATATTATAGTTCATTATAAATAGCTTGAAATTCGGAGGAAGAGACCTAAGGATCAAATCGGTAGCCATCTCATTGCCAACCTTTTGCCCCTAGTTTCTCAAGTTAATCAAGGTACCCTTTCATTTTCAGAATATGAGCACTCACCGAGGAGTTGGGAACCATCTTACAACTTGCTAATGCACAATGTGCATTATACCTCTCATTTCTAGCTTGCTCTTAGAACATTTCCTTGAGCTGTGCCAACATTGGAAATGCCTCTAAATTTTCAAACTGTTTTTGAAGATCGGCATCCATGGTGGCCAACATGAGACATGTCACATCATTAGAGTCGCTTGTATGCTTGGCATAAGTGTTTATCACTTCTTGATCATCATCATCAGTGGGCTGGTTAGGAATGGGCCTTTCAAGGACATAGTTCTTCCTTTTTTGTTTGAGAACAATTCTCAAATTCCGATGCCAGTCAAGGATGTTTTTCCCATTGAGCTTGTCCTTCTCAAGGACGGATCGCAATGTTAAAGTTGATGTGTTGTTTGTTGCCATTTTCTACACAGAATTAAATGCAGGTTTATATTAATATGTGATTTGAGATATTTTAATATAATTTTAACTCCCACTATTTTATTCAAATCAGTAACCCTCAAATGTATTGATTCGGAAATTTTAACTTTAAATTTCATAGTGGGCCAAGATCCATATTTCATCAAGTTCCAAGTGAGCTTTGGCTCATCGCCTAGAACCTAATTATTTAGGTAGGAACGTTTCCAATTGTATCTCATACAACTCTCGTTTAATCCATAGGGTGAGCATCATATGCTCGGCGTATGCATCCTATCATATGCCCCAAACCCAAGTCTGACTTGATAGTTCAGTTGAATCTAACCATGTCTAAATATCGAGAATCACCATTTCTCGCTTCTTATCACTCTAAGATTATGCTAATTCACTATGCTTTGGCATACCCAAATTTTGCATGATCGAAGGGATAATAAGTATAGATACATGGGAGGCATTTCTATGATTCAATATTATATGAGGGATTGTTATGTTTAATCTTTTGTTTTGTTGTTTTATTTTATTATGTATTTCATCACAGAACATCACATGCACAGATAAAATAAATATGATATGATATAACATGGCCTTGATGATCTAAATGAGCCAATCATTAAGATCATTTCCTAAGATACATTCAACCACAAGGCATCGATGAACTCCTTCATCTCCATGATGTGTATGAGGTGGACGGCGAACTCCTTCATCTCCATGATGTGTATGAGGTGGATGGTGAACTTTATCATCTCCATGATGCGTATGAAGTGGATGGCGAACTCCTTCATCTCCATGATGTGTATGATCGTGGTAGTTATATTATATATAAAATGAACGGAACCATGCCCGTCACAATTAACCATCAAAATAAATTACATCACATCAACCAAGAATGGAACCATGCTCGTTTTTACATACATACATATATTACACACATCACATCATCACACACAAATCACAATCATTCATCACATATCTAATAGGCCATGTTATATGCATTATGTTGTACTTTAAACCATTTTACGAAATATGCATAAGGCGTTACGAATATGAAATTCGGGTATACGATTAATCTATGCGTGAGTGCGGGGTTCGGGGCGCGGCCTTTCATGATCAAGATACATCACATGTGTTGAATACATCTTTTCGAAACTTGATGTGTTGAATACATTTTTTCGAAATTTATTTAGTGTATCATATATGTAGTTTCGCATCTTTTCATAAAATTTAGACACCCATCCGAAGGTTATGATACATCTCATGCGTCCCTTCATGACATACCCAAGGCACCCTTTCAATCATGTCGCAACCTTTCATAATCAAGATACATCACATGCACCCTTTCATGAAGTCGCATCCTTTCAGGAAATCACAACCTTTCATGATCAAGATACATCACATGCACCCTTTCATGAAGTCGCATCCTTTCATGAATTCGCAACCTTTCATGATTAAGATACATCACATGCACATTTTCATGAAGTCGCATCCTTTCATGAAATCTCAACCGTTCATGATCAAGATACATCACATGCACCATTTCATGAAGTCGCATCCTTTCATGAAGTCGCATCCGTTCATGATCAAGATACATCACATGCACCCTTTCATGAAATTGCAACCGTTCATGACCAAAATTCAAAAAATTAAAAAATAACGCCTCAAAATCAAAAGAAATATTTTGAAAATGGTTTATCCGTCTTAATTTAATTGGAATTCACTTGGCTCTGATACCACTGTTGGGTTTCTACCATTCATAACGCAGCGGAAAAACAAAAACGAAACAAAATCGAATTCGAAACCCAAAAGAAGGATCTGTGAATTACAATTAAATCAAAGAAAATTTCATAACTTTGTACCTTTGGATTACGCTTAATCCGTGATGATCAAAAATGAATTTGGTTGATGGTTTTCTTTGCCCGATCCAAACCAGTTTCCAAACCGATCCTTTGAATGATTCACCTAATCGGTCTCACAAACCGATCTCCAAGCAATCTCCAAACGAACCGATTCTCCAAGCAAACCGATTCTCCTAACAAACCGATTCTCCAAATAAACAGATTCTCCAAACAAAAATCACGGTTTCAACCCAAATCACAAAGACGCCGCACTTCTCTTCGTCCTCTACCGGTATCCACATGAACAACCCCTTTGAACAGATAAAGAACGATATATGCTAGTATTCGTTTTTCATTTCTCTCACAGAAAATAACAAAAGAATAATTTTCGAATTTTTCTCTCCTCTTTTTCTCACAAAAAGATGGACGAAAATATTATACCCTTAATCTTATTTTGGGGTGTCTCTTGTGCCTATATAGTCCATAAGTTTCATATCCTACGTGCATGGTAACTATGTAACCATATATGCAACACACATTATCATATAAGATGTAGGATTGGATGTGTCACTTGACTATGTAGCTCTCCATACAACTTATCACATAAGTTATGATTTTTCTGTGTACGTCTCATTAGTTGTTCTTTGTGTGTGACCATGTTGGTTTACTTAATGTTGGCAATAATCACAATATATTATAAATCATGAGCGGCCTCTAGCAAGACATCATGATTACCCAAATTAAGCAAGTATAGATGATTCGATCAAACCTAATTTATGTCATGCATTATATCCTTTTGTTACACGATATCTATATCGTCCATAAGGCATGGTATGTGTCAACCTTATGTTGGTCGATAAATATTTCTTGACACCGAATTTGATTGAACATGAAATGACATTAATAACTCCTTATTAATTCACTTGAGCACGGCCGTGCGTTTCTTCAATCAAATCATCAAGATGCCTAAAGATATCTCTCTCAATTTATGAGAGGAACAAATCCTATCTTAATTGAACTCTTTCCTCCGCACAATTCATTATATACCTAATTATAATCTTTATGATCGCCCGGTTAAAGACGATGTTAGACTATATTAAAGTATAAAATTTATCATGTAGGAAACTGAGATAATCTCAAGTCTAAGGATTACAGATACATTCTTTACTGAGAATAACTAATGACACGAACCATGTAGTATTCTCAAGGTGGGTCATTCCAGTATATGGTTCTAACATATACTTACGTTAATGACTTAATAACTCTTATTCATGATCAGTAAAACGTGACCATTAGTCAACTAACATACTGATGTCCATTTATAGCTTATCATAAAGTATGTTTGTCTCACAAACATCCTATGAATGATCAGGGATGATTTAGAATATCATTCATAATACTTTATAGTTTTACTATCAAAGTCACATACTTTGATGATATAAAGCTGAATATCATATTCAAGGTTCATTTTAGTAATAAGAATAAAATAACCAATACACATTTATTATATAAAATATCTCTAAATAAACACAATATTTGGTTAACATAATCCATACATCTAGGTCTCAAATATATTGGCCTAGGGCATACTACTAACATCATGTACTTTATGCAATGGTCATCAAGCCATTGGATATTCCAATCAAGTTCCAAACTTAACTACTTATACATGGGTTGCATCTTAGTTCTCATGGTATAACCATTTTAGAATATTGTCTCTTCACAGTCTCCTCGGTAGAAAGTCGACTCCTCATCTATGAGCACCTTTAATTAGATGAGAGATCATATCTCTCGGCCGAATGTCTACCGGGGCTGTGAGGAGGATCTTATGTTTCAAGTATAGCCTTATCAACTACTTGATAGCATCATGAAAGGTTCATCGCTAGTATGTTGATCTCGAACCCGTTCGAGATGTATTACACTCTCACTACTTCTTGAGGATATGATATCTCTTTTAAAGAAGTCTGAATTATGAGTAGCAAACAATTTGAACTCGTAATAAATGTAGAACAATATCAAATTATATTCCACAAATATTTATAAGATTGTTGTTATGACACCGTTAAACCTTTCGACATGAATCGTACTTCAACCTTTAAGGACATCTTAGGGCTGTCCCAACCCATAACAATTGTCATTTTGGACCTTATGATATTCAGTGTCTGGTATGTACAAGAGTATAGATTTATAAGAATCTCAGAGTATCTGTTTGACTTATCATAGACTGAATATTATCCAATAAGTGTCATCATTTCCTTTATGAACACGTCATGAGATGTTCCATATGGAGTTAATTGTGAAACTTTTTTCACAATCTCTAAGATGATTGTCAAACTATACACTCAAATATTTGCCACTTCGATCTGATCGAAGTTCTCTTATTATCTTGTAAAGACAATATCGAATGTCATTCTTAAATGCATTGAATATTTCAAACATTTTATGTTTCATTAAGTAAACCTTTTATTTCAAACACTTTAATATGAAATTCTGATATTCCTATTTCTAGCCGGCTTGCTTGTTGTCTCTTGTGCATCTATATGCATGAGTCTCAACAAACTAACCCATCAACTTTGTGATGGTTGCCCATTCTTGTCATCTTGTTCGATAAATAAAATTCGCCCATCTCAATTGATGCTAGATCCAATGAGTCTAACCTTCCACATATGGTGGAGTTTAGAAATGCAACTCTTATTTTGAAACTTAAATGACTCTACTAGAAGTACATGTCATGGAAATCAATGGACTTATATTTTTAAATTATTTTCAAGCTGATGTTATTTGCTGAAATATTTTTCAAACCAATGCTATTAAAAAAAAAAAGTCTAGCTATTCACTATTAAATGGATAATGTCACTAATAAATTAACGATCCCTGTTGAAGTAATGTCATTACTTAGAAAAATGATAGAGAATTACAGGGGATCACATACTTCGTTCTTTTAGAGTGAACTCATATTTTCTTCCTAAATTTTAAATCAATGATGCTAGACTCAAATCTCTCACTTATGAAAAGGTGAGATCATTACTTTCAAAATTTCAAGATTTATAAAAGCATCTCTCAGTGACTATACTTCTAAAATTTCAAGATTTATAAAAGCATCTCTCAGAGACTATACACACATATTATCCCTAAATCAAGCATATACTTGGCGAGTTGATGTCTTCTCTTAACAGATAAGTAGTCGATGCGCACATCAGGTAACATCAAAGAGGTGATGAATCAATCTAACCATCACTTCTGATGAAAATGCTTAAGCCCATATTGCATAGTTCTTTATTTGCAGACACACCATATGCAAGAATGTTAGTTTTACCGAAATAAAACTGTTAATAGAAATTTGATGCACTGAACTTGGAATCTTCTGTTCTTGTACTATTAAATGAGATGTAACAACCATTAATGTGAAACAAGAGGCTAGAATAAGCAAGTGAGTAGGTACAGAAATATATATGATGGCCCATGTATTATGCAATCTGTGTGTCTGTAGCAGTGCAGGCCCATGAGAGCATGAACTGAGTAGAAAGAAAAGGTCCTAATGCAGAGCAATAATGCAAGGGGCGTGCACCACCACCGCTGGGCACCTATATTTGAAGGAGACTACCCAACCGATCTTATAATCTCCCTTACATTTAATGGCACCATGTTTAGTAAGAGTTCAGATCGGATCCAACTTTCCCTTTATTAGACCCTGCCTGCAAACTAGTCTCAGTATAGGAGAATTAAATTGGGGAATAAACCATTTCTGTTTAAGAAGGATCAATTGTTGAAATAAATGAGTGACAAAATGGTTTAATTTTAATTTATTCTATAAGTGAGATGAAATTGTCTAAAAAGAGTGAAATAAAGATATCTTTCTCTTTCTATCTGCAGTCTAAAAAAGTATTATTTTAACAATTTATTTCACCATTTAATATTTTTTACTTTCCAAATGTCAATAGAATAAAATTAGATAATCACTTCCATTATTTTGAGCGGGTTTACTGTGTGGCGGGCTAAACATGAATCCTACATCATAACTCTTCATTTTATGGACCCCACAAAAATGAAAGGTTATGATGTAGCCAGTGGTGGAATTTGACCGTGTATAATGGGGGCAAAAAAAATTCTTCACTGTAGATTAACGCTGTTCAAAAATTTGAGAGAGCCAAATATATAAAAATATATATATTTCGAAATTTTTCTACACTAAAGATTAATACTGTTTAAAAATTTTGGTGAGCCAAATACAAAGAAATACATGTTTCATAAATTGTTTTCTCTAAAGTACTACTAATATATACTACTCAGTTCAAAATCATGTGAGACATGACCCCTCCCAACCACTATAAAGTTTCCCCATTGGAGATAGGCTTCATCTGAAGCTCGCCACAGAGAAATTGCACTCAATTATTCCACTTACGTTGCACGATATGAAATAATAGAAAAATCTAGGATACGATATGTATATTTTATATATTATTTTATTAATTATATTTATATTTTATATTATTTTATATTTGTTTAGATATCAGATTTTGATGTAGGACGTACTAAAATTTTGTTATTACAGAAATTTCTTGTTGCAAAGTATTTACTTTTTTATAGAATGGAGAAGATTCATCTTCACACATTCATTATTTGATATCAATGGATTTTGAACTCGTGGCATATGGCTTACTGCATTTTGTACTTAACCATCAGATCATGAGCTCATTGGCAAAGTATATGTTTGTTATCTTTAGTTATATGATTATGTGTTAATAGTATTTTATTAATTTTATATTTTCTATTTTATATTTTAAGTACATATGTTCTTATATCAGACTATCTGACTTGGGTACGCGCAGTATCTATATCTACGGTACAATATGGATATCTATATGTGGTGCGATATTCGATATGATATGGCTGAAATTTTTAAGTATTTATTTAACTCTAATTGAACTAGTTGCCGTCTTGCTGAAACCAACGGTGTTGGATAATATCACTATGTCACTATACTACATTGACAGTATCCTAAAATTATCCTATGTCACTAGTATCCTAAAATTATTTCTGTCATTTTATTAATTTTGCTATCCTAATTTTTTTTTTCAAACTTTATATCATTAAATTGACTAGGACAATACTCACGCTATGCTGCGAATATTTCTCAATTGTATCGTTCATTTTGATATAAAAATGCATTGAAATTAATCCCAACTCCTTATTTTTCACCTACTTTTGAGCCTCTTATTTTTCACCCACTTTTGAGCCTTCTCAAGAGGCCACATCATCTCTTTTATCTCCACCATTCGATCAATTTTTTTTTGTCAAATCTCAGTCATTCATTTTTTCAAATTTATTGATATTTTATGACAACATGTGTGTGGTTATTAAAACATAATCATATGATTGGTTGAATTGGTGTTTTGTATTCCATCCCCGATTTAGTGAGAATCGTTGTAAATTTGTTTTTGACCATCAGATCTTAATCAGATGGCTTCAATGAATCATAGTTCAAAGTTATATTCAATTATTAATACCAATAGTTAATGAAGAGTTCACTCAAAAAAATATAAATAATTTTTCTTTTCTTCTTTAAAAATTATAATTCTTAATGAAATATTTTATTTCTCATGTTAAAATCATCAAATATAAATTTGTTGGAATTTTCTCATTATTTTGAGTTCCACATTGTTATACTTCTAATTCAATTATTTTCTTGCTAAAATATGTGAATAAAGACTATATAAAAGAACAAGTATAAAAATGACATGCTCATTAAGTTATACCTTATATCTTATTTTTCATCTCCCTTTAAGCATTCTCAAAAGACCTATCGTGCCGTTAGATCAATTTTTTTTTCAAATCTTAGTATTTCATTTAAATTATTACCATAATATCACATGGTCAGTTACATTAATATTTCGTGTTATATCTCCAATTACGTGAAAACTATCATATAAATTTGTTGTAATTTTCTCTTTATTTTGAGTTACATATTGTTATGGTTCCAATTTTTTTTCCGCTAAATATGTGAATATAGATTATATAAATGAAGATGTACAAAAATGATATTCTCATTAATTTATACCTTATACCTTATTTTTCAACTCTCTTTGAGCATTTTTAAGAGACCTATTGTCAATTTTATCTTGGTTGTTGGATCAAAGTTTTTTGAAATCTTAGCTTTTTATTTAAATTATTACTACAATATCACATGTATCAATAGTTAATGAAGAGTTTACTGATTAAAATATAAATAATTTTTCTCTTTTAAAAAAAATTATAATTCTTAATGAAGTATTTTATTTCTCATGTTAAAATTATCAAATATAAATTTGTTGGAATTTTCTTTTTATTTTGAGTTCCATAGTATTATGGTTCCAAATTTTTTTCGCTAAAATATGTAAGCATAGACTATATAAATGAAGATGTACAAAAATGATATGTTCATTAACTTATACCTTATATCCTATTTTACATCTCTTTTTGAGCATTCTCAAGAGATCTATTTGAAATCTTAGTTTTTCCTTTAAATTATTATCACAATATCATATAATGACATATTGTTATCATTCCAATTTTATTTTTTCTTGATAAAATATATGAATATAGATTATCTAAAAGAATATATAATAAAATGACAAACTCATTTACTCTTATCATACTCTTTTACTCCTCTGTGAAAATTCTCAAGAGAACTATTATCAATTTTCTCTCCGCCGTCGAATCAAAAAATTGATCAAATATTAGGTTTTAATTTAAATTATTATCATAATATCACATGATTAGTTAGATTAATGTTCAATGTTATATCTCCGTTATGTGAGATCTATCATCTCAAAAAAAAATTCAGAATATTAAAACCTATATTATATTACTTAATGTATTAATGATTTCACAATAACATGTGTGTAATCCATACAATTTTAACATCTAAAAAAATAAGAAAAATAGTTGTGACAAATATTTTTGAAGAAAATGAGTAATATTACATTTTCCTATGTAGTATACATATTTTTCTCATATATATAATATTAAATATAATTATTATTTTTTTATTTTTTAAAAGTTAATAATCTATAATTTAATCTTCTGTACTTTCAACTAAAATTTTCGAAATAAATTATCTTGCATTTTTTTTATCTCATTCAACTAAGCTTGATTAATACTTAATTTATTTTTCTAATATAATATGTCAAGGCATAATAATATAAGAAAATCAAAGACAATAATTTTGAATTCTCATATATTATTATGTACTATGGATTCACAAACTTTAATTTTGAATTTTCATAATTGTAAGTTATACATTATTAGATTGAAATAACTATTAAAATTGAAATACTCGCCGCAAAGCGCGAGCATTATCCTAGTTTATAATGATATTGCAATTCTAAATAATGTTCAAAACTGATTCATAAATTTAATATAACTATATAAAATTAGTTGACAAAAATTTTATTATAGTTTTATGTTGCGTAATAAGATATATTGTGTAATATTATTCAATAAAAAAAGTAGTTGGGAAATTTTTCAAAAACCCCCTAACTTTTATGGTATTTATCAAAAATCCCATTCCTTATCTTTTCAAATTCTTCAAAAATCCCATATAAAGTTGGATGAATTTTATTTTAATCCCCTATGGGGTGAACTTTAACATTCTCCATCTAGTTCAATTTTTAAAAGAACAAATACCCTCACATATATTATTTTTCATATTTTATTATGCTCAATTAAAATACAAATAAATAAATAATAATATTTTGGAATATAATATTTCAATATATTTTGATGATATTTTATGATGTGATTTTACAATGAATTAATTTTATTTTATGGTATTATATTATGAATAAAAAAAATTCTTTTATCCTATTTTTAGATTATAATTTTATTTAACGTAAAATATTATTTTGTTCTTTATTATTTATTATTATTTACTATTTAGTCGATATTTCAGTTCTCATTAATTTATTTTTAATGTAAAATATAAATTTATTTTTTACTTATTTTTTAATTGAATAATACAAAATATGAAAATAAATATATGTAAGGGGGCATTTTGGTCTTTTAAAATTTTAATTGGATGGAGAAGTAAAAGTTAACTTCATAGGGGACTAAAACCATTCGACTTACTTTTTAAGGGGTTTTTGAAGAATTTGAAAAGTTAGGGATTTTTTGATAAATACCAAAAAAGTTAGGGGTTTTATGTTTCTCAATTTGACAATGAAAAATAAATAAAAAAATAGACGTAATAACTTCATAAAAAAGCAAAAAAAAAGTCGATGATAAATGAGTCATGATCCAAGTTTGCATATGTATTCCTACGATTAGTCTTTATTTATTCTCTTATGTTTTTTATATTGTTATCTCTTAATCGTAATGAGAGAAAAATAAAAAAAATAAAAAAATAAGAGAAAAAAATTAATGATAGCATTATGGTGTTTGAAAAAGAAAATAATATAGAAAAATAAGAAGAAATATCAGAGAAACTAGTTGTACTTGTATTTTTATGGGGGAATTTCGGGTATATCCTTACTAAATCCTTAAATATCAAATATATCCCTCCTAAACGTTAAATATCAAATGTATCCCTCTTAAACCTAATCAATATCAAATTTATCATTTTGAATTTTCAATTATATCAAATTTATCCCTCTAAAGCCAATATAATATCACATATGTCCACAATGTTAATATTCCATCCACTTTCCATCCAATAAAATATAATTTCAATTTATTAATTTAATTTAAATTACAAAAATAATTTGATTAGACAAAAATACCCTTCTAAAATCCCCAAAAGGTCTTCTTATTGCCCACCCCTATTCTTTCTGAACAGGATTTTCATGGAAGCTTGTTATGTCCCAAACCCTATGCTCACCCACATTCGTCGGTCGTCGCACAGCCTTTGTCAGCCCTCCCAGCCCACCAAGCTTACACACTTCTACACAAATCTCTCTGGCAGAACAAACTCCAATTTCTTCGATTTAATCCAAGGGCTAGAGAATCTGAGGCTTTAACAGTTCATGCTCTCAAACTTGCTTCACTGGCGGAGATTCAGATATTCGTTAAAAATGAGGATCCAGTTCCATTCCCATGCTCAGCTGCTCAATTCCTAAATTACCAATCGCTGAAATCACCCAAAACAACGCAAACATATTGTCGACCAAAACCCGCTTCTCATACTGCCATTGACGCATGGTAAAAAACCGGTATATGAAATTTTTGTACTAGTACCAATTGGATCAATAAAAAGGCGATCTTTATTTGGAATTGGGCCAATGAGAGATGAGAAGAAACAGAGTGCTGAGATAATTTTCAAGGAATCGATGGAATTATATGGAAATTGAGGAAGTTTCAGGGGTTTTGTGATGTTTGTTAGTGTGTAGAATGGCTTGTTGTTTTGACTTTCAGAAGAGTAGAAGTTAATTAGCAGGTTTCAGTGGGTTTTTTTTATTTTGGTTATCTAACGGTAGATAGTTAGGAATATTTTAATTGTAGTGCTGTGTGAGTTTATTTCAGATGTATATTAGAAGGTTCTTTTAAAGAAGGGTAGAATTGTCTTTTTAATCTCCATGGTTGTAAAATTTGAAATAGAAATTGTAGATTTTCTAATGTTGTGTTTAATTTCATATTTTATGAGTTTTGATTTATGATATAGTATGATCAATTACATATTAGTTTTATGAGTTTTGATTTATGATATAGTACGATCAATTACATATTAGATTAGTTAATATACTGGTACCTGTCAATATTGTACTTACCAGTTTGTACCATTCATTTGTACATAGAATACTGATACCAATTTGCACCACTCATTGATACATAAACTCATATCAATTCTCAACAAGATAAATGACAATGGTAAATAAATCACACACAAAAATCAAGACATCTTAATAAACATTGGTAACAAACATTACTAAACTCTAAATCTACCCACCCACTACAATGTATACATCTGATTAATTATTCTCCTACAATAAGAAATTAAAAAGGAAAAATAAAAGACCAAAATGCAAATATTTCACATCCAAGATTTCCTAATCTGAGGCTACAACAAGAGCTTCACCTCGCTATGAAGTACAACCCGTCCATCTTTCACCATATCTCCATTAGTATGGCCGAAACTCACCTGAAACTTTACAATTTATCTCATTAAACCACTAAAACTAGAAAACACCAAAAAAAAGTCATATGTGCATAGTTGCATACTAAGTGAAGTTTGCTGAGATTTGCAGTCAATTTGCAATACAATGGATCTGCTACTAAGTGAAGCTTCCCTTAATAGACTTCAATTATTCATCTAAACTCAATATAAATTGATTAGCTGGAGTAGCAAAAAACTTCAATTATTCATCTAAGAAAATTTATTCTAAAAAGTACGGAAGTTGCTAAATTATGTAAATTGCAAATAAAGCCCGTTCATTTTTAAGGAAATTTGCAAAAAAGCCCCTCCATTTGTAAGGAAATTGCAAAAAAAATTACCATTAGTGTAAGAATAAAGATTCATAAAAAAAAGATTAGAAAATCGCAAGCAAGGGTGTTAGTCATAGACTATGCGATAGGGTTTTTGCAATTTAGACATAATGAAGGGACTTTTATGCAGATTTTCTTTTGTTAACTTATATGAATTGAGTCAAAATTGGACACAATTGAGGCATAATTACTAATATTAGGGTGTTAAATACATCTTGGTTGCAAGGCGGAATCAGGAACATCCTATTTCAACCAACCAAGCCAAAAAACTTTCAGCTTTCACTACTTTATCATACCTCAACAATAAAAAATATAAAAAAAATCATCTAGAAAAAACTAAATCTACACATACTATGTTGCGTAGAACGAGGCGGAACCGCTATAAGTACAAAGTTTCAGGTTACCCTTCGGCAGTGGCAGTCAGTGAGGCAGAATCTCTGACATGCCGAGGCGGAGCGGATGACTAGGGCAGTGGTGTCGCTGGCTTGCTGGCGGCGGCCAAGGGAGAGAAGGAGATGGGGACTCGAAGGGAGATGGGTTAGATTCTGGCTCATGAGGGAGAAGCTCGTGAGGGGAGAGAGGAGACGGGAGGAGATGAGTTTCGTTTAGATTTCAAAGAGGGCAAAATAGTATTTTTACTCATTGTCCGTTAGAGATAACGGTAAAGTTAATTTTTGATAAATTTGATACTAACGAGTTTTAAGAGGGATATATTTGATATTTAGCGTTTAGCATGAATATATTTGATACTTAAGAATTTAGTAGGGATATACCCGAAATACTCTCTATTTTGAAAGATTTGCTCCCACTAATTTTCTTATTGTTGATTTTTCTTAAATTAACAAAACTGTTTACAATGTTTATACACTATATGAACAGACATGTTACATAAGCTATTGATGAAACTTGTTATATACATTGATTAATACAATGATTTTTAAACAAATTGGGAAATAATTATGATGTGGTAGTTTGACGAAATCAATGATACAACACGAAATATTAATCCAAAAAATTATATTATTTTATACTAATAATGTTGTCAAAATTCTCAGAGAATACCAGTAAAGTCGAGAAACTTATTAATTATGTGATTCTCAAGAAATTTACGATAAACCTAAAATATCAGTCTAACCAATCATAAATTATGTTGAAACATAGTAGCAACGAATTTAAGAAACCAAACATTTTGATTTTTCTCACGGAATTGGAGATGAAACATAAAACAATAATCCAACCGATATGTTGCTACCATGCAAGCAGAAGACATCAAGTATCCATAAAATTGGGAGTCATATCAAATTTGCTCGGAGCTCCTGATTCAATGTACTCCCGAGCCCAAATGTCTCCCATAAAATTTAGTTTCTAGTTATTTTGTTCAGTAAGTCTCTGTGACTCACAATGAATTTCACATATAAGATATATTATTGGAAATATAAAGATATAATATTTAGAATTTAAGTTATATTGATGTGAGATAAAAATATATTCTCACTTTTTTGCAGAGGGATCTCTTCATTAGTCTCTAGAAATAATCCCACATGATAAATCAATTTGGTAGAATCGGTTTGACATGAACCAAAAAAATGAAAACAACTCACATCATCAACAAAATATGTTTTGGGTTTCTAAAAACTATAAAAGCACTTGTAAAATAACCAACACATAAAAGTCTACAAAACAAATATATTCATTAAAAAGTCAATAGTCAATCAATGATTTAGATTTGCCTACATGTCATCATTCAATGGTTGAAATAATTGAAATGATGTAGACTCTTGAGAATGCTCAAAAAGAATTAAAAAAAATAAAGGTGATGGGGTTAATCGTTTTAAAATATGAATGTAGAAACTGATTTACTAAAAACCGAGTTTTGTACAACAAGTTATATTGGACTGTTTTTATTGAGTTATATTTTCCAATTTATGCATGAGTGAAAATAATTCAAATCACCTCCCAATTTTGTCATAATTTCCATAATTAGGTCTTAATTAGTCTCCTATTAATATTGATACTTTCACCGTTGAATTTTGATTTATATTCTATTTATCTTCCTTCAAAACGACAAAAACCATTTCCATTTATTATCCATCATAGTATAAAAATCCATATCGAACTGAGCTACATAAGATCCAAAATAATGATCCTTTTATTAAAGGGAAATTTACAAAAAAAAAACCCTAAATTTTCTCAATATTACAAAAACTTCCCATATTTTCAAAATTTACAAATACCCCACTCCATCCAATTTTCCATTCATTTGATGGTTAGAATTTTGAAAATGACAATCTTATCCTCAAATATTTATATAGTTTTTCTTTTATAACATTTTAGAGAATTCAAATATTATATTAACTTATTTTCATCAACAAATTTTCCTAACACGTAATATTATAGCAAAAAAGTAAAAAAATAATTTTTACTTGTAATAAATACAATAATATCATGGAAAAGGGAAAAAAGCAAAAAAAGAAAAAATTATCCAACATAATAATAATAATAATAATAATAATAATAATAATAATAATAATAATAATAATAATAATAATAATAATAATAATAATAATAATAATAATAATATACTTTTCTGCTGCAATTTTCAGTAATACAGGAGATTTAAGCAATTTAGGTATAATTGAATCTCATGTATTTTTAAAATTGTAAGAAAATTATATTATTTTTTTATATTTTATATTTTATTTATTTTTTTTTTTACATTTTTTGTTTTCATAAATTTATATGTTTCAACGTTTTATATTATCCATTATTATTATTATTATTATTATTATTATTATTATTATTATTATTATTATTATTATTATTATTATTATTATTATTATTATTATTATTATTATTATTATTATATTCAGGGTAATTTTTATTTATTATTTTTACTTTTACTTTTTACTTTTAATTTTTTCCTATTTCCATTGTATTATTGTTTTTATTACAAGTGAAAATTATAGTTTTTTTTACTTTTTTGCTATAATATTACGTTTTGGATAAACTTTCTTATAACAATAAGTTAATTTAATATTTTAAATTCGCTAAAATGTTATAAAAGAAAAACTATGCAATATTTGAGGGTAATATTATCATTTTTTAAATTATAACCATTAAATGGATGATTAGATAGAAAATTGGATGGAGGGGGTATTTAAAAAGAAAATACTCATGATAGGAAATTTTTTGTAATATTGTGCAAAGTTACGAAGGATATTTATAAATTTTCCTTTATTTAACCATCTCTTTCCTCTCTTTTTCTCATTTTCACCGTCTACTATCTCTCTCTCTCTCCTGAACTTCGTCTCCACCTATATCATAAGACTCAAATGCGCCCCTTATTGGTGAATAGTGCAAAGCTTCATTTGTCTCTCTCTTCTTACGCTTACGTCATGTTGAGGATGAGTTTGAAGGAGGAGTCTCGATTGACGAGAAAACTGAAGTTGCAGTAGCACAAGAGTGAAGAGTATATTGCTTAGCTAATAGCTTTATGAGGTAAAGAGAATTTAATTTTCTCTCCCATACTTTTGTTTGGACCGTTGAAATAGAATCTATTTATGTATTCCAGTTGGAAATTTCACTAGCAAAATTGAGAGGCAGAGTCACGCAGTGAAAATTCGTCTTTAATTTTTTATATTCTTGGGACTATGTAGTCTGAAGTATTATATTAATGGAAAATTTATCAAAAACTCCCTATCTTTTCTGAATATTATCAAAACCCCACTATATTTTTAGATTCTCACTTCAAGGCCCTATAAAGCAAGATCAATTATTTTTTAAAACCCTACTAGGGTTAAACTTAACCTTCCATCCATCTCAGATTTTGTATGGACCAAAATACCCCTCATCATTATAATTTTTATATTTTAATTTTTACACCCTAAGATAATAAATAAAATAATAATATTTTATATAAAATATAAATAAAAGAGAATTGAAAAAGTAAACAAAAACATAAATTAAAAGACAATAATAAACATTTTACATAACAAAAAATAATATTTTACATAGAATAATATTTTCCATAATATAATATTTTTAGTTAAAAACAAAATAATATTTTACAAAAAATAATAAGCATTATACGTAATAGAAAATCATACAAAGTTTAAAAATATAATAAAGAATTACCATAAAATCATAAAGAGTATATAAAAGAGAGAATAATATTTTTACACAAAATATAATATAATATTTATGCAAAAATAAAAAAGTAATATTTTACCTAATTAATCTTATGTGTTAATTATATATGAATTATATTTAAATTATGTATTATTTAATTATTTATTGTTTATTATTAATTTTATTTTCAAATCAAATATAAAATGGAGTGGGCATTTTGGTCAATAAAAGAACTTAACATTTTGTATGTTAGATTTAACCCCTATAGGGGGTTAAAAAAAATTCAAACTACTTTATAGGGACTAAAAGAAGGAATCTAAAAATATAGCGATTTTTTGATAATATTGAGAAAAATCTAAATCAATTTGGAACTCCATAAGAAACTAAATGATCTAAGCCGCATGACGGTTGGGCTTACCCCAAACCATAATTTTAGGACTCTGGCTGATAGAATTAATTAAATGAAAATATAGTTGGAATGATTTATTATTATTTATTAATATATAATTTTGTATATATTATAAAATAATTTTGGGATTGAAGGAGGTTCATACTACGAGAGATTCGAGAAGTTAATGTGGATCAATAGTAGATCGGCCAAATCATATCTATATTTTCTTCCTTTGTATCATACTTTCTGTCCTTTTTATGTTATTCCTTGTTTATTTTTCTAGAATTTGGTATGTTTGTCTCCAATTGTAGGAAAGTGCGATTCGGAGCCAAATAGAGCTTAAAAGGAGCCTATCGGAGCTACATAGAGTGGAGCCCGAAAATGGATCATGGACCAGGCCCATTGGGGCCGATCTTCCTTACCACAATCGCGGTAGCCTTTGCAGCGACCGCGGGTTTCTATCTCAAAGTTATCGAGGTGATTGTTATTCTCAGTTTGATAATATTTACAACTATTCCGTAATTACTAATCTCATGTGAGTTTCTTATATAAGATCAGGAAATTCTCAAGTTCAGGACAATGGACAAAAGTTTTATCAAGTTCGAGTCGAGTGCAAAAGTTTCATCTCAATCGGATCATCTAAAGTCGAAGAGTTTCATCGTGTCTCAAGCTTTAAAGACTCACATTGTTGGCGCCCAAGAGTTGAAGACCTTTGTGTATTTTGGGTTTGTGTTGGTGTTTTTGGATTGGTTAATTAAATTAAGTTCTAGAAAGAAAATATCAATTTCAACCTCATCCGTTCGAACAGATCAGTTCCAGTAGCCTCATCCATTCGAACTGATATATCATCCGTTCAAAGTAATGACAGGTTTTTTCAGCATAGTTTCCTTTTTTGTGTGCTGCTTGTTTCCTTAATAATTTTGTATTTATTATCATTCTTTACGAAATATCTAGCCGAGTTTTTTTTGCGTGAAATGAACAAACAAACGCACGAAGCTTGAGTTTTTGGTGCAAACAAAGATAGTGCAGAAATATTTTAAAATGAAAACAAATTTTTTTTTGCATTTGAATAATTTCGTATTTACTATCATTCTTTACGAAAAATCTATCCGAGTTTTATTGAATGAAACGAGCATACAAACGCATGAAACATAAGTGCTAGGTGAAAAAAAGGATTGTGGAGAAATATTTTAAAATGAAACTAAATTTTGGTTTGCATTTGAATAATTTAGTATTCACTATCATTCTTTACGAAAAATCTAGCCGAGTTTTTTTTGCGTGAAATGAACAAACAAACGCACGAAACTTGTGTTTTTGGTGCAAACAAAGATAGTGGAGAAATATTTTCCTTCCAACTTCCTGGTGGCCCGTTTCATTTTTCACCTCTCCAAAAAGAATAAGAAATTATATTCCATCTTCAATAAAAAAAAATACAGCCTACGACTGTGCCAGAGGCTTCATTTCTTTCGAAGTGAACGTCATCCATTCCGTGACTGTGCTACCAGTGTGGATTCGAGAATTTCATTGAGGTGTACAACCTTGGAGGCTGGATCACCGACATTCCCTACACAAGAGGGCGGAATTCACCTTTAGGGCAGTCGCGACTTGATCGTACGGCTACACCAGGCTAATTCTTGATTTTTACTTAATATTTGCTATTTATTAATTTGATTTATTCATAAAATAATAACTTATTTTATAGATATGGAATAACAATCTAAAGGTGAATTGCGTTTACCAGTTAATAATATCTGATCTGTAATTTTGATCTCCTAATATTAGTCAATCAGAACCGAAAAAATATTTGCTTTGCTTTACTTTTCTTACTGCACGATCTGTGTTTTGTGAAAGCTACGAAGCCCCAAGCCCAAACAAGTATTGTTTGTTGCACAATTTTGTTGACAAACATCATACCTTTGACCTTGTCTTAGTACCCTTAAAAATCTAACTTGTTTGTTAATCATTTGTAAAAGGCGAGATTATCTGCCAAGTCAGATCTAATATTGCGTTTGATATAGGCAAAATTGTTCTGTCATATTTTGCACTTATATTTGCTTTATTATTTCATAGTATATTCTGATAAATTTGAACTATTAACAAGCACTTATATTTGCATTATTATTTCATATTATATTCTGATAAATTTGATATATTAACAAATTTATCTTTGATTAGTTATCCAGGAACATGGAAGCTGAAATATTTGCTTCAAGTATGGAAAGACATATCAAAGTAGATGACAAATTCTGCTACCATAAAATTACCGATCATTTTCAGAGATCAAATTTTCTTGTTAATGTCATTGAATCAAATAATGACAAATTTATTACGTTTGAGTCTAAAAGTTTGGTCAATTTAATTTGTACCTCTTTTGATTGGTAGTTTGATTCTGGAGCAAATGTTCACGTTTGTGCTAATCACTCCTATTTCTCCACTTATCATGACTTATATAAAAGCAGTATTATATTTGGGGATGGTTCATTGACACATGTAATTGGTCGAGGCCGTGTTGACCTTATGATGTCATCTGGAAAAATACTCGTATTACACGATGTATTACATGTTCCCAAATTAAATAAGAATTTAGTTAGTGGCTCTCTTTTAGTACAAAGAGCCTACAAATTTGTTTTGGAATCAAACACGGTTGTAATAACCAAAGGAGACTCATTTATTGGAAAAGGCTATGTTGTAAATGGCTTATTTAAACTTAATACAATGTCTTCTATTAATAATGAAATTAATTCTATTTCATAATCTTCTGATTCAGATTCAGTTCTATGGCATGCCAGACTTGGTCATGTACATTTACATAGAATAAATGAAATGATGAAATTAAATTTGATTCCTAAAACAAAAATAGATATTTCATCAAAATGTCAAATTTGTTCTGAAAAAAAACAGCCTCGCAAATCTTTTATCAACATAAATCGGGAGACTACTATTTTAGAACTTATTCACACCGATGTGTGTGATTCAACTAAAATTCCCACTAGAGGGGGTAATCTTTATTTTGTAACTTTCATTGACGATTATTCCAAATATTGCTATTGTTATCTCCTTAAATCAAAGGATGAAGTTTTTGAGAAATTCAAAACTTATAAAGCGGAGGTTGAAAATCAATTAGAGAGAAAGGTCAAGATCATTAGGTCAGATCGAGGAGATGAATATATCTCAAATGAATTTTACACATTTTGTAAAGAAAATAGAATTATCCATGAAACGACCGCTTCCTATTCTCCACAATCTAATGGAGTAGCTGAACGAAAGAATCACACTCTATTTGACATGGTCATTGCCATGCTTATAAGTTGAGGTTTACCTGAAACTATGTGGGGGGAAGCATTAGTCACATCATGTTTTGTTCATAACCGAATTCTCTCAAAGAAAAAGAAACAAAGTCCATATGAATTATGGAAAGGAAGAACACCAAATTTAAATATTCTCCGTGTGTGGGGTTGTTTAGTAAAAGTTAATATTCCTGGACCAAAAAGAAATAAGATTGGTCCGAAAACCGTTGACACAGTTTTTATTGGATATGCCCACAACAGTAGTGCTAATAGATTTCTTGTTATAAACTCTAGTGTTAATGGAATTTCTAATAATTCCATTATGGAAGCTAGAGATGCCTCATATTATGAAAATATTTTTCCTTTTAAATCAAAGGTTCCAAATAATGTGATTGAATCGCCATCCTCTAGTTCTCAAATTTCTTCTAAAAATCACTCTGATTCACAAACAGAGTTTGAGATAAGAAAAAGTAAGAGACAAAGAGTTGAAAAAAGTTTTGGAGATGATTTTTATGTCTACCAAATAGAGGATAATCCTCTAATATTTTCAGATTCAATGGCTTCAACAGAAGCACCATTTTGCAAAGAAGTTATTAATAGCGAAATTCAATCAATATTGCAAAATAATACTTGGTTTTTAACTGATCTACCGCCGGGCAATAAAGTTATTAAAAGTAAATGGATTTTTAAAAAGAAGCTAAAACCTGATGGATCTATTGATAGATACAAAGCTCGATTAGTAGCTAAAGGTTTTAGTCAAAAGAAAGGTATTGATTATTTTGATACTTATGCACCGGTGAGTAGAATTTCAACTCTTAGAGTTTTAATTGCTCTTGCTTCCATTCATAATTTAATAATACATCAAATAGATGTTAAAACTGCATTTCTTAATGGAGATTTAGAAGAAGAAATTTATATTGAGCAACCTGAAGGTTTTGTCATTAAAGGACAAGAACATAAGGTTTGCAAGCTTGTTAAATCTTTGTATGGTTTAAAACAAGTACCTAAACAATGGCACATGAAGTTTGATAAAGTTATTTCAAATGACTTTGACAAATGTGTTCATTGAAAGGAATTTTCTAATGGATGTCTAATGCTATGTTTATATGTAGATGATATCCTAATTTTTGGAACATCCTTAGCACTTATAAATGATGTTAAAACAGATTTGTTAGCAAACTTCGATATGAAAGATTTAGGTCAAGCAGATGTTATATTGGGTATAAAATTAACTCGTACTGCAAATAATCATATTTCCTTGACCTTATCTCACTTTACTGAGGCAATGCTCAAATGATTTGATTATTTCAATTCAAAATTCAGTTACATCTCCGTTTGACTCTAGCGTGCACTTGACTTAGAATACTGGTTCACCAGTCGCACAAAAGTTATATTCACAACACATAAATTCTTTAATGTACCTTGCAAATCGGACACGTCCTGATATTGCATTTGCAGTAAATCGTCTTAGTCGATATACTAGCAATCCTAGTGAAGAATACTGGGAAGCCCTCGAAAGAATTTTTCGATATTTAAATGGTACCATAAATTTTGCACTTGTTTACACTGGATTTCCTAGTGTGTTAGAGGGCTATAGTGATTCAAATTGGATCACTGATTCTCTGGATGTTAAGTCTACATCTGGATATGCCTTTTTAATTGGCGGTGCAGCTGTATCATGGAGTTCGTCCAAACAAACAATAATTACATGAAGTACAACGGAAGCTGAATTAACGGCTCTTGACACATCATGCACAGAAGCCGATTGGCTTCGGAATTTACTTAGTGAAATTCCTATCAAGCCAAAACCAATGCCATCAATTTCTATGCATTGTGATTCAAAATCAGTTATTGATCTAATCAATCAAGTAACTACAAATTATAAAATGAATAGGCACATATTTGTTCGATATAAAACCGTACGGAAAATGAATAAAAAAGTGATATCACTATATTACATAAAATCGGAGAAAAATTTAGCCGATCAACTAACAAAAGGTCTTCCAAGATCTGTTGTTATGCTTTCATCGAGGGGGATGGGTCTTAAGCCCGTATAGCAATCACTAGCAGTGGGTCCCCAACCATTTTGTCCGGCTAGTCTGGGTAATTGGTTCAAAGGTTAAATGAAACTGCTGATGTGAAATTTTGAAGCACTACTTTTGACATTGACTTGTCTGTGCTCATCCCTATGGTGAAGTGTTTTAAGGTGATGGTTAGGTTGAACATTTGTTCTCAATAATTCCGAGATTTATTTTTCAAATATTGAAATTAATAAATTAAATAAATTACTTAATAAAAATAATATTTGCGGGGCATATTTCCACACCGTATACCCTTTGAGGAATTACCTAAGTGAGAATCATCGTGGGCCGCGACTATAGGATAAGGGCAAATCCTTATGTATTCTCATGATAATCAAGATTAGAGCATGGCCATGAATAGCGCACACCCGCAAAGCGCCAATAGATTTTTTTTATTATGTGTGTGGTTGTAGAAGATCGGTAAAAAGATTTCTGGTTCAAAAACTCTAGTTTACCATGTAATCTCGGTCCTATATAACTAACACTATGTATGAGTTCAATGCTATGGCAACTCATGCTTATGCATAATAGATACCAAGTTATTTGGAAGAAAGAACTTTCAATTGATTATAAAGTTTTAAAATTTGAGGGGGAATGTTGTATTTTATTCTATAAATAATACAACTTAAATTTTAAAACTATTATAATAATGTACATATCAACACTTGTGTTGACAAGTTGACCATTTAATGTATATTATTAGAGAGATTTTAGAAAATGAAATAATAGAGAGGGAATTGTAGATGATATTGTTTTGAGGAAATATATCATTGATAACCCGTTTGGCATTATTCTCCGCTATCAAATATCTAAAGTAATTTTGAATTGAATGTGCAATATTTTATTTGATCAATGGGCAGGACCTTCCAACTTCCTGGTGGCCCGTTTCATTTTTCACCTCTCCAAAAAGAATAAGAAATTATATTCCTTCTTCACTAAAAAAAAATACAGTCTACGACTTGGCCGGAAAATCGGTGCCAGAGGCTTCATTTCTTTTGAAGTGAACGTCATCCATTCCGTGACTGTGCTACCGGTATGGATTCGAGAATTTCATCGAGGTGTAGAACCTTGGAGGTTGAATCACCGACATTCCCTGAACAAGAGGACATAATTCACCTTTAGGGCAGTCGCGACTTGATCGCACGGCTACACCAGGCTAATTCTTGATTTTTACTTAATATTTACTATTTATTAATTTGATTTATTCATAAAATAATAACTTATTTTATAGATCTGGAATAACAGGAATAAGATCGCCCTCCATATATTATGGGCATGTTTGATTTGTGGTATTTTATGATACATGGATATTATAGATACATGGGTATGATGAGCCATGGATTTGTTCATCATTGTGAGTTGTTTGATTAGATGGATTTTAAGAACATGTATACAAAAATCAGTTAGTTTCATTTTCGAAGTAAATCTAGGATTTGAAGTTTAAGTTAAACTAGTTTGTTGAGTTGTTAAATAATATTATGTATATCAAATTCATAATATATTTTATTAATAATAGAAAACTCGAAGACTCGAATATTTTATAAATAATAATAAGAAAAAATAAAAATTAATATTAAAAAAAATCTTAATAATAATATAAATAATTATTATTATGATAATAATAAGAATAATAATAATAATAATAATAATAATAATAATAATAATAATAATAATAATAATAATAATAATAATAATAATAATAAACAATAAACAATAAAAAATAAACAATAAATAAAGTAATAATAATAAATAAAAATAACGACAAATAATAACAATAACAATAATAATAATAATAAGTAAAAAAAATAATCTTAATAATAAATTTAAATTATTTTTTTAAATAATAATAAAATAATTAATTATTAATAATAATTGTAATAAATAATAACGTAAGTTACATAACAATAACAATAGATAATAAAAAGAACAACAACAACAATAATTATTATAATAAATAAAAATAATATTAAAAAATAATAAATAATAATAATAATAATAATAATAATAATAATAATAATAATAACAACAACAACAACAACAACAACAACAACAACAACAACAAAAACAACAACAACAATAACAATAATAATAATATTAATAATAATAACAACAACAACAACAACAACAACAACAACAACAACAATAATAATAATAATAATAATAATAATAATAATAATAATAATAATAATAATAATAATAATAATAATAATAATAATAATAATAATAATAATAATAATAATAATAATAATAATAATAATAATAATAATAATAATAATAATAATAATAATATAGGGTGGATTAGCTTATCCATGTATTTTGTAATCCAACTTTTTTTTAGGAATAACAAAATACATGGATCTTGGCCCCTCAAATGTCATATCCACCAAATCAAACAATGGATTTTGATTCAAATCCATGTTTTTAAAATACAATCCACCTAAATATATCAAATCAAACATGCCCTATTCCTTTCCATTTTTTGGTTACATTTTTATAGGCTTGTTGTTATTTTCAAATGTCCATTATATCTTTTGTTAATATTATAAAATTATATATATATATATATGTGTGTGTGTGTGTGTGTTAATTCCGTTCATTCCACCTTTTTGTATACTAATATAATCTTTTTGTAATGTTGTTATATCTTTCTGAATTCCGGCGATTATGAAAACAAATAAGCTGCATATCATTAGGTCTCTAAGAATAAATGTTAAAGTTACGCAACTTATTGTATCTTTAATTGTTTTTGTGTGAATAATTCTAATTCATGTCACGTGTGCAGTTAAGAAGCGATTCCAAATTCATAAATCTTTTTTGGGATGTGACATATAGAGCTGGCAAATATAACCCGAACCCGAACCCTCCCGAAGCCCAATCCGTCTCGATCGGGAAAATTTGAAAAAACCGCCCGACCAGGATCTGAAGAATCCGAACCCGAACTCAAAATCATAGCGTTGTTTGATGATCACACTAGCCCTGTTGGGAACTCCAAAGCCATGTACGCCGCATGCGCAGCGGAACCTATGGATTTAACCCGCCCTAGGATCTATGTTAAGGGAATAAAAGTATGAGATTAGCTATTAAATTTTATACCTCAGATTTTTCTGATCCGCGAGACGAAGAACGGATGTAGGTCTGAACTTTTCAGACTTGCAACCATCTCCTTCCTGAAGCTCGACTCTGCGAACCTCCTTGCTTCTCCTAGGGATGAAGATCGATCGCTCGCATGTTCTCAAGTTAGAGAACCTCTACTCGTATCCACGCGAACTTCAGACACACAGAATAATCGGACTCGGCTAGACGAATCCGGAAATACTTTCTGAAAATCTCTCAAAACTTTCTCTCTCTTTTTTGTGTAATAGACGGCCTCTAAGGCTTCTGAATTGTGTGTTGAACAGAGAAACTCTTCCCTTCTATTTATACTAGAGAGAGATGCGAACGATTGCTTAGTTACCATAACTAAAAATCCTAATCTGTGCCTATTCCGTTGCAACCGGAACAGATATTTCCATAACGGAATAAATGGCAACTAAGGTTATTATAGTTTCCATATCTATTCCGCTGGAAACGGAACTATTCAGTTTCCAAGGGAATAGTACTGTTTTGTTCAATTAATTGTCCAATAATTGATTATTTCGTTAACCAATTTATACATCATATGTATAACTGTTTTGATGCATATTCATCTCGTACGAACGGAGTTCATTGTGTGACCGTGTAGGTACCATTTAACATTGGCAACTATCTTCTAAAGATCGTAAGTCATGAGTAACCTCTAGACTAATTTCATGACAACCCATATTAAATGAAATGATCAGCGATCATAAACCTATCTAAATATAATTTTGCTTATTCTTTTTGTTCTACGATATATGTCTTGATCACAAGGCATGGAAGTATGTCATCCTTGAGTTTGATCAAAGTCTCTTTCCTGATCTAGAATTAGACTGAGTAAACACAAAATGATATTAACAACACATGTTAATCTATTTTGAGCATGGCCATGCATTTCCTTCAGTCCTAGTTAATCAGGGGGCCCAGAGATATCTCCCTCATGACGAGAGGAACAAATCTCATCTTGGTCACTCACATTGCTCGTCATGATTCAGTGCATACCTAATGTTGACCCTAATAATCATCCTATTACGGATGACGTAGGATCATATTAAAGTATGCAGTTCCACATACAGGAATCCATAGTGACCTCAGGTCGTAGGAACAAGCAGACTATTCATATGAGAATCACTAATGACATATACCATGTATATTCTCATAGTGTGGTCAGTCCAGTACGTGTTCTCTATCACGTACCTATATTCCAGACTTGACATCTCTATGTCCATGATCAGTAGAACATGATCATCCAGCCTGTGAATATACTAGTGTAGATATGTAGCTTCTTACCTGAAGTATGTCTATCTCTATAAGCATCCTACATATCACTAGGGACAATTTAAAATGTCATTCATTGGTTTACAGTTCTACTATCAGAATCACGTATTCTGATGACGTGAACCCGAAGTGTCATTCTTGGTTGATATAAGATTTACATTCACAACCCATACACATAGATATATAAGAAACAACCTTTATTGAATAAAGAATAATGTCTTAATAAACTAAATACATTTGGCCTAGGGCACTAATCCTACAGTCTCCCACTTGTACTAGGCCAACTCTAAGCATCTTATGCCCATAGACCTAACATGACCCTCATGCTTCGCTTGCGGGAGTGGTTTAGTTAAATGATCGGCGACATTGTCATCCGATGGCACTCTACACATTTTAACATCACCCCTTTGTATGATCTCTCTGATTAGATGGAAGTGTCGCGGTATGTGTTTTGACTTTTGGTGAGACCTTGGTTCCTTTGCTTGTGCGATCGCTCCATTGTTGTCACAATATAGATCCACTGGTTCCGAGATGCTCGGGACTACTCTAAGCTCCTCCAAAAAGTTCTTTATCTAAACAGCATCTTTAGCCGCTTCTGCAGCGGCTATATACTCTGCTTCCATTGAAGAATCTTCTACAGTACATTGCTTGGAACTCTTCCATGTCACTGCGCCTCCATTTAGGCAAAATAAATAACCTGATTGCGATCTAAAGTCATCAGAGTCTGTATGGAATCTTGTGTCGGTGTAACGCTTTACAATGAGCTCGTCTTCTATACCTCCATGGACTAGGAACATGTCCTAGTACTTCGTAAATAATTAAGGATTCTTTTAACAGCTATCTAGTGACTTTCACCTGGATTAGACTGAAACCTGCTTGTTGCGCTCAGTGAGTATGACACATCTGGTCTAGTACATATCATGACATACATGATAGATCCTATAGCCGAAGCATATGGGATCTTATTCATGCATCCTCGTTCCTGGTCACATGTATGACACTGTGTCTTATTGAGAGAAACGCCATGTGACAAGGGCAAAAATCCTTTCTTGGTTTCTTGCATTCTGAACCATTTCATGACCTTGTCTATGTATGTACTTTGACTCAGACCTATAAGCCTTCTAGATTTATCTCTATAGATCCTGATTCCAAGCATTATCTCCCAACCATTTCTTGATGTTCAATAATGTTAGGACGTCATTTCCCATGAGTAATATGTCATCTACGTAAAGCACCAGGAATACTACTGTGCTCCCACTGAACTTCATGTAAACACAAGACTCACCTTCACTTTTGGTAAAATCAAAACTTTTGATGACTTCATCAAAATGAAGGTTCCAGCTTCGAGACGCTTGCTTCAATCCATAGATGGATTTCTGAAGCTTGCAAACCTTACCAGAATTCTTAGGATCGACAAAACCCTCGGGTTGCATCATATACACATCCTCGGTCAGATTTCTATTTAGGAAAGCCATTTTGACATCCATTTGCCATATTTCATAGTCATAATATGCTGCTATGGCTAATAGAATTCTGATGGATTTAAGCAAAGCTACAGGTGAGAAAGTTTCGTCATAGTCAATAACATGAACTTGTTTAAAACCTTTCGCCATAAGCCTTGCTTTGTAGGTTTGTACCTTTCCATCCACGTCGGTCTTCTTCTTAAAGACCCATTTAGATCCGATGGTCTTCAAGCCTTCGGATGGGTTAATCAAATTCCAAACTTGATTGTCTTGCATGAATTGCATCTCGGCTCTCATGGCCTCTAACCATTTCTAGGAGTCAGGACTCTACATAGCATCTTGGTAGGACGTGGGTTCATCATCTATGAATGTCACATCATCATCATTAGACATGAGAAATCCATATCTCTCGGGCTCATGACGAAACCTACTAGATCTACGTTGAGTCTGTTGTGTTTCAAGCTCGCCAACTCTTTGAGAGCTTGTTTGGTCTTCCATCACAGGTTCTGTAACTGTAGGTGATTCTCGAATTTCTTCGAGTTATACTTTACTCCCACTACTTCTCATGGAGACAAATTCTCTTTCTAAGAAAGCACCATTGCGGGCAACAAACACTTTGTTTTCCGATGGGAGGTGAAAGTAATATCCTCTTGTCTCTTTAGGATATCCCACGAACATACACTTATTAGATTTGGCTCCAAGCTTATCGGAAGCTTGACGTTTGACATAAGCCTCACATCCCCAAATCTTAAAAAAAAGATAACTTGGGGCTATTCCCCGTCCATATCTCATATGGAGTCTTTTGAACTGCCTTTGATAGAATGTTGCTCAGTATGAATGCAGTTGTCTCAAAAGCATAACCCCAAAAAGACGTTGAAAGATTCGTTTGACTCATCATCGATCGAACCATATCCAAGAAGGTTCGATTCCTCCTTTCGGACACTCCATTCCACTGAGGAGTTCCTGGAGGAGTCAGTTATGAAACTATTCCACATTCTTTGAGATGATCCTCAAATTCCAAACTCAGATATTCGCCCCCTCGACCAGATCGAAGTGCTTGAATCTTCTTGCCAAGTTGATTTTGTACTTCATTCTTAAATTCTTTGAACACTTCAAAGGATTCAGACTTGTGCTTCATTAGGTAGACACCTATATCTACTGAAGTCGTCCGTGAAAGTTATGAAGTACCGATATCCACCTCTAGCCGTCGTGCTCATTGGTCCATATATATCAGTATGTATGAGTTCTAATAAGTCATTGACCTTTTCACCAACTTATGTGAAGGGTTTCTTAGTCATCTTGTCAAGTAAACAAGACTCGCACGTCTCAAATAATTCCAAATCAAATGAGTCTAAAAGTCCATGAGAGTGGAGTTTAATAATGTGTTACTCATTTCTATGGCCTAAGCGACAATGCTAGGAAATGGATTATGTATTAAGACATTATTATTCAATAAAGGTTGTTTCTTATATATCTTTGTGTACGGGTTGTGAATGTAAATCTTATATCAACCAAGAATGACACTTCAGGTTCACGTCATCAGAATACGTGATTCTCATAATAGAACTGTGAACCAATGAATGACATTCTAAACTGTCCCTAGTGATATGTAGGATGTTTATAGAGATAGACATACTTCAGGTAAGAAGCTACATATCCACACTAGTATATTCGCCGGCTAGATGATCATGTTCTGGTGATAATGGACATAGAGATGTCAAGTCTGGAATATAGGTACGTGTTAGAGAACACATACTGGACTGACCACCCTATGAGAATATGCATGGTATATGTCATTAGTGATTCTCACATGAAAAATATGCTTGTTCCTATGACCTGAGGTCACCATAGATTACTGTATGTGAAACTGCATACTTTAATATGATCCAACATCATCCGTAATGGGATGATCATTAGGGTCATCATTAGGTATGCACTGAATCATGATGAGGATTGTGAGTGACCAAGATGGGATTTGTTCCTCTCATCATGAGGGAGATATCTCTGGGCCCCCTGATGAACTAGGACTAAAGGAAATGCATGGACATGCTCAAAATGGATTAACATGTGTTGTTAATATCATTTTGTATTTACTCAGTGTAATTCTCGACCAGGAAAGAGACTTTAATCAAACTCAAGGATGACATACTTCCATGCCTTGTGATCAAGACATATATCGTAGAACAAAAGGAATAAGAAAACGTCTATTCAGATAAGTTTATGATCGCTGATCATTTCATTTAACATGGGTAGTCATGACATCAACCTAGAGGTTACTCATGACTTACGATCTTTAGAAGATAGTTGCCAGCGTTAAATGGAACCTACACGGTCACACAATGAACTCCATTCGTACGGGATGAATATGCCTCAAAACAGTTATACATATGATGTATAAATTGGTGAATGAAATAATCAATTATTGGAGAATTGATTGAACAAAACAATATCATTCCGTTGGCAACGGAATAGTTCCATTCCCAACGGAATAGATAGGGAAACTATAATAACCTTAGCTGCCAAGTATTCCGTTATGGAAATACCTATTCCGTTGGCAACAAAATAGGCGCAGATTAGGGTTTTTAGTTATGATAATTGAGCAATCTTCGCCTCTCTTTCTAGAATCATGACGCAGATTAGGTTCCATTTAACGCTAGCAATGATCTTCTAAAGATCGTAAGTCATGAGTAACCTCTGGACTGATGTCATGACTACCCATGTTATATGACATGAACAGCGGTCATAAACGTATCTGAATAGACGTTTGCTTATTTCTTTTTGTTCTACGATATATGTCTTGATCACAAGGCATTGAAGTATGTCATACTTGAGTTTGATCAAAGTCTCTTTCCTGCTCGAGAATTAGACTGAGTAAATACAAAATGATTCTAACAAAACATGTTAATCCATTTTGAGCATGACCATGGATTTCCTTTAGTCCTAGTTTATCAGGGGGCCCAGAGATATCTCCCTCAAGAAGAGAGCAACAAATCCCATCTTGGTCACTCACATTCCTCGTCATGATTCAGTTACCTACTCTGCCCTTCTATTTATACTAGAGAGAGAGGTGAACGATTGCTCGGTTACCATAACTAAAAATCCTAATCTACGTCTATTTCATTGCCAGCGGAATAGGTATTTCCATAACGGAATACTTGGCAGCTAAGGTTATTACAGTTTCCATATCTATTCTGTTGGGAACATAATTATTCCGTTGGGAACGGAACTATTCCGTTGCCAACGGAATGGTACTATTTTGTTCAATCAATTCTCCAATAATTGATTATTTCGTTCACGAATTTATACATCATATGTATAACTGTTTTGAGTCATATTCATCCCGTATGAATGGAGTTCATTGTGTCACCGTGTAGGTTCCATGTAACACTGGCAACGATCTTCTAAAGATCGTAAGTCATGAGTAACCTCTAGACTGATTTCATGACTACGCAGGTTAAATGAAATGATCAGCGCGATCATAAACCTATCTGAATAGATATTTCCTTATTCCTTTTGTTCTATGATATATGTCTTGATCACAAGGCATGGAAGTATGTCATCCTTGAGTTTGGTCCAAATCTCTTTCCTTCAGTCCTACTTCATCAGGGGCCCCAGAGATATCTCACTCATGACGAGAGGAACAAATCCCATCTTGGTCACTCACATTCCTCGTCATGATTTAGTGCATACCTAATGATGACCCTAATGATCATCCCATTACGGATGACGTAGGATCATATTAAAGTATGTAGTTCTACATACAGGAATCCATGGTGACCTCAGGTCGTAGGAACAAGCACACTATTCATATGAGAATCACTAATGATATATACCATGCATATTCTCATAGTGTGGTCAGTCCAGTACGTGTTCTCTAACACGTACCTATATTCCAGACTTCACATCTCTATGTCCATGATCAGCAGAACATGATCATCCAGCATGCGAATATACTAGTGTGGATATGTAGCTTCTTACCTTGAAGTATGTCTAACTCTATAAACATCCTACATATCACTAGGGACAGTTTAGAATGTCAGTCGTTGGTTCACAGTTCTACTATGAGAATCACGTATTCTGATGACGTGAACCCGAAGTATCATTCTTGGTTGATATAAGATTTACATTCACAACCCGTACACACAGATATATAAGAAACAATATTTATTGAATAAATAATAATGTCTTAATATATAATCCATTTCCTAGCACAAATACATTTGGCTTAGGGCACTAATCCTACAAGCCCGACCTGACATAATACCCGACTTGCCCGAACACGATATAACCCATGACCCGAGAACATGAAACCTGATAAATCAAGACTGAACTGACCCAAATCCATATTGACTCTTGGTTTAAACCAACCCGGAACCCTAATATACCCCACAAATAATTTAATCTAACTTGGAAATCAATGTAAATGTTAGCTCTTATTTTTCAACAAGTTGAAAAGATCATCATATGCAATAAGTGTTGACTCATTATCCAAATGTTCACTCTTATTTTGGATTCGGTTTCTTCGGGTCCTAGTCAGGTGGGTTGGAGTCATTTGACCTTTCGAAATTTTCGGATCTAGACGGGCATCGGGTGAATCGGGCAGGCCTTTTAGTTCGGGTCATGTTTTCCATCTCTAGGTTTAATTAGAGGTGGTAAACAGGCAGGTTTGAGTCAAAATCGGATTATCTTGTTCTACTCGGATGGGGTCAGGTTGTACCTGAGTCTTATTTTATCGGGTCTTTTTTGGGTTAAAATTTTTGTCGGATCCATCTGGTCGAGTTGTTTCATGTTCAGATTAAATATTTTGGGTATCATATTGATAAACATTTTGGTTAGTTTTGGGTTTGGGTTATTTGGGTCTCGGTATATGATTATCATCTGGTTCGAGTCTGGTCGGGTTAATGTCAATTTCATGTTCAGATCATTTCGTTTCAGGTTCTTTCAGTTCGGGTTAGGTTGGTTGGAGTCATTTGACTTTCGGTTCGGGTTAGGCGGGTTGGAGTCATTTGACTTTCGGGTTCATGATGGATTTGCTACCTCTACAGTTCAGGTCAATTTTTTGTTCGGGTCATTCGAATCACGGATTTTATTAGGTTCAAGACGGGTCTGGTTACAATCTATTTTGGGTTCAAGTTATTTTGGTTCAGGTTATTTTAGGCTGACTTTTCTAAAATATTCGGATTCGGATTTCAAGTGGATCAGACGAGTCACTCAATTTTGGGTGAGTTTTATCACCTCTGGAAATTCACCCAAAATCAAATACAACCCAAACCTAGTTTGCCAAAACCCGAAGAGGCTCGAAGTTCACTTGGCCCGAATATCAAATCAACTGAAACCCATAATAACCCGAACCCAATTAACCCGACCGAATCAGGATCTGAATATAACTCTTCGCAACCCAAAACTTACCAGACACAACCAAATCCGTATATGACCTGAACATTATAGTGACCCGAACTCAGAACTAGTTTCACCCGAATATGACCTGACCCACCTGTTTGCTACCTCTAGTGACAGATGATGGAGAAATTTTACAAAAAGTGTATTTTACAAAACATAAATAACCAACACATTTTCGCTCAAAAGAATTATCACTTTCAAAAAAAAAATATTTGTAGAGTTCAAAACGATGAAAACTTCAGCTCTGCGAGCCCAAGCAAAAAAAAAAAAAAAAAAATAGGAGATGAACGTTACGAAAGCAACTGGTTCACAGGCCAAGTCAGAGAACGATAAAGTGTAGATTTTCAAGCCTACTTCAATAGAAGGCCCAGGATATTTCTCAAGATTTTAGCCCTTGTTTGTTCGGCCTAAAGACTCAGGATAGTGCAATCCTGTCCTCTGCCACTTCCCAGTCCGCAGCTCGCCTTGTCTGCTCTCTTTCGCCCGTCCTTCGCCGACGCTTTGCCGGCGCGCCGTCGGCTTCTCAACCTGGTACCTCTCTCTCTCTCTCTCTCTCTCTCTCTCTCTCTCTCTTGTGTTGTTAATTTTTATTACGACTTGGATTTTCTTTAATCGAAGAGAAATAACCACTTCGACTCAAATTGAATTAGAGGAACACACAAATCCTTTTGGGAAACTATAGGTTTAGATATTGAATGGTACCAGTTCCTGGAATTGAGATTCTTGCCGCTAACTAAGTTCTATGATCAGTATCTTTCTATTTTTTCTGATGAACGCTATTTTTAACTGAAACTCAATTTTCATGTCAGGTGGAAATTTTCTTTTTGTTTCTAATTGGCATCAGCTCCAATGGAAATAATAATTGGAAACACACAGAGAAACATCCTTGCATTTGCATCTTCACGCTCTTCTCTCTTCCTCAGAAATTATTTCCCCCTAAAAAAGCCATCCATCTCATCTCTATCTACACCCCACAAATCAACTCATATCAAAAGCCACTCCACCAACGCTCCAAATGCTCCACTTAGCCTTACCAGCCTCGAATCCAAACCCAAATTCCAGAAAAAGATCAAGCTTGTCAACCCATCAAAGCTAAAAACTTCCTCCAAACCTCCTCCAACCGAAACAAAAGTCACAAAACCACCAACAGTAAAAAAAGATCTCAAAATAGATGAGTCTCTGTTTTCAGCCGAGTCCTTCTCTGACCTAAATCTCCCTCCTTTATTACTTTCCCAGCTTGAAAGCTCCGGTTTCACCGTACCAACAGAGGTACAAGCAACTGCCATACCAACCATTTCTCAAAATCATGATGTCATCATTCAATCCTACACCGGGTCCGGCAAAACCCTAGCTTACGTCCTCCCCATTCTCTCCAAGGTCGGACCTCTCCAACAAAATCAAGAAATTCAAGATTCTTACAAGAAGCAAGGAATAGAGGCAGTTATAGTCGCTCCTTCAAGAGAGCTCGCGATGCAAATCGTGAGGGAAGTTGAGAGGTTATTGGGCCCCACTCACAAGAGATTTATACAGCAATTAGTCGGTGGTGCGAATAGATCGAGGCAAGAAGAAGGTTTGAAGAAAAATAAACCGTTAATTGTGGTTGGAACGCCAGGCCGAATAGCTGAGATATCAGCGTCTGGCAAATTACACACGCACAATTGCCGATTTTTGGTCTTGGATGAGGTGGACCAATTGTTATCCTTTAATTATCGAGAGGACATGCATCGTATAATCGAGCATGTTGGCAGGAAAAAAACTGAGAAATCAAGCGACCTAATTGGCCCACTTGTCAGGCGCGCAGAGCGCCAGACGATTATGGTATCAGCGACTGTTCCATTCTCAGTTATTCGCGCTGCTATGAGTTGGGCTTACGAGCCCGTTATAGTTAGAGGTAAAAGCGTAATTTCTCTCGATTCAATGAAGCCTGAAACTGGGCCTGCTAATGGAGTCACGCAAGGAGCGATTAATAGCTTGCCTCCCTCGTTGGACCATTATTATTCCCTATCCAAGGCTCAACACAAGGTCGATACATTAAGAAGGTGCGTCCATGCATTAAATGCACAAATGGTGATCGTATTCATGAACAACACGAAGCCGATAAAGGACGTGGTGTACAAACTCGAGGCGCGAGGCATGAACGCGGCCGAATTGCACGGAGACCTAAGCAAGTTGACCCGATCCACAATTCTCAAGAGGTTCAAGGAGGGACAAATTAGGGTTTTGGTGACAAACGAGCTCTCGGCGAGGGGTTTAGACGTGCCGGAATGCGATTTGGTAGTGAATTTCGATTTACCAACGGATTCGGTGCATTACGCGCATCGAGCGGGTCGAACGGGTCGGCTCGGGAGGAAGGGGAGCGTGGTGAGCGTTTGTGAGGAGAGCCAGGTTTTTGTTGTGAAGAAGTTGAGGAAGCAATTGGGGGTCGCGATTAAGCCGTGCGAGTTTAAGGACGGGCGGTTTGTTGTGAGGAAGGAGGAAGATGTTGAGTAGAGATTAGTTTTTTATGGATTTATGTATTTTGTTTTGAGTTGCTTTTATGTTTTATTTAGTTTCTTTTTTTTTGTAATTTACTCCAAAAATTCAGATTAAAGTCTTTGGTATAAAATCTTGAGATAGAACTAATCTGAGTTGGTTGTTAGTTGATTAAGTAGAGTAAATTCCTGTTGGACTGGCACAAAAAGTGCATGTTTTAGATCTTTAGGATAAAAAGATAAAATATAATGGATCTCTCAATTGTATGAAAATTAAGAGAATTTTCACGCTCCGCTGCGATTTTTATCATTTTTATTGTTTAATAATTAACACATTAAATTTATCTTATGAATTAATAATCATAAAAAATCTATATAAATTATTTTTAATAGTCATTATGAGAAAACATAATGATGCGTTCGAAAGTATAACAATTGGGGTCTTGAATGAAAGATTTCATCATCCTTGTTATATTTTTCATTTTTTTTTTAAAATTGAGCTATTGAAAAATCATATTTTGAAAGAAAACGTTAGGAAAAAATTACCTTAGGAGCTCACATTCTTTTTTTTTTTTTTGAAAGAGTCACACACATGGAGCCCGCATTCTTTTTTTTTTTTTTTTGAAAAATGATTTATTTATTTTCTTTTTTTTTTAATTATTTAGGGAGAGCGAAAGAGAGGGCCCACTTTTTTTTTGAAAATTATTAATCTATTTTTTTATTTACTTGAGTGAGAGATAAAATGAGTGACACATGAGACCCGCATTTTTTTTGATAAATTATTATTTTTTTTATTTTTATTTAGGAATGAGTCATAATGTCATCTGACATTGTGATATTCAATCCAGTCGATTGAAGATATGAGATATTGAAAGTCATTATGAGAAAATATAATGGCACGCTCGAAAGTATAACAATTTAGATCCTGAATGAAAGATATCCTCATCCTTGTTCTATTTTTAATTTTTTCACAAAAAAATGAACTACTAAAAAAATCATATTTTGAAATAAAACGTCGGGAAAAAATTATCTGAGAGAGAAAGACACATGGAACCCACATTTTTTTGGTAAAATGAATTATTTATTTATTTTTTTAATTATTTGAGAGAGAGAGAAAGAGGGCCCCACCTTTTTTTTCAATTTGGAAATCATTATTTTTTTTATTTGAGGGAAAGAGAGAAAGAAAGTGACATGTGGGCCCATTTTTTTTTGATAAATCATTATTTAAAAAAAAATATTATTATTTAGGAATGAATTATGTGTAGCGAGTATTCGGTGGTTATTGATATTATAACTCACAACACATAAATTACACAATTTAGTTTTCAAAATAATTAATTATATTTGATTTGACATTTCACACTCAATCAGGATAGAACACAGAACACCGAATTTATATCTTTTTGGGATCCAAAAATTTGAGACATAATGGAGTTAATGAATTATTTAGTAGTTATTTTGGTTTTAATTTAGAATTATTTAGTAGTTCTAGGCCATCGCAAAAAATTGAGTCAAATTCATCTTACATCAAGTACGAACTCTTTGAAATCTCATTTAACTGCGGACAAATGAGAAATGCCCATTAATAATTTTATTGTTAATTATTATTGCAATATCAAATATTTGAATAATCACCATAAACGGCCATCTATCAAACCAAAAATTATTATGTAACTATCAAGTATTTAAATAATCATTCAGTAGCACTCTAATCGGGCTGGATCCATATCCAATGCAAAAGAATCTTACATGTTTAGTTAGATTCAGTCGACCATTCTTGCGATGTCTACTTCTGAGCTAAGATTGATGTCATCCATTTATCTGTAATTTCTTTCGTTTTTCTTTCTAGAGTTATCCCTTTATTTGCAATTAGTTGCTGTTTTGCCTGATTGAAATAAAATGGTATGCACTTGCTCATAAAAGAGTTTAAATTAAAGGAATAATTTCATATATGCCATTACAAAAATACAAAATATCATATTTGCCACTCCAAAATTGCTAATATCATATTTGCCACTCTAAAAACACAAAATCTATCAAATTTGCTCAGAAGTTAAAACCATCCATTTTTTCCATTAAAACTAACGGCCCAATCATCAAATTACCATTATACCCCTATAATAAGAATTTCATATCTACCACTGCAAAACACATGAAATATCATATTTGCCATTCAAAAGTTGTTTATATCGTATTTGCCATTCTAAACACACAACTCTACTGAAATTATTTCTTAAACCTCATAACATAAATAATTCAATTCTAAGCTATATTTGTCAGAACCAAGAGATGATGACTGAGATAAGAAATAATTTCGGTAGAGTTGTGTGTTTAGAATAACAAATACGATATAAGCAACTTTTGAATGACAAATATGATATTTCATGTGTTTTGTAGTGGCAGATATGAAATTCTTATTATAAGAGTATAATGATAATTTTATGATTGGACCGTTAGTTTTAACGGAAAAAATGGATGGTTATAATTTTTGGGCAAATTTGATAGATTTTGTGTTTTTAGAGTGGCAAATATGATATTAGCAATTTTGGAGTGGCAAATATAATATTTTGAGTTTTTGTAATGGCATATATGAAATTATCCCTAAATTAAAGGAGGCATTAAAGATAACCAATAGCATATAAAAGATGAAATTTGCTAGTTCTAGTATGTACAGTGACGGAACGGAGTTAGTGAATTATAGTAATAGATCACCTCAGAAAAAAATGAGTCAAATTAGTGTTACAGCGGGTACAAACTCTTCCAAATCTAATTTGTCTGCGGACAAATGAGAAATGCCATTAATCAACTTTTATTGTTAATTATTATTGAACTATCAAATATTTGAGCAATCATTTTAAATGGCCATTGATCAAATCAAAAAGAGAAATTCTTCAAAAACGCCCTAACTTTTATGGTATTTATAAAACTCTCTCTAAAGGGGACTAAAAAAAATTAAATCCACTTTATAGGAATTTTTGAAAAATATTGAAAAGTTACTGTGTTTTTGATAAATACCAAAAAAGTTAGGATTTTTTTTGAAGAATTTCCCAATGAAATTTTTTTATGTAAAACTATCAAGTATTTTTATAATCACTTAAAGCAAAAAAAAATGTATTTATATAATCATCCAGTACACTCTAATCGGGCTGGATCCCATATCCAATGGACAGGAATCTTAGATACTTGTGATGTCTATTCCTGCGCTAAGATTGCGTGCATCAAGCTATTTGAGAATTAAAAAATACTTGAGAATACTATCACTGGAAAGAGTAGGCTTCAAGTTGTAGTATTAACCAATGACTGACTAACCGCCACTTATCGACTTAATCAAATTGGTATTATTATTATTTTTGTCAATTTGATTTCAATTACCTCCCTTCGAAGTTATGTGAAGTCAACGAAAAGTCAAATAGATTTGGAAAGGAGTATTTCACCAAATCTACTTATTAAATATATAACAAGTCGATCAGTATGTATGGGGATAAAGTAGAGTATGATTTGGTGTACCGTATAAATGGATTGTTAGTTATGTATTTATGAATTAAAATTTGTTTGCTGTGTTGTATCTTAAAAAATTACCTATAAAATTAATACGAATACTTACTATTTATTAATTATTCTAGATATTATAATTAATAATATCATAATCAAGAATTCACTGTTTAAAAACCTATGCTCCTTTCATTTTGCATCTGATGCTTTCATGTTTTTTTTTCTAAGAGAAAAATATGTTAAGGTAGCTGTCTCCGTTTCTATTTTTGTGTTCCAAATCAGATATCATTCTATTTTTGTGTTCCAAATCAAATATCAAATAAAAGTAAGATTTTGAAAATAAGGGAATTTTTTTTACATAGAGACCTGATATGTCACGAAGATACTATAGCATGCCGAATCACAATGACATTATATATACAACTAATTACTATAGTATAATAACAATATATATAATTTATATTTTATAATAGTATATAGTAATATACATAAAGAGTGAAAACAATTTATAAAAAAAAAAATAGTACGTTAGAACAGTATATACAAATTCAAAAAGCTAAAAAGTAAAAAATACATATGAATAAAAATAATATATAGAATGGTAAAAATAATTAATAATAATATATTGAAAAGTAAAAAAAATAATATATATAATGTCCGTCCTGATCCAGCGTGCTACAATATCGTCGTGATATCATATTTCCCTTTTACATATATTTTCATTATTGCAGACAAATTTAATCATGCTTCAGTGGTTTGAGTGCAAATCATAATAATCCAGATTTAGACATCATTAGTTAAAATTTAAAATTTCAAAATTTCAACTTTCAAATGATAAAAAATTTGAATTTAAAATTTTAAATTTCAGAATTTGAATTCTAAATTTTAAATTATATATTTTAAATTTTAAAATTTAACTTTCAAATTCTATATTTAATTTTTTAATATTAACGTTTAATTTTCAAATTTGAATTGAAATTTTAAAATTTTAAGTTAAATTTGAAATTCTACATTTTAATCAAAGTTTCGAATTTTAAATTTTAAAATATATTTTTTGAATTTTAGCTGTTGAATTTTAAAATTTAAATTCAATTTTACATATAATATACAGTTATAAAGTTAATTGTTTTTTCAAATAGAAAGAATATTTTTATTGCATAATTTGGTCTTAATATTTTGGGGGCATAAAAAAATGGGATTGCCTTCTCATGGGGATGATAAAAATCATGAATTTTGATGGTAATCCTATTTCCATAAAATATGACGTAGGAAATCTTGAATTCCATTTTATTTATTGGGACTTGATATATCACGACTGGTTTTTTCCATCATGCAGCATGACGATAATATATATAGCTAATAAAAAAATAATATATATAATTCATTTTTTGTAAACAATATATATGTAAATGTTAAAAACAATATAAAGAAAATAAATATTATATTAAAAAGTGATAAAACATTATATGCAAATTCTAAAAATAATTAATGCATTAAAAATAAAACATTGAAAACAATATATAGAAAAAAATTGAAAAGCGAGATAACAGTATACATATATTCCATCATGATTTGAGCGCGTACATGTGCGTCGTGATATCTCATTTTCTTTTTCTATGTCGTGATATCTCATTTTCTTTTTTCTATTACCTAGTGATTTAACCAAGCATGGTTAATTATCTATTAGGATGGATGCCAAGGAGTCTATGATCAAAAGCATGAATCAAACGCCTTCCTAAGTGCTAGATCAGGAGGGAGACAACAACCACACTGAGAAAGTGGTTCATAAGAATTTGCTATCAGCTACAGACCTAAACCAATTTTGTAGAGGGTAGTTTTGGGCTATTTCTCATATATTCCCTTCAGTGGTAACAAAATCTTGAGTTGCTTCCTTAATTTGATTATCTTATATTATTTTTTTTTCTAAAATTCAACCCATGTTTGATGAGTTGAAAGACTTTGTTAGCTAGAATTATGTTTGCCGGGATTTAAACTCATGATCTTTTAATCCATATGCAATAGGATCTATTAACTAGACTATATGTCATTTGCAATTAATCTTATATTAAATTAAAATAAATAGATAAATAAATACACATATTATACAAAGAGGCTAGAGCAGGCCAATACTGACAATTGATAGAAAATTGGGTAAATTTCATCGTAGATTATTCAATTTTAAAAAATGACCAATTAAGTTACTAAACTTTCAATTGTCTCTTATAGTTCACTTAACTTTCAAAAATTATCAAATAAGTCACTAAATTTTCAATTGTCCTATATAAGTCATTCAACTTTAAAAAATGACCAAATATATTATCCAGTCAATTAAAAATTGAGTAATTTATTTGATTATTTTTTAAAGTTGAGTGACCTATATGGGACAATTGGAAGTTAAATGATCTATCTGATAATTTTTAAAAGTTCAGTGATATCTAAAAGATAATTAAAAGTTTAGTGACTTATTTGATTATCTGTTATACATGCCTCTATATCTCACCATAATATGTTTTCTTTTGGAGTAATGATATTTAGGAAGGATTAGGAGAAGGAAATATTTGGAGGATGGAAGGAGGTGACTTATTTCCATCTTTGTATCGTTAGTTTATGTTATTTTCATATTGTATTTTTAATTTAGGCAATTTATATTTTGGTAATTAGTCAAGTCTCTACTATATAAAGAGACATAAACCTATTGTAATTGTAACACAATTCTTATAATTTAGTCTCTCAATTGAATAAACGATTTTTCTCTTTCTCTCTAATTATTTCTCTCATGAGTTCTCTTACTATATATCAATATTTTCTCCATTACCCTAACAAATTGGTATCAGAGCTAGGTTACGATAATCTTTGTGCTTCCGCAAGTCAAAGAATACCGCCTTGTATTATCATGAATTCAAGCGCGGTTATGTCGACAAATTCGATATTGAGAAATATGATGGCACAACGAGTTTCGCACTAGGCCAATTGCGGGTGAAAGTCATATTATCGAATCAACGTGTGAAGGTTGTCATTTTTGGCGACCGAAGGAGATGAAGGGAGAAGTTGAGGAGATGATGGAAGATAAAACCCTCTTGATAATTCAGTTATATTCGAACAAATTGACTCTTCACGATACTACAGTCTTCGGCGCGTGGAAGAAGTTAGAAGGCATCTATGCAGAAATCGGTTATCAACCGGTTATGTTTGAAGCAATAATTCCATTTTTTCAAGATGGCAGGAGATATTTCCGTTAATGTCCATGTTTTGGAATATATCAGTTTCTTTAATAATGTGGACACAATCGATAATAAGATGGATGAAGAGGATAAAATCGTGTTTTTCTGTGCACGTTGCATATGCTGCATATCAGGGAATCACTTACCATTAATGATGACAAGAGTAACTTATTAGTCAAGTCTGGCATTGACTATGACTTGTCCATGACCGAGAGTAGTCATCAAGAAGTTGAGTTGTTTGTAGAGGGTGGAGACGTAAGAAGAGAAATTCAAGTTTAGAGAAGACTCATTCGCAATTCAAGTATAAGAACCTGATGAGCAACTATTGCAAGAAGACAGGACATATTAAAGCCGACTGTTACAAGCTCAAAGAGAAGCACGAGGCGGATAACGGTATTCTATCGGAAGAAACTTATGAGACTAAATCCGGTAAGGTTGATGTACATTTTGTGGCAAATGAGAAGGAGAGATTTGAGAAGAATTGGGTGGGTTCGGGTAATTCAAATCAGATGATCCCGAATCGAGAGTGGTTCACCACATATGAGGTGTCTAGTGGAGATGTTCTTCTGGGAGATGATCATCTATGTTGCGTTACCGATGTTGGCACGCTTGAGATTAAGATGCAGGATGAGTTTATCCATTTGATCAAGATGCAGGATGAGCTTGTCCATTTGATCAAGATGCAGGGCCATGTTGTCCATTTGATCTCATTAGGCGTTCTCGGAGATATCGGTTGCAAGTTCCAATTTGAAGGTGGAGTCCTCAAGGTATCTAGATGGGCTCTTACATTGATAAAGGCTAGAATGACTGGTGTGTTATATATTCTGGAAGTTTAGAGTACCGAAAAGTTATTTCGGGAAGTTGGCGCAGTTTTAGACTCGTTCGTCGTCGCCTTCTCTGCCTCAGTTCGAAGGTCATAGTTTATGATTGGATGCGGGGTGACAATTTTGAATACGAGTGATCTACTATGTGGCCATAATATCGGTGTGTTATATTCTGGAAGTCCATTTCGGGAAGTTGGCGCAGTTTTAGGCTCGTTCGTCGTCGCCTTCTCTGCCTCAGTTAGAAGGTCAGGATTTACAATTGGATGCAGGGTGACATTTTTTAGCACAAGGGATCTGCTGTGTGGCCAGAATACTATAAAGGATGAGTTTTGTGAAGATTCTGTTTGTGACAAGCAGAGGAGACTCAGCTTTATTACAGTCGTTCATCGCATGAAAGAAATTTTGGATGATATTTATTTGGATTTGCGGGAACAAATTTGTGATCCTTGTATAAGGATTGTTCATCATTGCATGGTTGTTCGCTCTCGACAACATAATGGCGTGATTAATTGGAAACTACTCAAGAAGGCTTGGTGCATGCTTTTTGGGGCGGGCTCAGGCAAGGAGTTCTGGGCGGAAGTCACTAATAGTGCTTGGTGGTTGGCCAACTGTTCTTCGAATACAACAATGTTCTTCGAATACAACAATTTGGTGCAAGGCACCAACAAATGTTTAGACGGGTAAACATGTGAATTACCCGACATTGCAGGTATTTGGATATCCAGTTTATGCACAAGTCGTTAAATGAAAACTCAAGTATGGGGAGAAGAAATGTTTTCTTCTTCGATACACTTCAGGTGTTAAAGCGTGTTGTTTGCGGTGTCTAGTACTGGGACACCTTATTTTGAGAGACACAACTTTTGAGTAAGTTATGTTCCATGCAATGGAGCAAGTGCCTGATCCGGCTATAAAGGAGATTGAGATGGTCAAGAAGGAGGCGGAGTTTGCAGTTCCCGATCAACAAGGAGAAATTTAGTCGATGTAACTTGGAGCATTGTGTTGACTCTCATTTTGGCGATGATGAATCGGTTCAGGAGAGTCAAGAAAGGTAACAGTCTTATACTTTGGTAAGGGATCGGGTTAGACCTCCTATGAGATATGAATACTCCAATTTTGTGTTTTGTTTGGCAACGTCCAATGAATCAGAGTTTAGTGAGTGCTCGGTCTGGAAGGAGGTGGTAGCCTCATGTGAAGCGGCAAAATGGATAGTTGCTACTGAGCAGGAGCTCGATTTGGATATGTCATTATTACGACTTTGTATCAATGGTGAGATTTTGAGTAAATGTGGAGATTATTATATATGCCTCTATATCTCACCATAATATGTTTCAATTTGGAGTAATGTTATTTAGGAAGGATTAGGAGAAGAAAATAAATATTTAGGAAATATTTGGAGGATGGAAGAAGGTGACTTATTTTCATCTTTGTATCGTTAGTTTAGGTTATTTTCATATTATATTTTTAATTTAGGCAATTTATATTTTGATAATTAGTCAAGACTCTACTATATAAAGAGGCATAAATCTATTTTAATTGTAACCCAATTCTTATAATATAGTCTCTCAATTGAATAAACGATTTCTTTCTTACCCTCTAATTATTTCTTTCATGAGTTATCTTACTATACATCAATATTCTCTCTATTACCCTAACATTATCTTATAAAGTTAAGTAACCTAAGATAAAATTACCCTGAAAAATTTGACGTTTCCATGCAAACATTGATCAAGTTCGTACACTACATGCACAAGATTAACATGATGAGACTTGCCTTCCAAGCTAAAAATATGTACAATCGTAAAGACAAAATAAAGGCCAATCATCTCCTCAACTTATTATTTCACATATTTATTTCTTGAAGAGTTGTAAGAAGCGACGGTGCTCGGACTCCTGACGCTGGAGGCGGAGATTGTCGTGTTGCTTCTTGATGAAATTCTCTACACGTTTGAAAAGTTCATCATGACCGGCCATGATTAGCACGTCTCTTGTCCTCCACCCTGCATCTCTGTTTCTCTCTTTTTTCTCATCTTCTGTATAGACTGAATGTCTCTCCCTCCTCTCAGTGTATGTTGCTGATTTCTTGAATTCTGGCTTTGGTTTCACCTGTCATTCAAATAACTTCAGTTCTAATAACTGTTTATGTACTAGTTGTAATTTTGATATAATTGGTATATGATACTTCGATATGCGAAAATTAACAATAAATACTACACAAGCATTAACTTTATCTTAGTATTTTTCTTTAGTTAGTATGAGTCGTATATATGGGTATTAATTACCTCATTTGCTCTCTGCGGACGTGGTTGCCGTCTCTTCTCCCATGTGTCACTCTTCTGGAGATATGGCATCCAGTTAGACGCACTAGCGGATTCCATCCTGATCCCCTTCCAGGTGGCATCCAAGGATTCATCTTTCTCTACGTTCATCACCTCTTCTTCATGAACTGTTTCGATATACCCCGTCTTCTTCTCAGAGGTTGTCGGCTTAGACGCTCCATGCCAGGTGGTAGAAGGGGGAGTGGGGATGGTTGGAATTAGTTCAGCTTGAAATTGAGATTGTTTTTTGTTGTTTGATGTAGAGAGCTTGTAAACGAAGACAATTATGGCGTTGGCTGTGATCCAAAGAAAGCGAGGTGAAGATTGAAGAAGAAAAAAAAGATAAGTGGCGGCGGAAGTGAGTACGATGTATAGCAAGGCTGAGTAGATTCCTTTTTTGAGAGAATTAGAAGAGTTGGGGTTGATGGCACTGGGGGAGATAAAGGTGGATATAGAATCCATGGATGGAGAGATAAGAGAAAGAGGGGAGGGGGGTTGTGGAGGGGGAAGGAGGGTATATATAATGAGAGTATATATATATATATATATTTTAAATATACATTATTTTAAATAATTTGTTTCATATCTAATTTCTTTATATTCTCATATATGCTCTATCTTATAATTTAAAATCTAATTATTTTATTTTAATCCTCTAAAATATAATATTTTACTTAGTTATGTCTTACATAATAAGTTTTGGAAAAAGATTTGATGCTCCCATCATATCTACCTCCCATTATTTCTCATATTATGAAAGCCCAATTTAGGGAGTACAGTCATATTTGAAACTATTTTTTAAGTACCTCATAATGGTTTCAATTCAAATCAGATCAAATATTCAACAAACCCAAATTATTGACTCCCACCCGGCTCCCATCGATATCATCTCGCAATATATTGATTTCGCACGATATGTTCATATTGGTATGTGTTTTGTTTAGACATGTATGGATTTCTACCATACTGGAATGTATTTTGTTTAGACTGATATGAATTTGTCAACATTTGATATATAATGACTAGTATGCGTTTGTTCAAATCTGGTATGAATTTCTATTCATCTGATATGTGTTTTGTTTAGACTTGTATGAGTTTATATCTTACTGGTATGTGTTTATCAAAATTTGATATATAATGACCAGTATTTGTTTGTTGAAATCTGGTATGGACTTATATTCATCTGATATGTGTTTTACTTAGACTTTGTATGTGTGTAATAACTTACTTGTATGTATTTTGCTTTCACTGGTATGGACATCTATTTATCTGTTTGTATGTATTTGTTTAGACTTTGTATATGTCTATACCTTATTGGTATGTGTTTTGCTTACACTAGTATGGACATATATTCATCTTAAATGTGTTTATTTAGATTTTATATGTATTTATAACATAGTGGTATGTTTTTTGCTTCAACTGGTATGTGTTTGTCACAATTTTTGAAATATAAAGACTAGTATGTGTTTGTTGAAATCTGATATAGATTTCTATTCATATGATATATGTTTGTTTAGGTAAAAACCTAGAAAAAAAAAAACCACTGAAAAAATCCGAAAAATTATACTAAAATATACCAGAAATGAGCAGAAAAATAAAAAAACCTACTAAAAACAAGCCAAAAAAATGCGGGCAACCCTTCGCGAAGGATATCTGTCTAGCTGAGAGTATGTAACGTCAAAAAAATGCGAGAAATTGAAAATATCGCAAGAATGTAAAATCTTGAGAAATTGAATGGGAGCTATTGGGAGATAGAAGAAAAAGCGTATGATTTTCTAAATACCTCCCATTTAAGTATCACGTGGCGCGCTATGATTGATCGGGAGGTAAAGAGCTACTAATTATGAGAGGTAAATAGTTGTTCCCATAAGTTTTTTCATAAATCATTTTACGTAAGTAAAGAAAGAAACTGAATTAGAACCTTACCAATATTGAGTTAAAAGCAAAGAAAAAATTTAAACCAAATTAGATGTGAAGGTGTTAGTACTAGAAATAAAGTATTTGATTAGTAATCATTAATATTGTAAGGAAAAAAAAATTATGTATCTTAATAGATGAACTTGTCATCTTTACAAAGCGAGAAGACAAAGCAAGAAAGAAAGAATGAAGGAGATAGAAAAAAGAAGCAAAATTCTTTAAAAATCCCCTAACTTTTCTCACTATTATCAAAAATCTCCCATCTTTTTTTATTCTTCAAAAAGCCCCTATAATTTGGCTTGAATTTTTTTATAACCCCCCTATGGGGTTAACTCTCACATTTTCCATCCAATATTTTTTCTTTTTACCAAAATGCCCCGCTTAAATTATTTTCATATTTATGTTGAAAATAAAATATGAAATATTTTTCTACATAATATTATTTTGATTATATTTTATGATATTATTTCAGGATTCATTATTTTATTTTATTATTATATTACTTAAAATATTTTTCTCTTATTTTATACGTAAATTCAATTCTATTTTTAAATTAAAACAAAAACAATTTATTTTACATAAATATTATTTTCTTGATTATTATTTATTATGATTTTATTTTTATTTTAGTACTCATTTATTTATATTAACTTTAAATATATAATTTTTATTTATTATTCTGGTTTTGAAAAAAAAATTGAAGAGGGTATTTTGGTCCCAAAAAAATTATTAGATGGAAAATGTGAGAGTTAACCCCATAGGGAGTTATAAAAAAATTCAAGTCAAATTATAGGGGATTTTGAAGAATAAAAAAAGATAGGGATTTTCTGATAATATTGAGAAAAGTCAGGGGATTTTTGAAGAATTTCCCAAAAAAGAATTTAGTATTTGGGCTGACAAAATAAAATAAATATTGAAACACAACCCAATAAAATAATAGGTGAAAAGCATAATTGGAACTGTTTAAGTTTACAAAGCATATAATGTTTTGAGATTTTTTAGATAAATTGAAGTATAGGATAGATAGTATAGAATAGAAATGTAAATATATAGGACTACACTGTAAATATTACAATTTTGTAGTGATATTTTCATTTGGATGGGGGATATAAAGTCCTCTCCAAATTTATCAAAAAAACTTTTTATTTTTAACTTGAATGTATATTTGACTGCAAATAATTTTAATTGATAAATAATTGGATGAAATCTATTTAACATTAATCAAACCAATGAGAATAACTCAAGTCATCAACAAAAGATAATGTGTCTTTCTATCCATAATAGTACTTGTTAAATAAGCAACATATAAAAGTGTACAAAAAAAATATAATCATAGAAAATTATTTGTCAATCAATCATTTAGATTTGTTCATACCTCGTCATCCAATGATTGAAATAATTTGGATGATAATAATAAAATGTGAAATTAGTCAATATAAAAAATATATCTCTCCTCTGAAAGAGCAATGGACAAGGCGATTTTGGGAGGCACAGGAGACGATACGTCCAAGGTAAGGATGGTCAGCATAGCCCAGTTAAGAAGGTGCAGAACACTCTTTCCTTCATCCCGTTCAGAACTCAAGACAATAACGATCTTCTTCTTCCTAGTTTTGAAAACTATCTTTTTCTCAGAAAAAATACTTTTTCTCCATGCCTAATAACCAGTCCTTCACAGGTAACAATACCTCCTCAAACCCTCTTCCCCCTTACTACTTCTCAAACCCCTACTCAACATGGTGCTTCTCGACAAGGTGCTGGGATCTTACCCACTCCTACTTATTCTAGAATCTCTTCTCATCCAAGAACAATATCTTAGAGAACACTAGTGGCACAAGGGTGAAGGTTCTTCTCATCTCAATCCTGTTCTCGTACAGTCTCTGACAGCAACGCCCAGGGAAAGAGGGATAACTTTTGGGCCCCGGGACAAACCTTTGGGAGAGACATTCGTCTTCCTAAGCAAGGTATCAACCTCACTTTCATGGCTCAAGCTCAGAATGAGCAAGCAATAAGGCCTCCAATATCTCCCACCCCCCAGAAAAAACCAACAGAGCTGAAAGCTCTGACCTGTTAGTAGTATGCCCAAGGCCAATATATTTGAGACCTAGATGTATGGATTGTGTTAAACAAACTTTATGTTTATTTAGAGATATTTTATATAATAAATGCGTATTGATTATTTTGTTCTTATTAATAAAATAAACCTTGAATATGATATTCAGCTTTATATCATCAAAGTATGTGACTTTGATAGTAATACTATAAAGTATTATGAATGATATTCTAAACCGTCCCTGATCATTCATAGGATGTTTGTGAGACAAACATACTTTATGATAAGCTATAAATATACATCAGTATGTTAGTTGATTGATGGTCGCATTTTACTGATCATGAATAAGAGTGATTAAGTCATTAACGTAAGTATATATTGGAGACCATATACTGGATTGACCCACCGTGAGAATACTACATGGTTCGTGTCATTAGTTATTCTCAGTAAAGAATGTATCTGTAATCCTTAGACTTGATTTTATCTCAGTTTCCTACATGAGAAATTTTATACTTTAATATAATCTAACATCGTCTTTAACCTGGCGGTCATAAAGATTATAATTAGGTATATAATGAATTGTGCGGAGGAAAGAGTTTAATTAAGATAGAATTTGTTCCTCTCATAAATTGAGAGAGATATCTTTAGGCCTCTTGATGATTTTATTGAAGAAATGCACGGCCATGCTCGAGTGAATTAATAAGGAGCTATTAATGTTATTTCATGTTCAATCAAATTTGGTGTCAAGAAATATTTATCGACCAACGTAAGGTTGACACATACCATGCCTTATGGATGATATAGATATCGTGTAACAAAGAGATACGATGCATGAACATAAATTAGGTTTGGTCGAATCATCTATACTTACTTAATTTGGGTAATCATGATGTCATGCTAGAGGCCGCTCATGATTTATAATCCGTTGTGATTATTGCCAACATTAAATAAACCTACAGGGTCACACACAAAGAACAACTATTGAGACGTACACAGAAAAATCATAACTTATGTGATAAGTTGTATGAAGAGCTACATAGTCACGCGACACATCCAATCCTACATCTTATATGATAAGATGTCTTGCATATATGGTTACATAGTTACTATGCATAGAGGATATGAAACATATGGACTATATAGGCACAGGAGACACCCCAAAAATAAATATAGAAAAAAGTATTTTTTTTCGTCCAATTTTTGTGAGACAAAAAGAGAGAAAATCCGATAAAACCTTCTCTTGTTATTTGTGTGATAAAAAATGAAGAACATACTAGCATATATCATTCTCTATCCATTCAAAGGGGTTGTCCGTGTGGATACCGGTAGAGGACGAAGCGAAGTGCGGCGTCTTTGTGATTCGGGTTGAAACCGTGGTTTTGTTTGGAGAATCGGTTTGTTTGGAGAATCGGTTTGCTTGGAGAATCGGTTCGTTTGGAGATCCCTTGGAGATCAGTTTGTGAGACCGGTTAGGTGAAACATTCAAAGGATCGGTTTGAAAATCGGTTTGGAATCGGGCAAAGAAAACCGTCAACCGAATTCACTTTCGATCATCACGGATTAAGCGTAATCCGAAGGTACAAAGTTATGAACTTTTCCTTGATTTAATTATAATTCACGGATCATTCTTTTGGGTTTCGAATTCGATTTTGCTTCATTTTTATTTTTTCGCTGCATTATGAATGGTAAAAACCCAACAGTGGTATCAGAGCCAAGCGAATTCCAATTAAATTAAGACCGATAAACCATTTTTGAAATATTTCTTTTGATTTTGAGGCGTTATTTTTCAATTGTTGAATTTTGATCATGAACGGTTGCGATTTCATGAAAGGATGTGACTTCATGAAATGATGCATGTGATGTATCTTGATCATGAACGGTTGCGATTTCACGAAAGGATGCAACTTCATGAAAGGGTGCATGTGATGCATCTTGATCATGAGCGGTTGCGATTTCATGAAAGGATGTGACTTCATGAAAGGGTGCATGTGATGTATCTTGATCATGAAAGGTCGCGACCTGATTGAAAGGATGTGACTTCATGAAAGGGTGCATGTGATGTATCTTGATCATCAAAGGTTGTGACTTGATTGAAAGGGTGCCTTGGATATGTCATGAAGGGATGCATGTGATGTATCGTAACCTTCGGATGGGTGTATAAATTTTATGAAAAGGTGCGGAACTACGTATATGAGTTTCGGCACTATATAAAATAAAATTTTCTTCAGGGGCGCTGCCCCTTGAAACCCTGCAGGGGTTGTGCCCCTTGACCCTGCACTCACGCATGGATTAATTGTAGACCCCGAATTTCATATTCGTAACGTCTTATACATATTTCATAAAATGGTTTAAAGTACAACATAATGCAAATAACATGGCCTATTAGATATGTGATGAATGGTTGTGATTTGTGTATGATGTGATATATGTAATATATGTATGTATGTAAAAACAGGCATGGTTCCATTCTTGGTTGATGTGATGTAATTTATTTTGATGGTTAATTGCGACGGGCATGGTTCCGTTCATTTTATATATAATATAACTACCATGATCATACACATCATGGAGATGAAGGAGTTCACCGTCCTCCTCATACGCATCATGGAGATGAAAGAGTTCACCGTCCACCTCATACACATCATGGAGATGATGGAGTTCACCGTCCACCTCATAAATATCATGGAGATGAAGGAGTTCCTCAATGCCTTGTGGTTGAATGTATCTTAGGAAATGATCTTAATGATTACCTCATTTAGATCATCAAGGCCATGTTATATCATACCATATTTATTTTATCTGTGCATGTGATGTTCTGTGATGAAATTCATGATAAAATAAAACAACTAAAACAAAAGGTTAAACATAATAATCCCTCATATAATATTGAATCATAGAAATGCCTCACATGTATCTGTACTTATCATCCCTTCGATCATGCAAAATTTGGGTATGTCAAAGCATAGTGAATTAGCATAATCTTAGGGTGATAAGAAGCGAGAAATGGTGATTCTCGATATTTAGACATGGTTAGATTCAGCTGAACTATCAAGTCAAACTTGGGTTCATATGCATACGCCGAGCATATGATGCTCATCCTATGGATTAAACAAGAGTTGTATGAGATACAATTGGAAACATTCCTAACTAAATAATTAGGTTCTAGGCGATGAGCCAAAACTCATTTGGAACTTGATGAAATATGGATCTTGGCCCACTATAAAATTTAAAGTTACAATTTCCGAATCAATACATTTGAGGATTATTGATTTGAATAAAATAGTGGGAGTTAAAATTATATTAAAATATCTCAAATCACATATTAATATAAACCTGTATTTAATTCTGTGTAGAAAATGGCAATGAACAACACATCAACTTTAACATTGTGATCCGTCGTTGAGAATGACAAACTCAATGGGAAAAACTTCCTCGACTGGCATCGAAATTTGAGAATGTTCTCAAACAAGAATGGAAGAACTATGTCCTTGAAAGGCCCATTCATGACCAGCTGGCTAACGATGCTGATCAAGAAGTAATAGACACCTATGCCAAGCATACAAGTGACTCTAATGATGTGACATGTCTCATATTAGTCACCATGGATGCCGATCTTCAAAAGCAGTTTGAAAATTGAGAGGCATTTCCAATGTTGGCACAGCTCAATGAAATGTTCCAAGAGCATGCTAGAAATGAAAGGTATAATGCACATTGTGCATTAGCAAGTTGTAAGATGGTTCCCAACTCCTCGGTGAGTGCTCATATTCTAGAAATGAAGTGGTACCTTGATCAACTTGAGAAACTAGGGGCAAAGGTTGGCAATGAGATGGCTACTGATTTGATCCTTAGGTCTCTTCCTCCGAATTTCAAGCAATTTATAATGAACTATAATATGCATAACATGGACAAGAGTCTCACGGAGTTGCACGGCATGTTGAAGAACTTCGAGGGGACTATGAAGACAAATATTGTCAACGATGTTCTCTTGGTTCAGAAAGGCAAGGGTCAGAAGAGAAAAATCAAGGGCAAAGTCAAGGGAAAAGGTAAGGGCAAGGTGGTGTCCGAACCTAAGAGCAAGAAACCCAAGGAGGATGTTTGTTTCTTCCGCAACAAATCAGGCCATTGGAAAAGAAATTGCCTGGCCTACTTGGAGGATCTAAAGAAGAAGAAGAGTAGTGAGACTACTACTTCAAGTATTAATGTTATTGAAATTAATTTATCTACTTCCTCATCTTGTGTATTAGATACCGGATGTAGTACTCACATTTGTAATAATGTGCAGGGACTGCAAAGGAGTAGAAGATTAGCGAAAGGTGAAGTTGACCTACGAGTGGGAAATGGAGCAAGAGTTGCTGCATTAGCCGTGGGCATTTATTTATTATCTTTACTTTCTGGACTTGTAATAAATTTAAATAATTGCTACTATGTACCTGCTGTGAACAGGAATATTGTATCTGTGTCGAGATTAGTTTTGGATGGTTTTAAGTTTGTTATTGAGAATAATAACTTTACCATAAGTAAAGAAAACATTTTCTATGTGAATGGTCAATTAGAAAATGGTCTTTATGTTTTAAATCTTGATCATGAACATTACAAGTCTATCTATAACATTAATACAAAGAGATTTAAATCTAATGATTTGAATCCGACATATTTCTGGCATTGTCGTTTATGACACATAAATAAGAAACGCATTTCTAAACTCCACCAATATGGACTTTTAGACTCATTTGATTTAGAATCATTTGAGACGTGTGAATCTTATTTAATAGGTAAGATGACAAAGGCTCCTTTCGCAAAGAGAGGTGAGAGGGCAAGTGAGTTATTGGATCTCATACATACAGATGTATGCGGACCAATGAGTACACCAGCTAGAGGTGGTTTTCGATACTTCATTACTTTTACTGATGACTTAAGTAGATATGGATATGTTTACTTAATGAAACATAAATCCGAATCTTTTGAATTGTTCAAAATTTTCAAGAGTGAAGTAGAAAACCAGCTAGATAAGAAAATAAAAGCACTTCGATCAGATCGAGGTGGCGAATATTTAAGCCTAGAGTTTGACGATCATCTTAAAGATTGTGGAATAGTTTCACAACTTACTCCTCCTGGAACATCTCAATGGAATGTTGTTTCGGAAAGGAGAAACCGAACTTTATTAGATATGGTTCGGTCTATAATGAGTCAAACAGATCTTCCGATATTCTTTTAGGGTTATGCCATTGAGACTGTCGTGTTCATACTAAACAGAATTCCATCAAAAGCTATTCAAAAGACTCCATATGAGATATGGACTGGGAGGAGTCCCGCATTGTCTTTTCTAAAGATTTGGTGTTGTGAAGCTTATGTGAAACGTCAAATTTTTGACAAGTTAACACCGAAATCTGATAAATGCTTATTTGTGGGATATCTTAAAGAAACTAAAGGATATTACTTTTACAACACCGAGAACAAAGTGTTTGTTGCTCGAAATGGTATCTTTTTGGAAAGAGAATTTATTTCTAAAGGAACTAGTGGGAATAAATTACACCTTGAAGAAATTCAAGATCCACTAATTGGTAATGAACAGCCATTGGAAGATCCACTAATCTCTTCAAGAGTTGATGAATCCGGTCTTGCAACACAAGATGCTCCTCGTAGATCTGGTAGAGTTCGTCATGAGCCCGAGAGATATGGATTTCTCGTGACTGATGATAAAAATGTGGCGCTCATAGATGATGAACCCACATCTTACCGAGAAGCTATAAAGGATCCTGATTCTCATAAATGGCTAGAAGCCATGAAAATTGAAATGCAGTCCATGTACGATAATCAAGTTTGGAACTTAATTGATTCACCTGAAAGTTCTAAGACCATTGGGTGTAAATGAGTTTTCAAAAGGAAAACTGACATGGACGGAAATGTGCATACCTATAAAGCGAGACTTGGTGCGAAAGGTTTCCGACAAACTCATGGTATAGACTACGATGAAACTTTCTCACCAGTTGTCATGCTTAAATCGATTAGAATTCTGCTTGCCATAGCCACATATTATGACTAGGAGATATGACAAATGGTTGTCAAAACAACTTTTCTTAATGGAAATTTACTCGAGGATGTGTATATGACACAACCCAAGGGTTTTGTTAATCCTAAATATTCTGGTAAGTTTGCAAATTGCAGTGATCCATTTACGGATTAAAGCAAGCATCTCGGAGTTGGAATCTTCATTTTGATGAAGTAATCAAAGGTTTTGGTTTTATCAAAAATGAAGATGAACCTTGTGCTTACAAGAGGGTTAGTGGGTGCGCAATAGTTTTCTAGTACTTTATGTAGATGATATATTACTCATTGGAAATGACATTCCGACTTTAACAAATGTTAAGACATTTTAAGGAAAGTCTTTTGCAATGAAAAACCTAGGAGATGCCGCTTATATACTCGGCATTAAGATCTATAGAGATAGATCTAAAAGGCTCATAGGTCTAAGTCAAAGTACCTATATTGACAAAGTGTTGACACGATTTCGAATGGAAGATTCGAAAAGAGGTTTCATACCAATGTCTCATGGCATAAAATTGAGTAAGACTCAACGTTCTGCTAATCAGGAAGAACGAAATCGCATGAATAAAATTCCGTATGCTTCGGCTATTGGATATCATGTATGCCATGCTTTGTAATAGACTAGATGTATCATATGCATTAAGTGCAACTAGCATATATCAATCTGATCCCGGTGAAAGTCACTGGACAACAGTCAAGAATATTCTGAAGTACTTGAGAAGAACTAAAGAGTCATTCTTTGTTTATGAAGGATTTGAATGTGAGCTAGTTGTAACAGATTACACGGACTCAAGCTTTCAAACCGACAATGATGATTTTAGATCGCAATCTTGTTATGTGTTTTGTTTGAATAGAGGTGCAATAAGTTGGAAAAGTTCCAAACAGGACACTGTAGCGGATTCTACGACAAAAGGGAGTACATAGCAGCTTCGGAAGCAGCTAAGGAAGCAGTTTGGATGAAGAAGTTCACTGAAGAACTCAGTGTGGTTCCTAGTATCGCAAATCCCGTGGATCTTTATTGTGACAACAATGGGGCAATCGCGCAGGCAAAGGAACCAAGATCACATCAAGAAAACAAAACACATACTTTGACGTTTCCATTTGAAGGGAGATCATTGCGAGAGGAGATATTAAAATATGCAGAGTTGATAGTGATGATAATGTTGCCAATCCGTTGACTAAACCACTTTCTCAAGCAAAGCATGAGGGTCATGCTAGGTCGATGGGTATTAGATACTTGTTAGATTCGGCTTAGTGCAAGTGGGAGATTGTTAGTAGTATGCCCTAGGCCAATATATTTGAGACCTAGATGTCTGGATTGTGTTAAACAAACATTGTGTTTATTTAGAGATATTTTACATAATAAATGCGTATTGGTTATTTTATTCTTATTAATAAAATGAACCTTGAATATGATATTCAGCTTTATATCATCAAAGTATGTGACTTTGATAGTAATACTATAAAGTATTATGAATGATATTCTAAATCGTCCCTGATCATTCATAGGATGTTTGTGAGACAAACATACTTTATGATAAGCTATAAATGTACATCAGTATGTTAGTTGACTGATGGTCACATTTTACTGATCATGAATAAGAGTTATTAAGTCATTAACGTAAGTATATGTTGGAAACCATATACTGGATTGACCCACCGCGAGAATACTACATGGTTCGTGTCATTAGTTATTCTCAAAAAGAATGTATATGTAATCCTTAGACTTGAGATTATCTCAGTTTCCCATATGAAAAATTTTATACTTTAATATAATCTAACATCATCTTTAACCGGGCGGTCATAAAGATTATAATTAGTTATATAATGAATTATGCGGAGAAAAGAGTTTAATTAAGATAAGATTTGTTCCTCTCGTAAATTGAGAGAGATATCTTTAGGCCTCTTGATGATTTGATTGAAGAAACGCACGGTCGTGCTCGAATGAATTAATAAGGAGTTATTAATGTCATTTCATGTTCAATCAAATTCGGTATCAAGAAATATTTATCGACCAACGTAAGGTTGACACATACCATGCCTTATGGATGATATAGATATCGTGTAACAAAGGGATACAATGCATGAACATAAATTAGCTTTGATCGAATCATCTATACTTGCTTAATTTGGGTAATCATGATGTCTTGCTAGATGCCGCTCATGATTTATAATCCGTTGTGATTATTGCCAACATTAAGTAAACCTACAAGGTCACACACAAATAACAACTATTGAGACGTACACAGAAAAATCATAACTTATGTGATAAGTTGTATGAAGAGCTACATAGTCAATTGACACATCCAATCCTACATCTTATATGATAAGATGTGTTGGATATATGATTACATAGTTACCATGCACATAGGATATGAAACTTATGGACTATATAGGCACAAGAGACAACCCAAAACTAAATATAGAAAAATATTTTTTTTCGTCCAATTTTTGTGAGAGAAAAAGAGAGAAAAATCCGAAAAAGCTTCTCTTGTTATCTCTGTGAAAAAAAATGAAGAATGAATACTAGCATATATCGTTCTCTATCCATTCAAAGGGGTTGTTCATGTGAATACCGGTAGAGGACGAATCGAAGTGCGGCATCTTTGTGATTCGGGTTGAAACCGTGATTTTGTTTGGAGAATCGGTTTGTTTGGAGAATCGATTTGCTTGGAGAATCGGTTCATTTGGAGATCGCTTGGAGATCGGTTTGTGAGACCGGTTAGGCGAAACATTCAAAGGATCGGTTTGAAAACCGGTTTGGAATAGGGCAAAGAAAGATGTCAACCAAATTCGCTTTCGATCATCACGGATTAAGCGTAATCCGAAGGTACAAAGTTATGAACTTTTCTTTGATTTAATTGTAATTCACGAATCCTTCTTTTCGGTTTCGAATTCGATTTTGCTTCATTTTTATTTTTCCACTACGTTATGAATGGTAGAAACCCAGCATGACCTTTATAAACTCCGTTAGATACCAACTCACATGTTTCATCTCAATAACTCCAACCCGTATTGTGAAAGGAGGTGTTTCAACTGCCTGCACTAGAATCATCTCTGTGTTAACTGCCCTTTGCCCGAAAAATACTTTGCATGTGAAAAATAAGGTCACACTCTTCTGCATTGCAGAAGGTTGAGAGATGAATACAGTGAGTTCTTCCATGAAGCACTGGATGCTCATGGAATCTTTGGTGATAAAGACCTCACGGGCCATCCTGAGATGGGCACTATCTTCTTACCTCATTCTCCCATGATAAGAGATGAGATCAGAGGATTAGAACAGGGAATCCTCATCGATGAAAGAAATACTTTGGATGAAGATAGGGAAATGATCAAGTTCCTCACTGTGAGATCCTACAAATTGAAGCATCTCAGGTTCAAGCTCACTCACCTCACTGGTAATTGTACCTCCTTATTCTCCCTAAACCACTCACTAAGGAAGTATTTCTAAATCATTTTGATGATTGAACCCCCAAGTAGAATGCCACCATTTATCTACTCAATTTCAAAGTATGGCTCAAGCTCCTTGAACCGCCCCCATTCTTTTGGAAAAAATCACTGCTATAGTGGATTCTTTCTCCTTATGGAAAACTCAGCACCCATGGTCCATTGAGAGAGGTCCCTTCCCGTGAAACTCTTTCAGTGTCCATCCTTACTCATGACCCTACCAGAGTTCCACACATTTTGGAATCAATCTATGAGGAAATTAAGTATGATGTGAGGGTGCAATTTATCAGTAGAGAGGTCCAAAGGATCATAAGCCATGAAGGTTCTACATCCACTCCTAATGGCAGTTTTGCAGTCCCGACTGGCCCTGTTGAGCATGTGCCAGTTTCCATTCATGAAATCTCCACAAGGTACAACAAACAAATCCCTCATGAACAGGAGGTCGATCAGCAGAGGATCGAGAAAACTTATGAATATAGGGGTCTGGAAATAATCCCTGAAGAAACCATCTCTCAATCCATGCCCCTAAATCTTAATTCTCTAGCTATCCAGGCTGACTAACCAGAGCCATTACATGTGGATCTTCCACTACAGTAACAAGAGGATATGATAATGGTAGATCAACCGGAGGAGGGGGCAGCCAGACTCAGTTCACTTGAAGAACACCTAAACCTAATTATGCTTGGAAATATGATGTTACATATGACACCCAGTTAGTTGTCATCCTCTCTAAACCTTCAGATGATAATACACCAGCAGGGATAAACCCTAGGATTGTAAGAGTCTCTACCGATGAAGATCATTGATAAGAGATAATTTTTCAGTCGTTTTACGCTTACCAAAAGAAATTTATAACCCTAGACTTAAATACAATAAAGTAGACAGTGGAAGTAGGGGTCGAACCACAGAGAGCTATTTAGACTAAATCAGGTAAAAAGATTACTTCTCTAATGAAAATGGACTCAACAAAAATAGAAAACTAAAATAAAGAGAAACCAAGACCGTAAATAAAACCAAACACAAGACCTAAAACAAGACACACAATTGGGGGGGTTGTTGATTGGTTGATTGCAACAAAATGAAAGTAACAAGTAAAGAGGAAACTTAGAGTAAAAATCAAGAGATGTGGTGGTTTTGTGAAATGAGGCATAGTTTTGTGTAGTGAATTTGTGTGTAACTTTATCCTTGACTATAATAATGAATTTCGAATTAATCTCTTAAGTGCAGTAAGATGAGCTCTAACCGATAAATAACTCAAACAAAAAGATAGGGTTTTAGTTTAGATGAGCTCGTAAATAAAAACACTAACCTACTTGAATATCATAACCAATTCAATAGAAATCATTGGTTATTTAAACAAATCAAAACCTCCTAAACAATGAGCTTGTTCAGAACTGTTTAGATTGTTGTGAGTTATTTGCACTTGGCTATTATTCAAATTCTAATAGAGGCTATTGAGCAAAGCAACCATAGAAATTTTGTGGCCCTTGTTAATTACTATTGAACATAGAATTGACCGAAATAAATTTAAAACAATTCATTGAGCATGAAAGATAATAAGTAAGTGAAAACAGAATAATAACCGTTCAAATGAAATTCATTATTAATGGTCTCAAAAGTTACAACACAAAAACATAAACACTAACTATGCCTCGAAGGGCTTACTCGAAATACATGGAAAATAAAGAAAATAAAATAATGATAGAACCCATTAATGAAGCGCGGATGGAAGAATGAAGCTTGCTTGACTTGCCCAACTCCAAGAGAGAGAATGATGAAGTTCAAAAGTGATTAGAATAGATGCCTTGCACCTGGTTATAACCCTCTCAAAAGGTGATCACGAGGGATGAATGAAGCCCCATGCAAAGAGTGTGAATGAGCATGGCAAAAACATGAAGAGTGAATGCAAAGTACATGATAGATCTGTCCAGAAGATGGTCAATTTGGGACACGTACATCTCTGAATTGGGCTCTAGTGATATGGAATGAATTGTGGGCCTTGTTCTGTTCTTTCCAACAGTATATAGTATGCATATAGAGAAGGCCCAGATTGTGAGTTATGGCCGAAATACTAAGCCTGTGTCGGCAGGTCCGAGTCTTGATTATTATCTCCATCTTGTGCTCCAACATATTTTCTCCAAGCTATGCTCCATCAAAATTTCACCTGAATTCACATAAATATGTCATTAGCAGTATCAACATTCAAGTTGTGATTATTATCCATATAAATAGAATATTAACACATATAATGGTGCAATATCATATATGTATAGGGTATAAAATGTGTATAATTAATGACTTATCAAATCACCCCACACTTAAACATTTGATCGTCCTCGAGCAAACATTGTAACTTGTATTGGTAAGATGGGTCCCATGTTTTTGACTCGCTCTTCACTTATATACCAGCCAATAATGATCTTTAGTCCCTTGTGTAAGATTCCATGCACTTTGGTGAAACTCGCACTCACTCTCTTTTTGTATAGTGGAATATGAATATGGAATATGTGGAGTGTCTCTCATAATAACTCTCAATTCAAATGAATCATGATTTCCTACCTTGGTCGTGAGGGGAATTCTCAAGTTATGTTTGGTGGAATATGATGGAATTTGGTGGATAATACATATATATATATATATATATATATATATATATATATATATATATATATATATATATATATATATATATATATATATATATACTACGTAATTGGTTTGCTTGTCTACTTCGCCACTTTCGGTCAAATTGTCACTTGGTTTTCTAAACTCATGTCTCTACTCTCCGAAAAGATATCGCCTATATCTCTATCTTCTTGGAATAATGAACCTTCTAATGTGCATACCTCCTAGCACCTTCAGTCATCTGGCCCAAAATGTGTCAACCTAACTGCTGGCCTGAGATGTATGACTGGGATCCACTCTTTCTCACAAATCGGGTAAACTAAGGTTTAGGCCATGTACAAGGGGAACAAGTTTGAGTCATGCAATCTTTTTTTTTTATTATTATTTTTTTTTAAGATTGTGACTCAAATCTATTAGGATTATAGAGGCCTAACTTGCCTTTGTATCAAAAATAGAGTTTACCCGAGAATCTACTCTCATAAATTTGTCTCTAAGATGCATCTCCTCACGAATACACTCGGTGCACAAAGCTCATCTACTACACATAAGCCCTCAACTTCTGACACTAACCTTTACTTCCCGTCCCCTATCTTCTTATATAATGCCTAACCCTCCTTCTCCAAAACCAAGCAACAAAGTGACTTTAGAAGCTAATAGACTTGGATATTATTTATATATATACGAGATGATATAGTGGGTTATTATGGATATTATACTATGAACAACTTGAGCTCCGGGTCACGGTCCAATGGTAAGTCCTCACATAATTTCTCGCGCAAATCCCTAAATTATTGGCACTCAAACAACAAATCGAGTTCACCAGTGACAAAAGATCCCTAAACCAACGACCTCAATTCTTCTTGAACTGATCTATATGATCCTTTTGATTCCAAACAAGTTCCTCCACATTATTCAATAAAGTTTACAGTTCTCTCTCAATCCTTTTGATTTTTAATTGGGCATTTTTTTTTAATTTGAGGCTTAAAAATGGGTTTGTATTATTTTATTTATTTATTATTTTTTTTTAACTACCTAACATGCAATAAAGACTCCACCCCACACTTAACCTTTTACTCGTCCCCGAGTAAAGCTAAGCACAAAGTAGTGATGCAATGCAAGAAAAAGAAAATAAACAAAGAAAAACACAACCTTTATTCGCAGGGTTGCCTCCCAGTAGCGCCTCTCTTTAACGTCGTTGGCCCGATGTTTCCATCTCCTCAAGCAGTGGATGCTGGCTCTCCAAGCTTGTGAATGTCAATCCAGCTCGCATCGAAACTCTCATGAAACCGCTTCAACCGGTGTCCGTTGACCTTGAAGACTTTCCCTGAATCCAGACCCTGAATTTCTGCTGCACCATAATCGAACAATTTGGTCACAAGAAAGGACCCTATCCACCTACTTTGTAGCTTGCCCGGGTGTAATTTGAGTCTTGAGTTAAACAGCAACACCTTGTCACCCACTTTGAAATCCTTGTGGGCAAGCTTCCTGTCATGATACACCTTGGTCTTCTCCTTGAAGATTCGGGAGTTCTCATACGCGTCATTTCGGATCTCCTCTAACTCTTGGATTTACAACTTCCGGTTGAGTGCATCGTTTGGGTAATCTAGATGGCACTTCTTGATGCCCAATAGGCTTTGTGCTCGAGTTCAACCGGAAGATGACTGTAATGTGCATTTTTATACACATTTTTAGGGTATTTATCATCTCAAATTCAATCGAATTTCACATAAAATGTATGAAAAAGACTCATAACTCATGAAACATAATTTGAAACCTCTTAATACATTTTTGTGTTATTTTACAGGCGAAAAGGCCATAAAAAGAAGGATTGGAGGACTTATTCGAAAGTCAACTCCAAAAGAAGCACCATAACGCAAATAATGGGCCAACGATGGCCAAATTATCCCTAAAACTCTCACATTTCCCATACACATACTTCTCTAACCTTAAACGATAAACAACGTCGGTGGAAAAGACCAAACATTGGAACGAGTAAGAAACGACCACAAAACGTTATGAAAACGTCAACTGTCTCATGACGTTTTTCAGCCGAACCGATACGTAAACCGACCACGTTCGGTCCCAAAACAGAGAAGAAACGTCCATGTTTTTCATGACGTTTCGTATCGGAATGTAATGTTCCAAAAAAAATGGATCCTAACCATCGTTGTACACCTCAAAATAAACCTAGCAGCGAAAGAATAGCGGAAAAAAAAATGACGCATCAAAATTCTGGTCAACCGTCGTAGTCGCAGTCAACTCTTTCTCTCTCAAAAGCGCGGATTTTCCGAAATGCTCGGAATTGAACAAACTCACTATCATTTGACTTGTCTTGATAAGACAAGCACAAGGGTATCATTCATCATCGCTGGAATGGCCAGAGTTGGCCGCAAAACGCGAAAAACCTCCTGTCAGCCCAAAAATAACCAATTTCGAGCTGCAGTGTTCTCAAGCTTTCCATTTCCTCTACAAACCTTTTTTTGAAATAATTCCAACGCCATTCTCTTCTACTTACTCCTCTCTTTCCAACCATATAAAGAACTCATAAAATGATGAAGAATTGAGTGAGATAATCGAGTTTGAAATAAGTATTCGATGAAATTGAATTCTGTTTTTGCTGAAATAACTCAATTCGAGCTGAAAATTCTCAACTCCATAACTCATGCCACAGACCTCCGTTTCACGTAAAATCAATTCCATTCTCTTCTTCTCTCTTTTCTCTTTCCATGGATATGAAGAACACCAAAAATGATGAAGAAATGAGAGAGATATTTGAGTTTGAAGTGATGTCACTAAACCGTTCGACGAAATTCCAGATTTCAAAATAACCGCCAAATACTAAAATTCGAAATTCTCCCTCATTTTTCAACGGAATACAACGAAATTCGGTCCAAATCTTCAGTACAGTTCCCTGATCCTCCTAAGCCAATCACAAGCCCCAAAATATCCCTCAACTCTCTATATAAAGAACCGTATTTCAATCCATCAAAGGACGCTCTTTCATCCAATCTCTCAAATCAGTCATTCTCCCACTCTCCTTAACTTATACACCACTCTCCATTCATCTTCTCTAACCTCTACAATCTCCATTAATGAGTTTCAAGCTTTCTTGAGCTCTAATTTTCATTTTTGAGTGAAATCATGCAATTTGGGGCTGATTTGGGGAAAATTCGAATCGGTCGATTCTAGCTTGAATTGAGGTGCAATTGGAGCTTCAAATCAACTCAAGGAAGGTCCTAGCTTGGATTTCTCATTGTGGTTTGATTAAATCCTCCTTAGATTCTTTCTTTTTCTCCTAATTTTAGTAATCTGAATTTTTTGTGTAAAATGATGAATTTGAGATCGAATCGTGTTTGTTTAATCATGATTGAGTAGATCTGTGTGTAGGGATAGATATTTGTGAAGGAATCACTTGAAAATTTGACTAATTTGTATAATTGTTCATATATCACTATTAAAAATGAAAATCGTTGATTTGATTGATTTGGCTGAATTTATTAGATCAATTAGACCTATAATTGCGTGTGTATTATGACCAATTAGTCATTCAAGGTCTTGGCTGAGAATTTTGATTGATTAATTGAAATTTTGGATTGAATTTTATGATTTGAACATGAGTTGGCTGATTTTTGTTTAGATCCAATCTTCGGTCCATTAATTGAGTTTTTCTAGCTTGAATTTACTTAAACTTGTTATACAAATCTTGAAGATTGAATATTCAGTGATTAAGGATGGTATTCTTGATCAAATACTCTTAAAAATCCTACTTTTAAACCAAAAATCAAACCCTAACCAGTTTCTGTTTGCTGCTGTTTCATCTCTGTTTTTTCAGTCGTTATCCCTTAATTTCGTGTCCAATTAAAATATTAAAAATTAAATAAATATTTTTAAAATTTAGTTCTCATTTAGTAGATTTTCAAACCAAATTTTGCCCAATTCCCATTTGTAATCTGTGAGATATCAATTTTCTAATTTTGTAATATTTATGTTTTTAAACTTTCAGTCCAGATTTACTGTTTCTTTTCTTCTGAATTTTTAAAAATATAAAAATAAATACTAAAAATACAATAATAGTCCTACTGGAAGTATTTTAAAGTGTAGAATCCAAATATGAATTTTAAGATATTAGTTGTTAAATCAGATTAGGAGATATACCAACTTTTGTGAGTATTGGTATGTCAGAACTAGTTTCTGGTCCAGATCTGAATTTTCATTATAAATCCCAAACTACAAAACATAATTATATGAAATTTTAACAGATAATCTAAAACTTGATAATTGAATTTCGGTATAAATTTTGGAATTTTTCAAGACTTGGTGATTTTTCTATAAATTTCTGAAGTTACTGTTGAATTAAGTATGAATCTGAAGTAAGATCTGGATTTAAACTACAAATATCTCGAAATTTTTGAATAAAATAGAAATACCAGTAAAGTACCATATCATAGATCTCTCTTTCTAGTTTCCAACGGTATCTTGTGTGTTGGAATCGGAGTTTATTTGGTCAAGTTACGAATTAAAACACCAAAGTGTGACGTGCTGAATTTTTACAATAAGGCTGAAAATAAGATAATTACAAGATTCTATACTAAAGAATAATCATTGAGACTAGTTAATACTTGAGGCCACACCTCCTTGTGTTCGACCCCTAAACTCATTACCACTCATACTCGTAATTGATTAATAGGGAAATATAAATTGTTTTGTTAAATTGTGTGAAATTCAACGACGGTTTTAACGCGATTTACAATGACAAGCCTTTCCATAGACTAGCCGATAAGGGGACATGCCTACAGGGGACTTGAACGCAGTCCTGTAAGCCCAGAGTGTGTCATTTAGCCGAAGACTCCAGTCTTTCCTGGTGGGGTTCACCACTTTCTCCAAAACGCCTTTGATCTCCCTATTCGAAAGCTCTGCTTGGCCATTAGTTTGAGGGTGGTAAGCTGTCGAGGTTTTATGTGTGACATGGTATTGCTTCATTAATGCCTCGAAACTCCGGTTGCAGAAATGGGTTCCTCTATCACTGATGATGACTCTCGGGACCCCAAACCTACTAAAGATCTGGTCCTTGACAAAATCCACGACTGTTTTTGCATCTGCCCGTTTTGTGGCCTTGGCCTCAACCCACTTGGAGACATAATCGACTGCCAGGAGGATATACTCAAAGCCATATGAGGGAGGGAAAGGTCCCATAAAGTCGATACCCCACACTTCGAAAATCTCACATGCAAGAATATACTTCATCGGCATCTCGTCTCTCTTGGTTAGTCCTCCCGTTCTCTGGCATCGCGCGCATGATTTTACGAAGAAGTAAGCATCCTTATGGAGAGTGGGCCAGAAGAAACCACACTCAAGGACCTTAGGAGCTGTCCGCTTAGCGCCAAAGTGTCCTCCACACTCCAGAGAGTGACAAAACTCCAGCACGGATCTGACCTCATTATCTGGTATACATCTCCGAATAATTTGATCCGCGCAAATCCGAAAGAGGTAAGGCTCATCCCAAATATAAAATCGAGAATCATATCGGATTCGATCGGCCTGTGCACGTGTAAGATCCTCTGGTAGGTCTTTAGCCACCAGGTAATTCACTATATCAACATACCATGGTGTATAGCTTTGCACGGCATATAGATATTCCTCAGGAAAGAATTCCGATATTGGGGTACCCTCCTCAATACTCATAGGAAGGCGGCTAAGGTGATCTGCAACTAGATTCTCTGATCCTCGATTATCTCTAATCTCCAAATCAAACTCCTGGAGCAACAATATCCAGCGAAGAAGTCTCGGCTTGGATTCCTTCTTCTTGAAAAGATGCCTCAACGCGGCGTGGTCAGAGTATATAATCACCTTAACCCCTAAGAGATAGGACCTAAATTTCTCCAGTGCAAAAACAATGGCTAGCAGCTCTTTTTCTGTAGTTGTATAGTTGCACTGAGCATCGTCTAAGGTCCTGGAGGCATAAGAGATAACATGGGGTTCTCGCCCATCCCGCTGCCCAAGGACAGCTCCAACTGCCCTATCACTCGCATCGCACATGATCTCGAAAGGCAGATTCCAGTCGGGAGCTTTAATGATAGGGGCAGAACATAATTTCTCCTTGAGAGGGTCGAATGCCGCTTTGCACTTCTCATTAAACTCAAAAGAAGTCTCTTTTTGGAGAAGAAGACAAAGAGGTTGAGCGATTTTTGAGAAATCTTTGATGAAACGCCTATAATCCGGCATGACCAAGAAATGATCGAATGTCCTTCACACTGGTTGGGTACGGAAGGGATCTAATGATATCGATCTTTGCTTTATCCACTTCAAGACCCCGAGAGGAAACCACATGGCCTAAGACTATGCCCTGATCCACCATGAAATGACATTTCTCATAATTCAGGCACCAGGTCAGTCTCCACGCACCTTTGAAGAATCGTCTTTAGGTTTCCCAAACAGTCATCGAATGAGTCACCATAGACGGTGAAATCATCCATGAAAACCTCAATAATTCGGGTGACATAATCAGAGAAGATGGACATCATACATCTCTGAAATGTACCGGGTGCGTTACACAATCCAAAGGGCATGCGCCTATAGGCAAAGGTGCCAAAAGGGCACGTGAAGTTGTTTTTTTCTTGATCCTCGGGGGCGATGGCTATTTGAAAGTAACCAGCGAAGCCATCTAAGAAGCAGTAATGGTGGAAATGGTCTTTCCGGGTGGAAATGGTATTTGAAAGCAAGGCGCTCGAGCATCTGGTCAATGAAAGGAAGGGGGAAATGGTCTTTCCGGGTGGCAGTGTTTAATTTGCGATAATCAATGCATACTCGCCATCTATTTTGTGCTCTCGTAGGAACTTTTTGACCATCCTGATTCTCAATTATCGTAATACCAGTTTTCTTGGGCACCACATGGATTGGTGACACCCATTGTGAATCAAAGATAGGGTATATGATTCCTGCATCAAGGAGTTTGATGATTTCCTTCTTGACCACTTCCATCATTGGAGGATTTAGCCTACGCTGATGCTCACGGGATGGTTTAGATCCATCCTCCAACAATATCCGATGCATACATGTAGAGGGGCTGATTCCCTTAATATCAGCCAGAGTCCATTCAATCGCAGTCTTGTGGTCCCTCAAGACATTAACTAACTTCTCTTCATGAGTAGCAGTGAGGCTACTAGAGATGATCACTGGAAGAGTGTCTTCTTTACCCAAGTATGCGTACTTGAGATGAGCAGGTAGAGGTTTTAGGTCAAGAGATGGGGGATTCACAATGGAAGGTTTGGTGGGCTCAAGAGAGGGTTTCAAGTCTATCAAGGGAGAAGAAGAAGAAGAGGAAGAAGTCTCTCCAATGGCCAAGGCAGATAGACTTTGAAGAAGGTCCTGCTCATCTGGAGAGAGATCAAGAATGGTCTCGAGCAGATCTATGAACTCAAAAGAGGATAAGTAGTCGACACACTCATCAACTGGGTCGCTGGTGCAAATAGCGGAGACATGCTCGTCAGAAGGATGCTTGATAGCATCAAAGATGTTGAAAGAGATGTTCTCGCCGTCAAATTTCATAGAAAGAGTGCCATTGTTCACATCGATCTTGGTTCGGGCAGTTTTAAGGAAGGGTCTTCCCAAAAGAATGAGAGTCGAACTCGGTGAGCTATCAGACTCATCCATACGCAGAATATAGAAATCTGCAGGGAAGATAAGGCCATTGACCTTAACAAGGACATCCTCTATAACTCCCTCTGGCACAGCAGTAGAACGATCGGCGAGTTGAAGGATCACCTCGGTCTTTTTCAAAGGTCCTAAACCGAGGGAAGAATAGATAGAAAAGGGCATGACATTGATAGATGCCCCAAGATCAAGCATGCACCGAGCAAATTCATGGTGCCCAATGCTGCAAGGAATGGCAAACATGCCAGGGTCTTTTTGCTTCTCTGGAAGCTTCTTACGAATAACCGCAGAGACATTCTCACTCATTGTTACTCTCTCATGACCATTTAGCTTTCTCTTATTCATACACAAGTCCTTGAGAAATTTCGCATAGCGAGGGAATCGACGAATGGAATCGAGTAGTGGAATGTTCAGTTCCACTTTCTTGAAAACCTCTAGGATATCTCTCTCTGCCTCATCCTTTTTTGTGTTAACCGCTAGACTGCTAGGAAAAGGGGCTCTAGGTTTATAAGGTGGTATTTCCTTGGACTTTCCTTTCATCTTCTCGGATTCCGGCTTAATTACTTCAATCTCTCCTTCACCTTGCATGTTTCCTTTACTCCCTTCTATTTCTTTACCACTTCTTAAGGTGATAGCACATGCATTCTCACGGGGGTTTAGAGTTTGGGAAGGAAGTTGTGAGGACCCCTGAGTTTTTAACTGGTTTAATTCAGAGGATATTTGAGCAATTTGGGTGCCCGGATGTGTTAGGGCACTTTTTGTATCCTTCGAAAAGAAGTAGTTGATGTGGCCAAGGAGGTCACAATGTCAGAAAGACTTTTCAAAGCAGGGTCAATTGGAGGTGAAGAAGAAGAAGAATTTTGATTATGGATTTGAGGAGGTTGTTGTGGGTTTCCTGGGTCACGCCAACTGACGTTTGGGTGATCACGCCATCCAGGGTTGTACGTTTTGGAATAGGGATCATAATTACGGTTTTGACCCCCATTTGAATTTTCGTGTTGGTTTAGCTTGAAGATGCCGCAAGCTGTGGACGTGACTTTCTCCTCATCGTGGAGTGTTGGGCACGCATCAGTGGTGTGTCCTGTCTGAGTACAGGCACCGCATGCTTTTACTTCCATTTTGGTTCCCATGAATGACGCCATCATATTAGCCAAGCTATCTAATTTGGCGTCCATACCATTCACTCGCTTCTCCAAATCACAGTCTCTAATATCACTAACTCCCCTAAGTCGAGATCTGGTTCTACTAGATTGGGCATTTTTTGCCATGGTTTCTATCAAGGTTCGTGCTTGCCTAACGGTTTTATCTATGAAAGCACCCCCACTATCAGAATCTACATTATCCCTAGTCTCTTGAAGCATCCCATCATACAAGTGTTGAATCAAGAGATTCTCTGGGACTTGATAGTTGGGACATTTTGCACACAACTTCTGGAAGCGATCATAGTACTCGTAGAGGGTTTCCCCTACTTCTTGTTGAATACTACAAATCTGCTTCCTAATAGAAGCGGTAAGAGAGACAGGAAAATACTTGTCTAGAAACAACTTTTGAAGTTCTACCCAAGTTGTTGGAAAAGGTGCCAGATGATACTACCAGTCCTTTCTTTGGTCCTCGAAGACTCGTATGAAAACGATCGCAGCTTGTAAGGACCTTCATCTTCAATCTCTGCCGGCATCATTGTTGCGGTGATATGGTTGAACTCCCGCATGTGAGAGTGCGGATCCTCTCCGGCGCTCCCATTGAAAGTCGGGTAATAATTGAAGAAGACCCGTATGGATCTTAAAATTCGGGACCGGTGGTAATACAATACCATACTGGTTGGTAGCAAAATCGAAGGTAGACAAGTCCCTAAGTGTCCTATCCTCAAAATTAGCCATGACTGTAGTATTACCTCTTGTAGCGTGAGGAGGAGCTGGTGGAGTAGGAGCTTCGCTTCCGCTGTCCAAGTTCTCCACCTTTTCAGTTTCTTCGGCTGCTTTCGGTGTTTCCGGAATTGCTCTTCTTCGCTCCAGGTGTGTTCTCTCAATCTCCGGATCTAGTGGTGTAAGTGGAAGATTAGAACTACGAGTAGCTTTCATGGACTGGAATCAAGTGTAAGAGAGAGAATTAGTGAATGCAAGTAATGCAGACTCAAAGTGAAAATAAATAGTATGACTGACTCTGACAAAAAGTGAAAAAGATAACAAAGGTAACGAAAGTGTGACTCTGACAAAAAGTAAAAAAAATGTTACTGACAAAAAGTAATACGAATTTGGTTTATTTTGACACAAATGCAGACTACCGTACTACACAAGAGAAGTGTGAATATTGACCTAGACTAGTCGCGTTGCTAGCTCCCCGGCAACGGCGCCATTTTGATAAGAGATAATTTTTCAGTCGTTTTACGCTTACCAAAAGAAATTTGTAACCCTAGACTTAACTACAATAAAGTAGACAGTGGAAGTAGGGGTCGAACCACAGAGAGCTATTTAGACTAAATCAGGTAAAAAGATTACTTCTCTAATGAAAATGGACTCAACAAAAATAGAAAACTAAAATAAAGAGAAACCAAGACCGTAAATAAAACCAAACACAAGACCTAAAACAAGACACACAATTGGGGGGTTGTTGATTGGTTGATTGCAACAAAATGAAAGTAACAAGTAAAGAGGAAACTTAGAGTAAAAATCAAGAGATGTGGTGGTTTTGTGAAATGAGGCATAGTTTTGTGTAATGAATTTGTGTGTAACTTTATCCTTGACTATAATAATGAATTTGGAATTAATCTCTTAAGTGCAGTAAGATGAGCTCTAACCGATAAATAACTCAAACAAAAAGATAGGGTTTTAGTTTAGATGAGCTCGTAAATAAAAACACTAACCTACTTGAATATCATAACCAATTCAATAGAAATCATTGGTTATTTAAACAAATCAAAACCTCCTAAACAATGAGCTTGTTCAGAACTGTTTAGATCGTTGTGAGTTATTTGCACTTGGTTATTATTCAAATTCTAATGGAGGCTATTGAGCAAAGCAACCATAGGAATTTTGTGGCCCTTGTTAATTACTATTGAACATAGAATTGACCGAAATAAAAAAGTGAATGCAAAGTGCATGATAGATCTGTCCAGAATATGGTCAATTTGGGACACGTATATCTCTGAATTGGGCTCTGGTGATATGGAATGAATTGTGGGCCTTGTTCTCTTCTTTCCAACAGTATATAGTATGCATATAGAGAAGGCCGAGATTGTGAGTTATGGCCGAAATACTAAGCCTGTATCGGCAGGTCCGAGTCTTAATTATTATCTCCATCTTGTGCTCCCACATATTTTCTCCAAGCTATGCTCCATCAAAATTGCACCTGAATTCACATAAATTATCAACATTCAAGTTGTGATTATTATCCATATAAATAGAATATTAACACATATAATGGTGCAATATCATATATGTATAGGGTATAAAATGTGTATAATTAATGACTTATCAATCATCTTCACTGGAACCTCTCGCCAGTCAGGAATGACAAAAAGTGTTAAGAGGAAGTTTCAGAAACATCCCAAGTCCTGGAGAAACTGGAGAGCATGCATGCGCCAAATTCAAATTGGAAGAAGAAATGACTCTCTCACTGACTGATGGGACTGAGGTTTGTCTGATGGGGCCCACTGTTGATGCTGGAGGGAATGATAAGGGAAACAGCTCCCTTTGGCATGCATCGGATGAACCGATAATGATGATTACCTACCCGTCCTTCAATAAAAATATGACACGTGACGTGGTTATATCTGAAATCAAATTTCAAATCCCACTTTATCTCCCCCAATACAACCTCCCTCAATGCATTTAATGCACATTCTTTCAAAAAATTCAATAACACAAATACAAAAGATTTGGACCCTATTTCTAAACAAAATCCTCCCCTCCAATGTCCAACTTTTTTCAAAGGAAGGTGGTTAAGTCATATAATTTAATAAAAGAAAAAAAAAGAAATTGGTTAGGATCCCAAACCAATTCAAACAAATAAAAACTAAAGTTAGCTAACCCTATCAAACTCAAAAAATCAAATTTAACAAAAAACTCAAATGATAACTCCGAAGAGATTCCTCTCAGAAGAAGCTAACTATTTAATGGAATCATTCGCTCGCCTGAAAAAAGAAACAAAAATCTATAGTCCATAAAAATATTGAACAACAAGCTGCCAGAGAGGGCATCTTTGAACAATTAGTAATTGAAAGCCTGACTCTCATACCTCTCACTGACAATGCATGCAACAAAATAGAGAAATTTGTCGGTCAGAACCACGTTTGGTTCTGGTAAGAGGAGACGAGGCAAGATGATAAGGGAAAAGACAAGGAGCCAAGGATGATGACTCATCAAAGGATGAGTCTGCTGCCTTGAGATATGACTCAGAAGCTTTCTTTTGTTGAGATGAATTCTCATTTTATTTCTCTTTTGCTTAAGTTTTTATGGATTTAGTAAAGTTTTGTAATATTAATCTTTTGACTTGGAATGTTAGAGGGTTGGGAACTGATGACAAATGTAATATTGTCCGTGAGACTGCTAGAATATCTAAGTACAATATTTTGTGTATTTAGGAATCTAAATGGGATGATGTTAATATTTTTAAGGTTAAGAAAATTGCACCAACTTATTCATCTAATTTCTTCCATCTAAATGCCATAGGCTCTAAGGGGGGAATTATAACTATGTGGAATGACTCTTTCTCTCTTATCAGCGCCTTTGATACTGCTCACACTTCTAATGTTATGCTTAAAGATAATACACTCTACTTGAGTTCTTACTCTCCAACATATATATACCATCTAAGGACAATTAGAAAGCAGACCTTTTGGTTGAAGTAGCTAATCTTAAGGCAACCTACTCTCAACTTCCTTGCACGATGCTTGGAGATTTCAACCTTCTCAGACAAAGAGATGAGACTACCCCCGCCACTTTTAATAACATGCTCTCTATTGAGTTAAACAATTTAATTTATAACCTTGACCTAAAAGAGGATCCTTACAACTCTAGGCAATTCACCTGGTCCAACAAGAGACCAAATCCGTGCCTATTTAAACCTGACAGAATTTTTAACTCTTCCCTTCTTGTCCTCTCTTTTATGACAGTATCTCTAGTGGACGTGCCAATAACTACTTCAGATCATGCTCCTCTTCTCTTCTCTTTAACCACTCCTAGATAAGATGTCAATAAAATAGCTAAAATTGAAAAGTCATGGGTTATCCAAATCCGGGACAAAGTAAAAGAACTCAGATCTCTTTCTTCTAATGAGTTTCAACTAAGGATTAACCTCAAGGAGTTAATCTTCCCCTTGACCAAGCTCTTAGAAAAGAACTGACAATAAAGATCTTCCTGAGAGTGGATCAAATTAGGAGACATGAAAAACTCCTACTTTCATAATAGCCTCCCAAAGAAGCAAGTCTAACAGCACACATAAACTAATTACCATTGGCCCCGATGGCTAAGAGCACACTCTCTCTGCTTCAAATGACATCCTCCTGACAATGCAGGTCAATTATAATTCTCCCTTTCGTTCTTTTGCCCATTCTAACAACTCTTCTGATAGCATTGATTAAAACAAGGCTTTCTTCAATCATTTGCTAATGATCTAGCCCAGCTGGACAAACCAATAAATGAGCAAGAAGTCAGGGAAGCAATCTTTTCCATGCAAAAAGAAAAATCATCAAGTCTTAATGGTCTTCCAACTGAATTCTTGATTAAATGTTGGGAGTTAATTAAACATGATCTCATGTGGCTCATCCAGGGGTTCTCTGAAAGTTGAGCTAATCTGTGAAGAATAAATGAGGCTGCAATCACCCTCATTCCAAAAGGAGAAGGAGCTTGCTATGTCAACCAATTCAGACCTATAAGTGTCACTAATGCACTAATAAAGATCATTTCTAAGCTCATGTCATCAAGATTGCAGAACCATGTTGAATTGTTAATTCACCCAAACCAATCAGTATTCATTCGTGGAAGATCAATCATTGAATCTTATATGGTGGCAAGAGAGATAGCCAATTATGCAGATCACATTAATCTCCCAATCTTGCTACTTAAAATAGATTTTAAAAGCGCTTTTGGTATTGTCAAGTGGGACTTCCTCCTTAAAGTTCTGTCAGCTAGAAGATTCCCTCCTAAATGGATCCAATGTGTACATCCCCTTCTTAAAACTTCCTCATTTTTCCTAAAGATCAATGGACATGAGAGTCCTCCTTTCTTCTATACTAAAAGGGTCATGCAATGTGACCCTCTCTCTCCCCTCATGTTTAATTTTATTATGGATGTTTTGCAATCTATGCTTGAAGAGCTTAGGACGTTAATATCTCCTCATCACATCATCCAGCCTCACATGCTCCATTTTGCTGATGACACAACCTATTTATGTGAGGCCTCACCTCAAAACCTCAGGTTAGCCATCTTTTGCTAACATGAGTGGGTTACACATCAACAATGACAAGAGCTCCTTTTTCTCTATTAGCATTTCACAACACTTTCATGCCACCTTAGCCCAGATCTTGGAATATTCCATGAAGGAATTTTCCATCACCTCTGGGGATGCCTTTAACCCTGAAAAATCTACCCAATCAATACTACTTCCACTTCTAAACAGCATACAAAAGAGGCTTGACGAATGGAAGGGTAAGATGCTATCTTATGGGGGAAGATTAACCTTGATTCAATCGGTATTAATCCCTATCCCGAACTATCACATGCAAGCAATAACATTACCTAAATGGTTCATATTAGAGGTGAAAAGAGTCATGAGAGCATTCTTATGGCGAGGGGATGAGCTCTGTCTTATGGTGGTCATTGCCTAGTAACTTGGAAGAAACTGGTACAGCTTAAGGCTCATGGAGGACTAGGAATCATTGATATTCCTACTTAAAATAAAATCATGTCCCTCAAATGGATATGGAAACCAGACTCCTTTTGGTCTAGGACTCTTAAAACTCTCTACAACTATACTCCCTCTTCTCATTATCATGCCTTGCCATCCAATAGCTCCTTCTATCTCAATGATCTCCTAGAATTCCTTCCTATAACTTCATCATCAGTCATGATCAAGTTGGAAAATGGAGAATTAACCTCTTTCTGGATTGATAAATGGCACCCTGAAAGGCCTCTAAAAGATCAATGTTCTCTATTATTCTCTCAAGAACAAAACAAGGAGACATCCATTTAGGAGATTTTAAAGCCCAACGGGACCCAACAATCTCCTTTGTAACTAAAAATCCTACCCTAAATAGTCAATCCAGGAAGATTAGTGATATACTCTCAATAATCCACCGGACAGACCAGGTTGATAAGTTGTCATGCAGATGGAATAGCTCAGGGAAGTTGATAAGTCATTAATTATACACATTTTATACCCTATACATATGTAATATTGCACCATTATATGTGTTTAAATGGATAATAATCATAACTTGAATGTTGATACTACTAATAAGATATTTATGTGATTTCAGGTGCAATTTAGATGAAGCATAACTTGGGGAAAAGAAGTTGGAGCACAAGAGAGAGATAATAATCAAGACTCGGGCCTGCCGATACAGTCTCAGTATTTCGGCCATAACTCATAATCTGGGCCTCCTCTATATGCATACTATATACCGTTGGAAAGAAGAGAACAAAGCCCACAATTAATTCTATATCACCAGAGCCCAATTCCGAAGTCTACATGACCCAAATTGACCATCTTCTGGACAGATCTTTCATGCTCTTTGCATGCACTCTTCATGCCTTTGTCATGCTTCCTTCACACTCTTTGCATGGATCTTCATTCATCCCTCATGATCACTTTTTGAGAGGGTTATATAACCAGGTGCAAGGCATCCATTCTAATCACTTTTGAACTTCATCATTCTCTCTCTTGGAGTTGGGCAAGTCAAGCAAGCTTCACCCTTCCATCCACTCTTCATTAATGGGTTCTATCATTATTTTATTTTCTTTATTTTCCATGTATTTCGAGTAAGCCCTTCGAGGCATAGTTAGTGTTTATGTTTTTGTGTTGTATCTTTTGAGACCATTAATAATGAATTTCAGTTGAACGGTTATATTCTGTTTTTATTTACTTATTATCTTTCATGCTCAATGAATTGTTTTAAGTTTATTTCGGTCAATTCTATGTTCAGTAGTAATTAACAAGGGCCACAAAATTCTTTTGGTTGCTTTGCTCAATAGCTTCCATTAGAATTTGAATAATAGCCAAGTGCAAATAACTCATAACGAACTAAACAAGTTCCGAACAAGCTCATTGTTTAGGAGGTTTTGATTTGTTTAAATAACCAATGATTCCTATTGAATTGGTTATGATATTCAAGTAGGTTAGTGTTTTTATTTACGAGCTCATCTAAACTAAAATTCTATCTTTTCGTTTGAGTTATTTATCGGTTAGAGCTCATCTTACTGCACTTAAGATATTAATTCCAAATTCATTATTATAATCAAGGATAAAGTTACACACAAATTCACTACACGAAACTATGGCTCATTTCACAAAACCACCACATCTCTTAGTCTTTACTTTAAGTTTTCTCTTTATTTGTTACTTTCATTTTGTTGCAATCAACCAATCAACAACCCCCCAATTGTGTGTCTTGTTTTAGGTCTTGTGTTTGGTTTTATTTACGGTATTAGTTTCTCTTTATTTTAGTTTTCTGTTTTTGTTCGAGTCCTTTTCATTAGAGGAGTAATCCTTTCACCTAGTTTTAGTCTAAATAGCTCTCTGTGGTTCGACCCCTACTTCCACTATCTACTTTGTTGTAGTTAAGTCTAGGGTTATAAATTTCTTTTGGTAAATATAAACGACTGCAAAAATACCTCTTATCAGGGAAGTTCACAACAAAATCTGCTTATAACTTCCTCTTCAAAACCACCACGAGTAAAGATGGTTCAAAATGTCTTGGAAGGTTAAAACTCCTACCAAAGTGAAATTTTTCCTTTGATTACTGCTTTGGAATAAGCTTCCAGCTCAAGAAAACTTACATAATAAAGGGTGGAATGCAGCCTCATACTGTGTGATGCATAACTCTAATGAAGAGGAAACTGTGGATCATCTCTTCTTGCATTGCTGCTATGCAAGAAGAATATGGAGGTTACTCTCTTCTACCTGCCCAAGTTCACATGAAGACACATTAGCATTTTAGAGGAAATTCAAAAACCAAGCACAACAGAAGGAAGGAAAAAGACAGAAAGACAAACTATGGGCAGCTGCAGTGTGGAACATCTAGAAGCAAAGAAACAACAAAATCTTCTCAAAACTAATGCCACCTTCAAGAATTTCAGCTTGGATCATGCAGGAAAGAACACTGTGGTGGAGCTCCATATGATCAAAATTCCAAAGTGGATGGACCCGAAGTGGTATAGCCTAGGATCAAAACTAGATTTTTCATTTCTAAGAATTTTTTAAAAACGTTGTAATAAGATTTATATCAAACTCTTTAATTTTAATTTAATCAGCAAGTCAACAGGCAATCGCCTGCTTGAGATTTAAAAAAAATAAAAATAATAATAATAATAATAATAATAATAATAATAATAATAATAATAATAATAATAATAATAATAATAATAATAATAATAATAATAATAATAATAATAATAAATGTGAATAGATAGTTGAATTAAAGGGGTATCGCTAATTAGAAGGCTATTTTGACATTGTTGATGTATTCATGGGCTCTGAGCAAGATCACATGTAGTTCTTTGTAAAATTGAGTGAATTTGACACACAAAAAAAATTAGATTCTTCTGTAAGAGTGTCCATGCCATAGGATTTGAGCGCTAACTTTTTGCATATCAATCAAGATATTGAACCATCTTTTTACAATTCTAGAAAGAGTTTGACAACTCTTATGGTGTTTTTTCTTTTCTGAAATAATATATGATTAATGTAATGAAAAGAGCCAAGTTTTTTGCTTAAGAAATAAAAAGAGAGCTTAATGGGTCATCATTAGTCTATCCTTTTTCTTTAATTTGGATAATTTTTGTACCCCTAAATTTCAATCATGATACCCAACATCGGACCCTTGTAGAACCATTTTAAGAGTTTATGATTTTCTTTCTGGGTAGGATTTATATGTTTGAACATTTGAAATGCAATAATTTATTTAATATACAAATTAAACGTGCATTTGCTTCTCATATTTGAAGAAAAACTAGCGGTACCCTATCTCCGCTTCGGGATGATGTAATGTAATTTTATTATCATATAAAAAATGTATAAATTTTTTTTTATTGGATTCCATTATTATAACAAATTATCATCTTTGCTCTAACGAAATAATTTTAAAATATTATTATTAAGAATTTATGTTTAGATAAAATTTTGTATTATAAAAAATATTAATCACATTATTATAAATCTTAGTATTATTAAAATATAGTGTCGTGCCAAAAATATAATGTTTATACATTTGGGCATTTATTACGATATCCACTTAAGAATATAATGTTTTTAGCATTATTTATTTTGTTTATGTTTGTTTTAGGCCAAAATTCTAAAAAATAACACAACAACATTACAAAGACTCATTCATTTCATTAACTTGTGGAAAAGTTTGGCAATAAGTTATTTGAACCAAAATATCTATCTATATATTTTTGTACATTCATTTGAAATAATAAATAAATAAAGTCAAGACAAATAAAGGAAAAAAAACTAGTAGAGAATAGTAACTGGATCAGGAAGAGATTTAGTGGATGTTGAAATTTTATGATATATTAGTATTTTATTATTTTTTATATATTTTTTTCATTTAATTTCGTGAATCCGAAAAATATTTGGCTCAAAATAATAATTAAAATTCCCATCATCAAATTTTTTTTTTTCCTTTTTCAACCAAAAACAACAAATAAGAAAATAATATTTTATGTAATATGTAAATAAAGGATAATCAAAATTGACATAAAATCATTATAGTAAATAAAACTATATTACTTTTTTTAAGAAAAAATAAATATATCTATGTTATATAATAATGCAGAATCAGATCAAATATTATTTTCTTTGTTCAAAAATTCTTATTAGGGGATATAAATAAAGTTACAAAAAAAATTATGTAGAATATGCCATATAATATGGCAACATTGTACATACTAAATTTCAGAAAAAAGGCTGTGAATTGTATAGAGTTGAAATGCAAACTTACAAAATGGTCCATGCAGTCCTAAGCATCTTCAAATTGTATCAAGAAAATTATCAATTTAAAGCGGCTACTTTTTTCGTTATTTGTAAATAAAGAATCATATTATGATAAGTTTTTTTATTTATTGTATTCATTTTTTAGATTTTATATGCTATTTCAAGATAATAATAATTATGTGTTGCATTATAGTATTATATATTTTAGTTCAAAATATTTTTTTCTTTTATTTCAAATTAATAAATGATATTAACTATTTTATAAGAAAATAAGAAGTAATATTTCAAAATAATAACTATCTATTATTATTCATTTCAAAATTTTAAATATAATTTTTAAATAGTATAAAAATATAAAGATGTAATACAATAAATGAAAGTAATTAATTTACAGTTAATAAAAAAGAAATGACCATTATGCAAATTATAACTATACACCGGACTTAACTTGGTAGAAATTATAATGAGTTATTTCTTATTGGTAATAAGACTCACTACATAAAATCTAATAAAAATGACACGTGTCAATTTTCTAGCTCAAACTGAGCTTTGTATATAGTTATAATAATAAAAATTTGTTTGTCATCTTACCATAGCTTCTATATATCTGTGCACTATTATATTAGTACTTGAAACTATTTTTCCTTGATTGTGTTCTATATATCAACATTCAAAAAATATTAACAAATAATTTTTGGATGACATGTGTAAACAATAAAAATATTTCTAGTGATAAAATTCAACTAATACAAAGTTGCTTATTAGCAGTGCATTGGATATAAAAATTAAAAATCACCAGCAATTCTTCGTGCGTTGCGCAAACTTTTTATTTTACACAATAATAATATTTGTATTAAAATATAGTAAAAGTTAGTATTATTGCAAAACATAATACTAATTTAAAACAAAATAATATAATTATGTCAAAAATTTATAGTATAGTATAAAAAGTCAAAAGTACATATTCGACAAAAATTCAAAATATTAACGATGCAGTTATGAATGCTGATAGCATCAAATACAAATTCAGTTCAAATATTTAGACGGATACAAAATATTAAACTCCGTCTCTGATTATTAAGCTCCGTTCCTGATTATTATCATTGTCCAAATAAGTCCGTTGTCGAAAGAATTCTTTTATATATATATATATAAAAGCTATAGATAGACCTGTGGGCACCGAAAGCTATGATAGCCACCGCATTTCTTCTCTCCTTCCATTCTCCACTAAACTAAAAAATGAATTTTTTATGGGACCTATAATTGTCGTGAATAATTTGTGTTGTATTAATGCTTCATTTCAAAAAAAAATTTAATGTTCTTCATTTCAAATTTTCAATCGAATTAAGAATCCACAAGATATTTAATAAACAGAAGTCCAAAAGATATTTGATATTTACGACTTGCTTGCACTTACGTATACACATGATGAGTGAAATAATTTTCATTTTTTTTTTTTTTTTTGATATCATCGCCACTACCTAGTTTTGTGTAGATGAATTATATCTCAGCCTGATGTCCATTATATTTTCATAGAAGAAATCATTACGAGGAGGAAAAAAAAAGAAAACACATAATAAAAAAAATCAAAATGTATGATTTTCTTTTGGTGTATATGTAATTGACCTAGAAGCTAAACACCAAGAAATGGGTCTACAACTTTTTATGATCATGTTCTCTTTTTTCCTTTCTCCCTTATTTCATGGAAAAAGTAGCATTTACTTCCGATTGTAATTATAATAACCTATGTGGACATTTTAATGGCTTTTAATGAGATGGGTACGGAAGTCAAATCATTAATCATTCTAACTACCACACCCTGAACATGTATAGTTTGTCTATGCGAAACTCAACCTGTACATATATACACGCCTGACGAGTACCATACCAATATAGACAAGAAACCTTTGTTTTTGGTTCCCTTTCAGGGTTTAGACCATAAAATAATACTTTGATCTTGAGCATTGAATAGAATATAGTCACTTGTATGGGTTTTAGTACTTCAACCATAATTTTTGTTAAGCCCAAACTTGTTAGATCAAGCCATGGACATCCTTTGAACTTTACCAAATTCAAGTCACGGTAATTACATTTAGCATATGATATTTAACAAGTCAGTCATCCCAATAAACATGGTCTTGAATCTAAAAATAAATAATTGTAATAGATTAACACCTAACTTAGGCTATAGGCCTAACAGATGGGCATGTTTAATTTACTTTTCTTAGTTTAAAATATAATATTTACTAGCATTAGTTCGATAGCATATGGTTGATTAGTTCTAGGATTTCGAGTAAGAAGCAAACAAGAAATTTAACACTCAAGTCCAGATATCACAAGGTAAGCGAATGAATTTTGTCAATCCTAAGACTTAGGTCGGCTGCTTAATCGGGGCATTTAGCCCATAATATATTTGTTGGATTATTTGGGCCTTTTGTGGACCCGTTTGCAAAAGCAATGTTAGGTGAGACTATATTAAAAATATAGGTATATTTCAAAGGATAATAAGAAAATGATAATAATGGAGCTAAAAAGAGGAAGCTTTATACTTTATAAACAAGGGGTTTTACTAGGGAAGAAGACCTCCACAAGCCCAACCACCCTCTCACATCTCGTACAAATAAACAACATATTTTCACAAAGAAGAGATAAAAAAAAGGCTTCACTATCCCAACTAAAGGGAGATTGAAACAGCGAAACTAGAATGCTAGCAAACAAAAAAGGGGTGTTATACAATATTTAGGGTTTAGGGTTTAGGCATGCCTATGATGTTGAAGCACAAAACAATAATGGTTCATGTGCAATATATTAAATATACATAGCTTAACATGAGATACCTAATAATGAAACTAAACAAAGGACATGTATCATTGTCGCAAATTACCTAACCTAAGAAGATCAAAAAACAACAAGAAAATATATCTGGGTGGAGTACCCTCTAATCCATTATCCACTACTAATTTTATTTTATCACTATATACAAAGCTCAGCTTGAGCTGGATGCATGACGTGTATATTTGATGGATTTTCTATGGACTCTTTAATATAAACTTTAGTGTAATGAGTCATTATTACCATTTACTATATTACCATTTAAAAATGATCCGCTATAATCCTTATCATGTCCGGCCAATGAAATATCTCAAAGGCAAACTTGCAAAATAATCCAAATACTCTTCATCATCTTCAAATTGTACTAAAAGTGGTATCCATTTATCCTTTTTTTTTGTCAATTGTAAATTAAGAATCTAATTTTTAACATATTTAACTAAATTACTTAGTTTCATTTATTGTATTACTTATTTAGATTTTATATTGTTTCAAAATAATATTTATTATTTTGAAATGAATAATAATAATAATAAATATTGATTATCTTGAAATATTATTTCTTATTTTCAAATAAAATAGTGAATATCATTTATTAAATTGAAAGAAAAGAAAAAAAATATTATTTTGGACTAAAATATATAATACTATAACACAACATATAATTATTATTATTTTGAAATAGTATGTAAAATCTAAAGAAGAAATATAGAATAGTATATAAATCTAAAGAAGAAATATAAAATAGTATATAAAATCTAAAGAAGAAATATAGTAAATAAAAATGCTTTATTTAAAATATGCTAAAAATATGAGACTTCATTTACAAACAACTAAAAATGTGGACATTTAAAATGGATACTTTTCTTGATACAATTTGAAGATGTTTAGGAATACGTGGACAATTTTGTAAGTTTCCATTTCAACTTTGGAATTATTGCTATTTTGTTTATGAGTCTCTCATATGTTACTTTATATGATTTTCTTTTCCACTTTCTGTATAGTATTTGATGAAATGAGATAAGATATAGCTTCCACATGACAAGTTCTAAAGTTTACCATTAATAGTGCAATACAAGATCATGTACCAATTTTAAAAAAGTTGTGTCCATTAAAAAATTATGTAGATGTATATTTGTAATATCTTACATGATGAATCATTATTTTGACTTTTGAGTGTCCTTCTTCAACAAGTGACTCGTTAATTTTATCAAACATAACTTTCATCCATAAAAATGCCGGCCTAAACAGAAGAGCATGTGGGTAGATTGCATCATCTAAATGTTAAATAAAAAATACTTTTTGATGGAGACCCAACTCTTTCTATTTTAAAATGAAGAGATTTTTTTTGTTTAGCTCTTATTAAATGAAACGAAACCGTATAAAATAAAATAAAATAGTATTTTACATAAAATAGAAAAAATTATTTATTTAAATATAAAATAATAATGTAGATAGTATCATGAAACATATATCAATAATATCTTGAATTATTATTTCGCAAAATATTATCTTAATTATTTACTATTTTAGAGCGTATTTTGTTTAAAGAGATTCAATGAAGCATAATAAAGCATCTTCATATTGTAATCTTTTATAATTGATAACTAACATCATAAATTATAATTTTATTTTTAGTAAACAATTCGAAAAAATAAAAAAAATTTAATGAAGCATAATAAAACATCTTCATATTGTACGAATTATCTTTTAGAAAGATAAATAACTTCTTAAATGATATCTTAATTTTTAATAAACAATTCGAATAAAATAAAATCATGCATAGACCGGAGCGGAGCGAGAGTACATGCTAGTTACCACTTAATTAGCACACAAGTATCTACTCATAGATTACACAAAAACATAAAACTTACGCATAGAAGATAATTTCCATAATCTCTTAAACGTACTACATCACATTACACATATTCATTCAAACATTTTCTGTAATACGAGTGACAAACGTCGGGTCATCAGAGCAATACGGCTCTCTTTCTAAAAGCCTCTTAAACAATGACTTTCTCAACCCGTTTTTTCTCCCAATATCGGATCTAATCCAAATGGGTTCATCTCGCTGGGAACCCGTTACCACAAGAGTCGCATCCTCACTAACAAAATCCGTCAAAGAAACTATTATTTCTGGCTCAACCCAAGAAGATGCATCTACCAAAAATATGTGCGTAAAATGACCGGAGCCAATTCCAGCTTCATACAACCGATACGTGCTTATAAAAGTACTTGTGATTATTCTAAAACTTTGGAGTTTAGGTAACATGGGACAGGTAAAACATTCGTCTTTATATAGTGAGGTCTGACGTATGTCATCAGGAACAAAATCTATGTCCCGAAACGCAGCATTGGCACGGAATAATTCATCTTTGTCGACTTTTTCCATTATACCTCTCATAAATGCATCACAAGTGCGATTTCTTGGTGCACATATAAGTACCCTACTACCATTAATATTCTTATATATTTGGAAAATTGTTTCTTTTATCATATTTCCCATCAATGTTACAGAATGCGCTAGGCGCTAGTCGGGCGGTCGGAACCATCGAGGATTAATCGGGGATTAATCGGAGATTAATCGGAACTAGGCGGATTTATATTTTTTATTATTTTTATAAATTATATATAAATTAGTAACGGTTTTTTTAAAGAACCGTTACAGTTTAGTAACGGTTTTTTAATATTAGTAACGGTTGTTTAAATTTGGTAACGGTTTTTTAAATTCTGTAATGATTTGGACTTCTTTGTAATTTGTAACGGTTAATTCAAACAAACCGTTACTAATTACATATTAGTAACGGTTTTCATCAAAGAACCGTTACAGAATATTTGTAACGGTTCTTTCGTGGAAAACCGTTACTAATTACACTTTAGTAACGGTTTTTACGAAAGAACCGTTCTGTAACGGTTTATTACATATTGTATGCATTTTGTAACGGTTCTTTCGTGAAAACCGTTACTAATTACACTTTAGTAACGGTTTTTATCAAAGAACCGTTCTGTAACCGACAATATCTCGTAACGGTTTAATACAGATTGTATGCATTTTGTAACGGTTCTTACATTAAAACCGTTATGCATCTATATGTATTTTTTTTTTTTTTTTTGCATTGTGTGTTTTAAATTTATTATAACAGATCTATATTTGTAACGGTTCTTTCATATAAACCGTTACAGTTAGTTGTATCATTTTGTAACGGTTCTCTCATATAAACCGTTACAGATTGTATGCATTTTTCTAACGGTTTTTTCATAAAAACCGTTACAGATCTATTTTTGTAACGGTTCTTTCGTATAAACCGTTACAGATTGGGCGGGTGCGGGCGGTGCAGGGCGGGTCCGGGCGGACGCCGGGCGGGTCTCGGGCGGTCGCTGGGCGGACAAAACGCACAGAAGGCCGACTAGCATAATTTCTGGGCGTTTTGCGGCCGCCTGGACCGCATTTTAGAACCTTGTTTCCCATACTAGTTAAATTACCATTGATTGCGTCCGATAATGGGCCTTCAATGAGGTAAGGAGTTGGGCCTTTGTGTTTTAAAATACGATTTATTAGAGAAAATTGGCCCAAATTATTAATATATGTATTAGGGTTTGAGACCTTTGGGTTGGGAAAAAGAATTTGAAGTAAAAGAGGGTTCGTTGTGGCGGACACTGCTCTGTGAGCCCTCTTTAGACAGACTCTGTTGAAGGAGAAGCTCACATCATACTTGTTGGATTCTTTATGTTGTCTGTGAAAATCATCTTGAAACTCTGTGAGCACTGTTTTGGTCTCCGACACACGATAAATAACTCCCTAGTTACATTTTTAAGAAAAATATTTTTTTTTATTAAACATTTTTAAGAAAAATTGTTAGAAAAAGAAACAAAAAGATTAACGTGTTATCTTATAAGAAATAAAACTAATAGATCATGCTTTCAAATTGGAAAATGTAATGCATTTTTAGATCAAAAAGAAAATGTGATGCATTTACCTTAAAAGGTTCAAAATTCTTTCCTTTTCCAGAAGGCCTGAGATGAACATGGTCTCGAGAAAGGAGATATGGCCTTCTTTCTGGTACATCGTCGATCTCAAATGTCACAAAATAATTGTTTTTCTTGATTTTTGAATATTTTTTCCTGTTTTTTTTTTTGTTTTTGTTTTTGTTGGAGTTTTGGTTATTATTTTTGTTGCCAGAATGATTTCTGAAATAGCTCTCTTTGCTACGCAACTCTAAGGTAACATCTTCAAGTAAATAGTCACTCCATTTCTGATGCAAAAGAATATAAATAAATTTGGAGGGGGTAACACTTGGAGGAAGGATCTATGTGAAACTGGTACTGCATTAGCAAAATGCCCTTGACAAGGAAATTTTGGTACTACACCTGGCAAGTATGGTATTAGACCAAATACTAAAATACCATTCTTTTCTAGAAAAGTCTTATTTTGACTGTAACTATTGGATTATTTTTTTTTTACCTCCCTTTTTGTCTTGTTAAATGATCTCCTTCTAGCTGTTAAAAATGAGGTTGAAGGAAGGTCCAACATCCATTGGAGGATGCACTGACCAACACAATAATCAAAGTTTTATCAAAATCATATGAGGCTTTCTTAAATGTTTCATCTTAACCCCCATTAGTTGCAATATAGGAATGTTTTAATTGCTCTAATTAATGACCTGTCAAGCTAATAGACTAAAAAAATATTTGGACCTGATATATCACGGCGTACTTTAGCACGCCTAAATCACGACAACAAGATATATAGCTAATAAATAATGTATAAAATTGAAAAAATAGTATATATAATTCATTTTTTATAACAGTGAAAATAGAATATAGAAAACAAAATTGTACAGTATATACAAATTTCAAAAGTAAATAATATATAAAAAATAGAAATATGTCTAAAACAGTGAAAATAATATATAGAAAAAAAAGCATATTGAAAAGCGTAAAAACAATATATATAGTGTCCGTCGTGATTTCGGCGTGTTACAGTGATCGTGATATCATATTTCCAAAAAAATATTTGGATAGTGATATATCAACAAGAAAATATATTACGCTAGAGGAAAAACAATCTAAAATGACATCTTACCTCTATAAAATAATGATACATGTATTATGGAATGAATCTCAATGAATATCTTTTGGAATAAATTAGAAATATTTGTAGTCTCAACGAATACAAAATTGGAAAAAATTTCTTCGAAGGAAAATAATTCTTGATGATTTTTTATACAAAATTTTGCTCTTTCTCATATCCTTATCTTTATTTTAGTTAATTGGATTTCTTTGAAGGAAAATAATTCTTGAATTCTTCTTCCTCCTCGCCTTGAGAAAATTATTCTTGATGATATTTTATATAAATTTTATTTTGATTTCTTACTTTGATGCATAAATTTATTCTCATATGATTAACCAATTATCTTTTACATGAAATTTAAAAAGAAACTTATTAAAGAAACAAAAAAAAACCAATTAAATAAGTAATGCTAATTTTTTATCTTTTCTTCACATGGGTATATTAAATTAAGTAATTGATTTTCAACAATCCAATTACTTTTTATTAAGGAGATAGATGCTAATAATCTTTTTTTTTAGTCACAAACGTTTTTAAAAAAACAAGAACAAGAAGTTTTAGCCTTAAATTCATCTTCCATGAAATGGTAAGAATAGAATATCAATTAGTAATCACGGATGAAAATTGAATACAAATTTATTTGAAGTCAATATATATCCTAAGTACATATAACAGTTTAGATCATTTTTTCATATAGCAAGTAATATGTTTTCCTGTCGATATCACTAGATCTTAAGTACGTCATTTTAGATAGGAGTAAATATTTTTTCCTGTCAATAGTGGTAAATATGTAATTTTAGATCGTTTTTTCCTCTAGTAATATTTTAGATAACTTTTTCATTCATAATATTTGAGTGAATTTAGTTGAAGAGAAAAAAATTTGGAGTGAAAAAGAAAGGGCGAATTGACAATTCAAAGTTTTCTCTTTGTAATCAAGCCAAATAAGCAGCCATATTATCATTTTAACAGATGGAAGGGGAGAATTGAATAACATATATAGTTGAGGGGCCGAAGTGTAAAACAAAAAAGTTGAGGGATCAAAATTAGACTTTTCTCCTTTTTTCTAATTTGAGGAAAAATTAAGAGGATTGTTAAGAGATTGATCAAACTGGATATTAACATGAAACTAGTACATAAAATAATTCAAGTGCAAAATAATCAAATCAGTTCAGAATGAAGATACCTCACAGTAGAAATCCTCTGCATAAAGAAAAGTAGAGAAATAGTCACCGTAAGTTGAAGGTGACACTGGCTTTTTTAGCACCGGAGGAACTATGTCATTCTTTATCAGCTCCTGAATATGCTTTGGAATTTCATATCTATGAATAGCCCCCTTTTGATCTCTCTTTGGAGATTTCGAATCATTTGAAGGACTCGATGGAGAAGTAACAGATGCCTTGGAAAAAGACATGGATGCAGAAGGGCTGGTTGGTACATGGGGTTGAGCAGAAGGGCGAGAACTGGGTTTCCATATGAGATGAGAGGACAAAGGTTCGGGTGAAATTGTAGAAGCATTTGATCTTGTAACAGAGGATAAAATTCTTGGAGAAGAAACATTTGAATTTCGAGAGGTCAAAGGTTCGGGTGAAATTGTAGAAATATTTGATCTTGTAACAGAGGATAAAATTGTTGGAAAAGAAGCATTTGAATTTCTAGAGGGCAAAGGGTCGGGTGAAATTGTAGAAGCATTTGATCTTGTAATAGAGGATAAAATTGTTGGAGAAGAAGCATTTGATCGTGTAATAGAGGATAAAATTGTTGGAGAAGAAGTCGATCTTGTAATAGAGGATAAAATTGTTGGAGAAGAAGCATTTGAATTTCCGAAAGTCTTTGTCTCTGTTTGTTTGACTAAAGGGGAGTAATAATTTAGACCTTGAGAAGGAACTGATGCTTTTGAAAAAGAGTTGGATGCAGAAGAAGAGCTGGTTGATTTTTCGGGTTGCGCAAGAGGGGGAGAAATGTGGTCGGTTATGAACTTGTATGACAAAGAATCAGTCTTAGTGGAAGTTAAGACAGGTTTAGAAAGAAAAGAACTCGAAGAAGCATTTGATTTAGAAACAGAGGATAAAAAAGGGGTCGAATTATGAGATGGAGAAGTATTTGATTTCCATTGACGATCTGATCTGTCAGGACTCCATGAGCTCTTCTTCTCTGTCTGAGAAGTTAAAGGGGAGTAATAAGTGTTTTGATATCTACTGTCTCTGGTTCTGGCTTCTTCGATGTCATCCTCATACTTGTATCCAAAACATGAACAGAAGATAAAACGCCAGAATTCTGCGCCCCAACTGATTATACTATTACGCATGGCTTAGTTAAAAACTTAAAAGAGTAACTCAAATTGAGAGAGAGGGGTTTGGATTTTGGAATTGTATAGGAATGGGGAAAGATGAGATTTTGAGCTGAAGCACACTTTCACTTTCTTAAAGATGGCGAGCTTGTCTTTTAATTTTTAATCACTCCCGACCGCGTAAATCTGCCCAATCACCTTCTCAGCCGTAGGATTAAAATCATGATCTGATAATCATGATTAACCCTAAACAGACTGTCAACTCCAATTCTCTCCGTTAGCATTGGCCTTCGTCTATTCCTCAAAATCGCCCAATCAATTTAGGAATTGAAAAAAGTCCAGATCTCTCCTCGAGAAAAAATGACGGAAATCTCTCCCAACGATAGCGGTGCTGAAATCGCGGCCCCTCTCTCCTTGCTAATCGTCATATTTATTCGTCTATTTTGACCTACCTTGGAAGTCTATTTGTATCTCGTTTCTCTTTCACCACAGAGAGGCAGCAAATTCTGTGTTAGCTGATCCTACGGGTCGTTCTCAGCCCGTTTTTTGTTGGGGATATTCTTCGATCCGTCTGTTGCTTTTCCTCTTTGGGATTTGTTTCGGACGCCTTGTTCATTGAACTGGAAAGAAGACTGTTGATTATGTCGAAACGGTTTCTGAATATGTTTTCAAAGCTGATTTGCCGGTATTACATGCTAGTTCCTCTTCCTTTTTCATATTACTGTGTAATTAATCTTACACAAAGTTGCAATAAGAAAAAATTAATCTTACACAAAGTTAATCTAAATGTTTTTGTCTATGAAAGATGTACGAATAGAGGCCTAATTGCCAATCGGTTGTGTTCATCCTTATTATTCCAATATTCTGGCATGTTAATGATATTGACAGTACTGTAATAATCTTTGTAACTACTATTAACTTCTCTATATTAAAAAACAAATTCCAAATCTCGAAAAATTAATGAAATTAATGGATACAAGTTTCAATTTCAGATATTAAGAGCAAGGTAGACGAACTGGCTAAGAAAGTTCATGTCAGATGAGAACAAGTTGAAGTTCCAATCGGAAACATTCGCATTTTTCTATGGTACCACTGGTATAGTCGTACCAGTTTCGACTGCTACAAGTAGACCAGTTAAGAATGTGTGCAACAAATGGGTGCAGTATGTGTTTTTTATATATTGTAATGGTAATTATTTATGTATGTGAATTAGTGTATTGATGTTGTAACTGTGTGTGTTGTAATTGTAAATGAAAAAACAAAACAGGAAATTAGAAATTGAAGTTTGGATTATGGTTGTATTTTAAACGTAATTTTGGATATAAAATTATTAAATTGAAATTTTAGTTCTAATTTTGATTTTAGTTTTGGATGTTCTATTATATTTATGCTATCAGATTGTAGTAATTTGCACATCACTAGTTATAGATTTCCAATCATTGTACCAGTTCTAATCATATTGGGTATACTTGTAAATATAACGTATTTGCAAGATTCTATTATCCATCTACAAATTTCATGCCTCATATGAATGCTTGAAATCTATCAAAAATATTATTTATACTGAAATCTCAATACAACATTACAAACAGATATTATCAATATGTCGAAAGCAAGAAAACCACCATTAGCAAATCAACTATTTGTCCGTACAACATATTCAAAAAATTATGCACTTCTCTACGCAAAATTTATGTAAGAATATTCATCTCTTATTCATTTTTCTCGTTTTTTTCTTACTAATGTCATTAAGTTAGCAGAGCACATATGTTCAAATAGTTGCTAACAAGTCAAAAGGAATGTGAAGTATAGCTCCCTTACTACAAAGGACTTGTTAGAGCATCCAATCTCTCAGATCTGCATATTTGACAGTCATATCATAACAATACCAGTTCTCAATTAATTGGTACAGGAACCAAAACTCTATTTTGTTGTTTGTAGTAACTTAGGGACAAGTCAGATTATCTAAATTGGGAAAGAGTTATGGTCCTATGGAGGAGAGAGACAAGAATCTGAAGCAGATGAAGAGTGGTGGAAAGGTGAGAGAGATGAGAACGGCAGTAAAGAAAAAGAAAAGTGCAGGAAGGGAGATATTTCTGCCATTTTCTTCTCGAAGTTATCTAAATTTCGTTCTAAAACAGAGCATGAGATAACAGGGAAAGGAAGAGTAGAGGGAATCTCCGTGAGCAACAGAAGGAAAAGAGTTTTAACGGACCGTTTAGAGTTAATGAGGCATGGTTATCATGATTTTGATCCAAGGGTTAAAGTGTGGTTGGGCAGAATTTTTGTCCCCACGCGGTTGGAAGTGATCCGGTCCCAAAAAGGAGTCTTTTCTGAGGAAAAGTAATGCAACAACTCCTAGTCCTAACTCCTAGACTCCCAGTGGAGGGAAAAGCTCAATGGATGCTGACGACTGACTAGTTAGATCTGCTGGCATGTTGTGTTGACAGTTGGGTCTTTGGTTCATGTGATTATATGTTAAATATACTTAGCTTAAGCACACATCAACGTCTATCAGAGACCATATTTCGGAAAGAGTGTCCGTACATGGCGATTTGGGGGCGATTCTCCCCTCTGAATAAAAGCTAATCCCTCCCTCGCCTCTCTAGCACCTCTTAGGGAGCTCACGCACCTTTTCTTGGGCACTAAGGGCTACTGAGACCGCGAGCTACAGTACCCATGAGGTACAGCTCACTCCTCTCTGACACATTTCTCCGCTCAGAACTGAAACAGAGCACCTGAAGAAATCAGCAATGGAAGGGGCGCTTTCTTGGGCAAAAAAGGGGCGATACATTCAAGGAGAAGATGGCTGGTATTATCCCACTCAACAAAGGTATAGTCCAAAACGCTCCATCTCTCCCTTCAACCATTCTACTCTCCAGTCTCGCACCTCTCTGAAATCAAACAAATTGTCTCAATCTTCCAATTTCTCTAAAAAACCTAAGAGGAATTTTGCTCGTTCCTACGGCAATCGGAGGACCGAACCACCCACCCGGTCAGTCCCTCCACCTTCCTCTGATCGTGGCATTTTACCTACTCTTTAACCACGACCTCTGACTTTCACCGGAACTCTCTCCGGCAGAGTTCCATTAATACCAGTGACGACCAAAAATACAAGGAAAATTGCGACAATGGCTGGAAATTACATGCATGCTTCCTCTTCCATAAACTTAATCCCCACTATAGTCACTCGTCCAGTCGGAGACACCTCTGGACCACCTCCGAATCACCGGGTTTCTTACAAAGGAGCCCTTACTCCATCTGACTTTGCTAAGTCGGCTGGAGAGACTGCTGGACCACCTCCGAATCGTCATTTTTCCTACAAAGGAGCCCTTGCTCACCGCCTCACCTTCCCCACAATTCTAGCTAAATTTACTCTCAATGCTCCTAAAAAGAGGAAAGCTTCTTCTTTTCCCTCTGTTGTGACTTCAATTGAACCGCCTTCTCAACCACCTCTCACTCTACATGTAATTCCTTCTCACTTCTTCCCTCTTAACAACTCTAATCCGTTCTGGAAGGGAAAATGTTCAAACTGTCTTGAGACAGGTCACTTCTTGAACACTTGCCCTAAACCGAGACATTGTGTAGCTTGCGCGAGTACTCAGCACACAATATTCATTTGCGACAAAGCAAAAAAATAAGGTCGCAACTACCTTCCATCTGACACAATGAAAGGGATTTTTGGGGAAGGCGGTTTGCCGGCGAATAGGCCCGATGAAATAACCCTCTTCCTAAACTTAACAAACCCAATGAAGGAAGAGATTAATCGAATGAAGCAAGCGGTTATTGTTGATGGTAAAGGATTAGAAGATGAAGTACGCGACACGGTCAAGGCACTTCTCATTGAATCATTCATATGGCCTAAACACTTCACCATCGCTCATCTTACCGGAGGTAAATATATCATCATTCTACCTTCAATAGTTCGAAGGCATGTTTTCTTAGAGCTAGACTTTCTCCTTTAAGAAAGAAAGTTTTTAAAGTATATCCATGGTCAACATCCATCCTCTCGAACCCGGCCAACTTCAAGTTTCAGGTTTGGATTGAGCTCCTTAACCTGCCTCAATTCTATTGGAAAACAAGCTCCATAGAAAGAGTCGCTGCCAATCTAGGGTTTCTCCTTGATCATGGCCCTCTTGACAATGTTCGATCCCTTGAATGCCTCCCTGTTACTCTACTCACCACGGACCTATCTCTTCTCACTAAAAATCTCAAAGTAGTGACCGATGAAAGAGCATACCCTATCCCGGTGAAAGTGTACTGCCGGAAAGATTTCACACTAAGTTTTGAGGAAGTTCGGGTGGTGTCAGCACCGGATAAGACCTCAACATTCGCTCCACTGCCACACACTACTGACCCTCTATTGAGTGCTTGCGATACAGTGGCTCCACCAGCGCCCGTAGTCGTTCAAAGCGTGGAACGAGATCTATCCACCGACTCGGAGGATGTAAGGATGGAACGGGAATGTGAGGTTGCTTGCGGGCCAAACCAGGTGGTGATTGTTCCACCAACAGTTAGGGCTCTCAACAATTCTAACGCAATGGTTACTATTGGCTCTCATATCGTTCAACAAAAAGCCGAGTCATTTAATTCACACCTCTCCACCATACTCAAAAGAGGCAAACATGTCAAAACAAAATCTTTGAAAATTCAAACAAAATCTAGCTTTGGAAATGCAGTAAATGTCCAACTTGTAATTGAGAATAGGATTATGACAACTGCACATGGCAATAAAAAGAAATCTATTTCTAACTCTTGGGCACAACCCACCTCTATTTCTCTCTCCGCTTCTAATGTTCTTATGGGCCTCCGAAAATCTAAAAGACAACCCAAGAGGCCTAAATTTCCTGATGGCCCAATTATGACAGGCCCTAATCGTAATCCTACTCTTATTGAACCGGCCTTACAAACTTGTGTACATCAAGCATGTGGATCGGTTCAAATTCACAAACCTGATATACATGGAGACACCTCTGGATGTGACCAGTTAGATAAGTTTATTATACCTACAGTAGGGACTATCCAAAAATCACGATTAAAATCTTGTCTCAAGCCCTCCAACTTAATTATTAATATCCCTCAATCTAAACCTACTAATAACATTTGTTTAAATCATGGTTTAGTAGGAAATAACAAAGATATTAATAACACTATGGCGAGGATAGTGCGGAGAGCTTCCATGCTTTCTAAGTTAATGTTTCTTCCCCCTCCTTTAAAGATCTATCTTGATCTTATTTTTTTAGGTTGTGTTGTAGTTTAATCAATGGTTGTACTATTTAATTCAATTTCTATTTTGTGTTGGAATGTTCGAGGCCTAAACAACCTTGAAAAGTGTAAGACAATTAAAAACTCCGTGCGTGATGCTTCTTGTAAATTTTTTATGTATGCAAGAAACAAAGTGGGAGAGTCTCACTTTCTTTCATATGCGACGTATAGGCACGTCTAAATTTAAGAATTTTGTATGTAAAAATGCAAATGGCACTAAAGGTGGATTACTCACGGCTTGGAGTAATGCTTTCTCTCTTCTCTCTTCCTCCCAAAATGACTTCTCTATAAGCATTCATCTCTCATCGAAACAAGGTTTCCAATTCGTATTATCTAACATTTATGGTCCGACGGATAATGAATTAAAGGTCCCTTTCTTTCAAAGTCTTCAACTGTTGGCCGGCCAACTCGCAATCCCTTGGATATTGGTTGATGACTTTAACACCATTCGCTTGATGGAGGAATCCACGGGTGATTCTCATCATGTAGACCACATCATTGAATTCAACCACATTATTAACGAGTTAGAGTTGGTAGAGGTACCTCTCTTTGGTAGAAACTACATGTGGTCGAGTAAGCGTCCTTCCCCCACCTTCTCTCGCTTAGACCGGTGTTTTCTTTCCCATCACTTTCTCAATCTTAACACGCTCTCATCTTTTATTGACCTCCCCACCACTACCTCAGACCATACACCCCTTCAACTCACTCTCTCAAAGGTTGGTCGCCAACCCTCTAAACCACTTAAACTAGAGCGATATTGGTTGCACTATCAAGAGGCAATAATCCTTGCTCAAAACACTTGGAACTCTCTTCCTACCTACTCTAATTCCGCTCTCTCTTTCACTCAAAAAACTCGTAAAACTCTACGAGCGCTCAAGGGATGGGCAAAAGAAAAGTTCTCTAACAACAACAATGAGTTAACCGAGCCTAAGGAGATCACTCAATACCTTGACCGAGCGGAAGAGGTACGACCTTTATCTTCTCAAGAATTTTCCTTACGAACCTCTCTTCATGAAAAAAATACATGAAATCTCGAACAATCAAGAAATAGGTGGCAACAACGATCTTCTTGTACTTGGTTACATCTAGGTGACCAAAATACCCGTTACTTTCACGCAATAGCCTCTTCTAAAAGGCAAGAAAACTTTGTGCCCCGCATTCTTGTAAATGGAAACTTCATAAGTGATACAAACACCATTTGCCTTGCTTTCACCTCTTACTACAAGTCTCTTATTGGCGTGGCGCAAGGGCCCTCTCTCTCATACCCGATTCCTCTCTATCCCCCCCCCTCCACTTTTGATATTTCACTCTTACAAAGACTCACTCTTCCTTTCTCCGAAGAAGAGATCAAACATAACATTTTCGACCTTCAACGAGGGAAATCATCCGGGCCGGATGGTCTTCCGTCCGAGTTCCTTCAACGTAATTGGGATATGTTGAAGAATGATCTCATCAACCTCCTTGCCAACTTCTACGAAAATCGGCTAGACCTTTGGCATCTTAATAAAGCCACCATCATGCTTATTCCTAAAAAGGATGAAACAAACCTTCTTGAGGATTTTCGACCGATAAACGTTATCAATGCGCCTATTAAAATTATCACAAAGATACTTGCGAACCGGCTACAAAGGATGATTCCGATACTTGTGCACAAAAATCAAACGGCTTTTATTAAGCAAAGGTCGATCATGGAGACACTCCTCTCGACGCGAGAAATCTTAAACTTCTACCATAAGCGAAAGATCCCGGCCTTTATGCTTAAGGTAGATTTTAAAAAAACGTTTGATAGCATTTCTTGGCCCTTCCTACTCAATATATTCCAATCTCGGGGATTTCCGAGTGGGTGGATCACTTGGATCCATAGCCTTCTCTCTACCTTTTCTTCTTCCATAAAGGTAAATGATACTCAAGGGCCCTACTTCTCACACCAACAAGGCCTTCGCCAAGGCGACCATCTTTCTCCCCTTCTCTTTAATCTTGTCTCCGACTCGCTACAACAAATTTTGCACAACCTTCAACCGTTTCTTATAAGTGCAGCCATTCTCCACCACAAGCACTTCAATATGCGGATGACAACATCATCTTCATTGAGGCACACCCGTAAAACTTGAAAATTATAGCGCTAGCTCTCGATCTATTCGCGGAAATGTCCGGTTTGAAAATTAATTGGGCAAAGAGTCACTTCACGCCTATTGCTATACCCGACGAATGCATCCAAGTGGTCCAATCAATTCTTCAGTGCCCACGGCAACACCTTCTGATTAAGTATTTGGGACTCCCACTTACCGTCAAGAAACCGTTGAAGGTAACTTTCCTCCCTCTTATCCAAAAAATTCAAAGTCGAATTGAATCTTGGAAGAGCAAGCTCCTATCATATGGGGGTAGAAATACCCTCATCAAAGCAAACTTAGGTGCGCTCCCGATATATTATATGCAATCTTTTAAATTACCGATTTGGGTATTCAATCAAATTAAAAGAGTCGCAAGGGCCTTTTTTTTTGGAAAGGGGAATCATCGTGTTCGAGGGGGCATTGTCTTGTGAATTGAAAAAAAGTGAGTCTACCAAAAAAAACATGGCGAATTAGGGATAGCGGACCTGAAAACACAAAACAAAGCCCTTCTTCTTAAATGGGTTTGGAAATTAGATGTGTATCACCGAATCGGCTAACCTACCCAACCCTCCATCTGCTACATCATCCTTCTTCATAAAGGACCTTTCCTCTCTATTGCCAATCTACAACACCTCGACCACCATTGACCCCACTACAAATCACCTACTATGGCGGTGGAAAACCGACGGGATATACTCATCCAAATCGGCTTATGCATTCTTACGTAACCCCGGTGTTATATGCCCTAGTTATAAATTTCTTTGGAAAATAAAATGATCGCCTAGAGTAAAATTATTTGCATGGATTCTATTGCAAAATAAAGTTCTAACGGCGGACAATTTGGCGAAAAGAAGGTGGCCACACAACCCGATTTGTGTGATGTGTAGTCAATATAATGAAGATAGAGAACATTTATTCCGCGAATGCTCGTATGCCAAGTGGTATTGGAGGACGGTACTTTCCGCTATGAGAATTACTATGAATTCACACATTCCATTTTGGGAATTATGGCTCCATCATAGACGCATGCTTACAAAAGAACAAGCGTAAAAATGGGACGTACTATGGATCACCGGTTTATGGAGTATTTGGTTGGAGCGGAATAGGCGCATATTTACCGGCACCCAAAGGCCGAGAAACGCTCTTCTTAGATGGTCGGCAATGGAGGTGACCAAGCGGACTCAAAATTGCTAGGAACTAGCGAGCTAGTAAGAGCTCTCTGAAGTTCCATACTTTCTTTTTTTTTCTTTCTTGCTGAGATTCCTTGTTGTATTTGCCCTTTCTATTTTACATTTATTTTTGTAAAACTATGAAGTAATGAGCATGCGATCGCATGCATTTACTAATGAAAAAAAAAAGAATTGTCTTTATACAAAGTTTAAAATGGATCATTGGATTCAAATCATAAGGATATAACAAAATGGAGTGATATACGTGGAGCTTTGTGGAGAAAGAATTGTAGAAAACCTCTTTTACAATTATAATATAAAAATTAAAATTAATATATAATTTGGAAAATTATTTCTTTTATCATATTCCTTATACTAGTTAAATTTCCACCGAACGTGTCTGATAATGGTCCTTCAATGAGGTAAGGATTGGACCTTTGTGTTTTAAAATACAGCTCATTAGAGAAAAGTGACCTAATCGGCCCAAATGATTATTTATATATGTATTAGGGTTTGACATCTTTGGGTTGGTGAAAATGATTTGAGTAAAAGAGGGATTGTTGTGGCTGAGACTGTTCTGTGGGCCAGCTTTATAGAGTTTCTGTTGAATGAGAAGCTGACGTCATACTTGTTTGATTCTTTATGTTTTTTGTAGAAATCATCTTGGAAATTTGTGAGCACCAAGGTTGCAAATAACGTTTAGCGGTGTATTATGTTTAGGATTTTCATGTAACGAATTGCGTATAGCGCATATGTTGTAGAGATATATTTTTATAATGGATAATATGTGTAAATATTATTTTGTTTTCCCTATATACCATTACATAATATATGTACCACAAAATCTAAAAGAAGAAATATACAACACTAAAATATGATTAATATTAAAATATTAATAATAAAATTTTGAAATGTTCTTGTCAAAAGTTACATATCCAAAATCAAAATATGATTAATATTAAAATATTAAAATACAACATATTTATCCATTAAAAAAATCCATTAAAAACGTTATTCGGCCGCTACACTGCATACACGCGCAACACTGTTATTGCAGACCATTTCACGCTAAATAGTCCAAAAATGCTACATCGCAACAAAACCGTTATTGCGCCGCTACGGACCGCTATTTGCAACACTGGTGAGCACTGTTGTGGTCCTCCATGTTGGAAAAAAATGAAATTGGGAAGAGGAAGAAGAAAACAAATATTCTCTCTTAATTTTCTCTCTTTTCTCTTTCTTATTATCTTCTCATTATTTTCTCCTCATTACAAATGACACATAATGCACTCTTATATAGAGGCATGCCCTCCTAGAGTCTTATCCTCTAGACACACCCTTTCACACACATACACAATATTTCACACACACACAATTTCTCACATAACTACACACATATTTTCACACATACACAACTTCTCACATAACTACATACACCTTTTCACACATACACACGCCTATTCATACATACACACACTGTTTGACAAATAACTACATATAACTACTAATTAATATTAAGTTTACTATTTTCAACACCCCCCCTTAAACTTAATATTATCTTCCGTCTCGTTATTGTATCTCATCATACGCCAACTTTGACCTTCTTGTAAGTCTTCCTCAAGTGACTATGTTTTACCCGAACATTACTCTTCGTTGTAGCGATGAAATATCTCATCTCAACACTTCATTAAGAGACTCCTCATTAACTCTTCTTCTTAGCGGATCACTACTTCAACTTGTTCACACAGAATACAAGTTACATTGTTTATCGACTCCTCTTGACAACCCGTCTCATGGCACCTTATGGTTGCTTGGTCGACACTTCTTCATGTCATGGTTGATCTAACTCTATTGTCGTCACTTTCGGAGTTTACTTTACTCCGCCTTGGCACATGGCATTCTGATTTGAGACAATTCTCAAGGATTCAACTCTCCCGTAACTCGGGACTCTCATCACCGTCAACATCTTCGGTTGAACGGGAACACACATCTTTCCCATTTTATGAATACCAGCAGAGTCACAACCATACACAACTTCACACTATTCACTACTTCACGAGTCTCTTCTCAAATACCATAGTTTCTTTTGTTAACTACGATTTTCTAACTGCACCATCTCATGGTTTCTCCCGCAAAACTATGAAATCAACGCACAACACCGACGCTACACTTGCGCTACCTGTAGAAGTCATCAAATTTTGGATGATCTTCTATTCACTTGATACTTTTTCCATCACCGTATTCACATAGATTCATTGAGACTATTTTCCTTCTTTCGTCATCTTCTATGACCGTGACTATTGTGCAATCATGTCACATCTTTTATCACATCTTCTTTGGCGTTGACTTCTCATCTTCTCAACGGACACCAACATCTTGTCTTGAAGTATTTCGTCAAACTCTTGATTTTCTATTTTTCTTGCTTCATGGGTCTTCAACAATCCCATCAATTTATTAACCAAAAATTCCTCTAATTTTGAATTCCTCAATCTCTCTAATCAAGTTACAAAGAGCCAATAATGGCATCTCGAACCCTTTCACATCTCTTCACTCAAAAACGGCATCCATCCAACACATCTCTACTCGCATCTTTTCACGATACCTCTGCTTGTGCCGTCTCTCTTTGAGAAGACGACAACGTATCTCTGATGAAGGTTATGAAGACAATAGACTAGCTACGATGCTCGAGATATATGCATCAGATACTGTTAGTAGTATGCCCTAGGCCAATATATTTGAGACCTAGATGTATGGATTGTGTTAAACAAACATTGTGTTTATTTAGAGATATTTTATATAATAAATGTGTATTGGTTATTTTATTCTTATTACTAAAATGAACCTTGAATATGATATTCAGCTTTATATCATCAAAGTAAGTGACTTTGATAGTAAAACTATAAAGTATTATGAATGATATTCTAAACCGTCCCTGATCATTCATAGGATGTTTGTGAGACAAACATACTTTATGATAAGCTATAAATGTACATAAGTATGTTAGTTGAGTGATGGTCACATTTTACTGATCATGAATAAGAGTTATTAAGTCATTAACGTAAGTATATGTTGGAGACCAAATACTGGATTGACCCTATGTGAGAATACTACATGGTTCGTGTCATTAGTTATTCTCAGTAAAGAATGTATCTGTAATCCTTAGACTTGAGATTATCTCAGTTTTCTACATGAGAAATTTTATACTTTAATATAATCTAACATCGTCTTTAACCGGGCGGTCATAAAGATTATAATTAGGTATATAATGAATTATGCGGAGGAAAGAGTTTAATTAAGATAGGATTTGTTCCTCTCATAAATTGAGAGAGATATCTTTAGGCCTCTTGATGATTTGATTGAAGAAACGCACGACCGTGCTCGAGTGAACTAATAAGGAGTTATTAATATCATTTCATGTTCAATCAAATTCGGTGTCAAGAAATATTTATCGACCAACGTAAGGTTGACACATACCATGCCTTATGGACGATATAGATATCGTGTAACAAAGGGATACAATGCATGGACATAAAATATGTTTGATCGAATCATCTATACTTGCTTAATTTGGATAATCATAATGTCTTGCTAGAGACCGCTCATGATTTATAATCTCTTGTGATTATTGCCAACATTATGTAAACCTACAGGGTCACACACAAAGAACAACTATTGAGACGTACATAGAAAAATCATAACTTATGTGATAAGTTGTATGAAGAACTGCATAGTCAAGTGACACATCCAATCCTACATCTTATATGATAAGATGTGTTGCATATATGGTTACATAGTTACCATGCATATAGGATATGAAACTTATGGACTATATAGGCACAAGAGACACCCCAAAAAGAAAGGTGAAGGCATATTATTTTCGTCCAATTTTGTGAGAGAAAAAGAGAGAAAAATCTGAAAAACCTTCTCTTGTTATTTTTCTGTGAGAAAAATGAAGAACGAATACTAGCATATATCATTCTCTATCCGTTTAAAGGGGTTGTTCGTGTGGATACCGGTAGAGGACGAAGCGAAGTATGGCGTCTTTGTGATTCGAGTTGAGATCGTGGTTTTGTTTGGAGAATCATTTTGTTTGGAGAATCAGTTCGTTTGGAGATCGCTTGGAGATCGGTTTGTGAGATCAGTTAGGAGAAATATTCAAAGTATCGGTTTGGAAACCGATTTGGAATCGGGCAAAGAAAAGCGTCAACCAAATTCGTTTTTGATCATCACGGATTAAGCGTAATCCGGAGGTATAAAGTTATGAACTTTTCTTTGATTTAATTGTAATTCACAGATCCTTCTTTTGGGTTTCAAACTCGATTTTGTTTAATTTTTGTTTTTCCGCTGCGTTATGAACGGTAGAAACCCAATAGATACATCCTTGTACGCCAAGTTTTTTCTTCTCTCCATTTCGTGCAACTCATATCCAATCTTATGAGATTTGTACGACGCGTATCACCGCAAACCCTTTCGTCTCTTTTCTTTTTCTTTTTCTTTTTCTTGTTATTCATCTTTGTCATCTTGATCTCTAAGATCGAACCCGAACGCTCTGATACCACTTGTTAGAAAAAATAAAATTGGGAAGAGGAAGAAGAACACAAATATCCTCTCTCTTAATTTTCTCTCTTTTCTCTTTCTAATTATCTTATCATTATTTTCTCCTCATTACAAATGACACACAATGCACCCTTATATAGAGACATGTCCTTCTAGAGTCTTATCTTCTAGACACACCCTTTTACACACATACACAACATTTCACACACACAACTTCTCACATAACTACACACATCTTTTTATACATACACAACTTCTCATATAACTACATACACCTTTTCATACATACACACGCCCATTCATACATACACATACTGTTTGACAAATAACTACATATAACTACTAATTAATATTAAGTTTACTATTTTCAATACTCCACACACGATATATAACTCCCTAGTTACATTTTTGAAGAAAAAAAGTTACCAACAAAAAGATTAATGAACTTGTTCTTTCATATGAAATAAAACTAACATATCATGCTTTGGAATTGGAAAATGTAATGCATTTAAAAGGTTCGGAATCCTTTCCTTTTCCAGAAGGCCTGAGAAGAACATTGTCTCGTGAGAGGAGAACTGGCTTTCTTTCTGGTACCTCGTCAATCTCAAATGCCATGAAATACTCATGTTTTTCTGAATTTGAGTATTTGTTCTTATTTTTTTTTTCTGTTGGAGTTTTGGTTATTATTGTTTCTGTTCAAAGATTGATTTCTGAAATAGATCTCTTTGCTAAGCAACTTCAAGGTGGCACCTTCGAGTAAATAGTCACTCCATTTCTGATGCAAAACAATATAATCAATTAGCTTTTTAATTTGGAGTGACTAAAGTTGGAGGAGTAAAACAATATACGTTACTCGTCTCATTTTTTTTGTTCACTTAGCCCCCTCAACTAATTTTTTTCTATCAACCATCTTCTTACATTCGTTAAATAAGGATGTGGCTGTTAAAACAGGACACCTCTTTGCTTGTAAAAAAAAGACATTTCGATTAGACTTCCCTTTTCCTTCATTTTTTTCAGTTCTTCGAGTTTCACTCAAACTTTTTATTGAACACGTAACATGCAGATATTTTAGAGAGGGGAGGGCTTTAGAGGCGTATCAAAATGGTATAAAAGAACAAAAATTAGTAGAGAAATAACAAGAAAGGGAGCGCATATACAATTATAAAAATCTCGTCAAGGAGATTGTAAAAATGATTAAAGAGAAAAAATAATTTTATTTATTTTATGTTGATTACAATTTACAAGTACAACCTCATTTATAGGAAAGATATAAAATCTAATCATTAATCCTACGGAATCAAATATAATTCTATTGCTAATAATCAAGATATAATAATAAAAAATGAGATTTGATTTCATCTCCTAATAAGAAGTATTTCCTAATAATCCAAAATTTGCATGATTTTTCATTGATGTAATTTTAGCAGTTTGAAATATCACATGGAAGTTTGTCCAGTGATATTTGAATCTGAGCTATCTTCTCCAATTTGTTCTGAAATGGAGACTTCCGTTAACCTCCCCCCCCCAACACACACACACAAGCGAATCAGGGGGTTTATCGATTGTGAGCTTGTAGCAAAGCGTTGAAAACCGTAATGTTGATAAACCTTTAGTCAGTACATCTGCAATTTGATCTCAGAGCAAAGAAATCTGATTTTTAGCTGTTGTGATTTTACTCTTTCATGAACAAAATGAAAATCAATTTCTATGTGTTTTATTCGAGCATGAAAAATCGGATTTAGGGCGAGATAGGTTGCGCCTAGGTTGTCACACCACAGTGTAAGACAAGAGGTTGTGCTGATTTGTAGTGCTGATTTGTAGTTCTCTCAGAATGGATTGTAGCCAACATAAATAGAAATAATTTTATTTATTTTCTGTTGATTACAATTTATTAAGTACAACCTCATTTATAGGAAAGATATAAAATCTAATCATTAATCCTATCAGAATCAAGTATAATTTTATTCCTAATAATCAAGATATAATAATAAAAGCTGAGATTTGATTTCATCTCCTAATAAGAAATATTTCCTACTAATCCAAGATTTGCATGATTTGCATGTAATTTTAGCAGTTTGAAATATCACATGGAAGTTTGTCCAGTGATATTTAAATCTGAGCTATCTTCTCGAATTTATTCTAAAATAGAGACTTCCGTTAACAGTCAACAGAGATAAAGAGTGTGAATTATGCATGCTATTTGTTCGACAAATCCTTGAGTGAAATTAGATGAAGAAAGAAAAGAATTGGGAGGGAAAAGAAAGGGCCCATTATTGGAAAGTCATCGTTTCGGCAAAGTAATCAAGTCATAAGCAGTGAGGTGTCAAATTTTAACAGACATATCATTTTTAACCGATGAAAAAGGAGGGTTAAACAATATAAATAGTTGAGTAACCAGATATTTCTCTCTCTTTTTTTTTTTCAATTTGAGGAAAAAAAATTAAGAGATGATTTTTAAGAGTTATTGATCGATCAAACTGGATGTTCACATTTACATGAAACTAGTATATAAAATAAAACAGGTAAGAAATAATCAAATAAGTCGAAAATGAAGCAAAATTACTACCTCTCAGTAGAAATCCTCTGCATAAAGAAGAGCAGAGAAATAGTCTCCATACGTTGAAGGTGACACTGGCCTTCTAAGCACTAGGGGGACCTATATCATTCTTTATCAGCTCTTGCATATGCTTTGGAATCTCATATCTCTCAATCACCCCCTTTTGACCTCTCTTCGGAGATTCTACATCATTTGAACAACTTGAATGTAAAGTAATTGATGCCTTTGAAAAACTTGGAGAAACATTTGATTTTGAAAATGGGATCGAATCATGAGATGAAGAAGCATTTGGTTTCCATTGATGATTTCTCTATGGACACTCCATGAGCTTCTCTCTGTCTGAGATGTTGAGGGAGAGTAATAATTGCTTTGATTTCTCGTGGTTCTGGTTCCTGCTTCTTCAAGGTCATCGTTATAATCATATCCGAAACGAGGGTGGGGGGGGGGGGCGGGCACCAGAATTCTGTGCAGCAACTGAGTATACGGTTTCTCATGGGTACTGGCTAGATTAAATGTAACTCAATTGAGAGAAGGGGTTATTGGAAAAGGGGAAAATGAGATTTTGAGCTGAAGAACACTTTCTCTCACTTTCACCTTCATTTTTTGAGTTCGAATCTTCTGCTGTGAAAAACATCGGCCATCGATGCTGCAATGAATCTGAAACGCATAATATGTGGGCCCCACTGAAATTAGAAGCAAGAGAGAAATTTTTTAACGGGGCACAAAGTCCACTAAATCATCCGTCCATCCCATTCTTTGAATAAAAGAAAAAATTACAAAAGAACCCTGCATTATTTCTAAATTTTGAAACAGATCCTTGTGTAACATAATAATATGATATAATAAGAACCCCCTAACTTTTCTATAATAATATTTTTTATAAATTGAAAAAATATTATATATAAAAAATAAAAAATATTTTTTCGGTTAAATAATTATTAAATAAATATTTTTCCAAAAAAAATACCCCTAACTTTTCTATAATAATATTTTTTATAAATTGTAAAATTATTTTTTATAGAAAATAATATTTTTTATAAAAATGTATTTTTTGGTAAATAGTTAAACAAATATTTTTTCGAAACAAAAAACCCCCTAATTTTTCCATAATAATATTTTTTTATAAATCGAAAAAATATTTTTTATAAAAAATACAAAATATTTTTCAGTAAATAATTGTTAAATAAAAAATGTTTTTCTGATATATATTTTTTAGGAAAAATTTATAATGTTTTTTTTCTAATTATATTTAAAAATATTTTATTATATCATATTATTATATTACACAATGACCTTTTCAAAATTTAGAAATAATGCAGGATTCTTTTGCAATTTTTTCTTTTATTCAAAGATGGGAGTAGACGGATGATTTAGTGGAGTTTGTGGCCCGTTAAAATCTTTCTCCCTTGCTTCCAACTTCAGTGGGGACCACATATTGGACGTTTCAGGGTCATTGCAGCATAGATGGCCGATGTCGAAGATTCGAACTCCATTTTTTTGAATTGTATTTAATTTATTTTCTTGTAAATGATGGGCTTGTCCTTCTTTACTTTCAGAGGGAAATGTTGCAGCTTTTCCAGATCGAGGGAATCTCAATGGAAGCATCTTTAAATGTATGGTTAGAAATTTTCAACAAATGAAGCCCGTATAGCTCAGTGGTAGAGCGTCAGTCTTGTAAACTGAAGGTCCGTAGTTCGATCCTGCGTGTGGGCAAAATAGAAAGTGAATCTTTTCTGGAGAGCAAGCTTTTAGTCATTTTCCTTCATAACGCTAGTCGCTCTAGTTTCAATCACCTAATCAAGTACCTTTACTTATCGAATTAAACCACAACCACGTAGATTCACAATATTCATTAAACATCATAGGTTTTGTCTGTGATAAATATTTTGTATTCCCCAACTTGGATCTGAAGTTTTACAAGATACAATAGGATAATGCTCGCGCTTCACGGCGAGTATTTCAATTTAATAATATATAACTTGCATTTATGAAAAATTCAAAATTAAAGTTTGTAAATTCATAGTACATAAATAATACATGACAATTCTAAATTATTGTCTTGGATTTTCTTATGTCATTATATCTTGACCTATTATATTAGAAAAAACAAATTAAGTATTAATCAGGCTTAGATGAATAAGATCAGAAAAAATAAAATGCAAGATAATTTATTTCGAAGATTTTAGATAAAACTACATAAGATTAAATAATAGATGATTAACTTAAAAAAAATTATATTTAATATTATATATATGAGAAAAATATGCGTACTACATAGGAAATGTAACATTACTCATTTTCTTCAAAAATTTCACCATTATTTTTCTTATTTTTTTAGATGTTAAAATGATATGGATTCCGCATATGTTATTGTGAAACCCGTAATACATTACGTAATATAATATAATTTTCAATATACTGAAATTTTATTTAAGATGATAATTCTCACATAATGGAGATATAACACTGAACATTAATCTAACTAATCATGTGATATTATGATAATAATTTAAATTAAAAACTAAGATTTGATAAATTATTTGATTTGACGGCGGAGAGAAAATTGATAATAGTTCTCTTAAGAATTTTCAAAGAGAGATAAAATAATATGATAAGAGTAAATGAGTATATCACTTTTGTACATCTTCTTTTATGTAGTCTATATTCACATATTTTAACAATAAAAAGAAATTCAAACCATAATAATATGGAACTCAAAATAAAGAAAAAATTCCAACAAATTTATATTTGATGATTTTAACATTAGAAATAAAATATTTCATTAAAAATTATAATTTTTTAAGGAAGAAAAGAAAATTTATTTATATTTTAATGAGTGAACTCTTCATTAACTATTGGTATTAATAATTGAACATAACTTTACACCATGATTCATTGAAACCATCTGATTAAGATGTAATGGTCACAAACAAACTCACAACAATTCTCACTAAATCGGGTATGGAACACAAAACATTAATTCAACCAATCATATGCTTATGTTTTAATTACCACATAAATATTGTCACAAAATATTAATAAATTTGAGAAAATGAATGGCTAAGATTCGACAAAATAATTGATCTAACGGTCAAAATAAAAATGATGATGTGGTTTTTTGAGAAGGCTCAAAAGTTGGTGAAAAATAAGGGGTTGGGGTTAATTATAACTCAAATGATCTTAAAAAAAGGCCAAATTTCACGTGTACCCTACAAAACATCATAATTTTGCGTATACCCCTACAAAAAGTGAAACATCATCAATACCCCTATAAAATCACGCAAATATCATGGATACCCCTATGATATATTCAGTATTAAGATTAAAGTTATTTTATTATTTTTCCATTTTTTTCTTTATATAAATAAATATAGTAAGGATTTATATTAAGTCATTTTATATACTTTTTAATTTATAAATTTATATATGGTAAGTTCAAGATGAATATGTTTGAGAGGAAAAAAATTTTAATTCTCTAAAAGAAACTAAAAAAAATTAAAAATCAGTATGTAATGCGCAAGTTTCAGGAGTAATCCTTTTTGCGAACTCTTTGAAATTGTCTTGGCATTTATTTACCGGGCTTGGACCATGTCTCCCGAACAATCGCAATACATATGGCGCAAGACGATTTCACATATCGAGGTCGGAAAGGGATCGGGTATTTGAATGTCTCATCGTAGTGCCCGCGAATGATATACGATTGAGAAATTTCTTTTTCATTTGAGTTTGGAACTTAAGGGCATAAGAAGGTTTGGAACTCAAGCAAGTGCCCGAAAGAGAAATCTAATTTAGACGAACTTCTGAATTGAGGAATGATTTGTTCGAAGAATAGCTTGTCTAGCTTACTCAGTTGGAACAAGACAAACTAGTTTGTTAATTCAAAAGTCAAAATGGCTCAGTTGGCTTAGGATTCGTGGAACATGAATTTCAAGGGCAATAATTTTAGTGGATGTCTTCCAGCTAAGAAAATGACACATTACATGCCAAATCGACTTGGATTTCTGCCCGTTCTTGAGTTGGAGTTAAGAGCTCTTTAGTTTTATAAATGTGTTTTTCTTTCAGAACCTCGATTCATCTGACTCAATGACCAATGCCTGCTGCTTCATCAGTACATTTCCATTCAATATAGATGTTACTTGACCGATAAAGTTTGATGAAATATTAACAATAAAGATATTTGTGATATTTTAAGAATTTTATAGGGGCATTCATGATATATTTGAGGTTTTGTAGGAGTATCCATATATTTGAATGACTTTGTAGAGGTATTGGTGATATTTCACCTTTTGTAAGGGCATACATGAAATTATGAGTTTTTGCAGGGATACATATAAAATTTGGCCTAAAAAAAACTATTTTTGTTTATTTCTAAATTCCCATCTTGACAAGCTAAAATAGCCCTCTAATATTTTGGCAACAAAATAGGAAAAAAATAGAAATAAGTGCAATAAGTGATTTAGTAGTACTTGTACATAATAATAACATAACACATTGAATCTCAAATAAATAAAAAAAAAAAAAAAAAAAACAGAACACAGAGGTCTTTATAATTCTTGCTGGCACCATGTAGAAACTAAATCTGACATGGTACAAACAATCAGTCGAGAACAATAAAAAATGCCGAATAAATAAAAAACTAAAGCTAAGACCGCGATAACAAACACCATGTTTTAATACTCGAATAAAACACCATTATTATTCTAATTATTCCAAATCAAGATTGAATTTCTTCATGAACCCAACTCTTTAGGGGTTTTGGCCACAATGGAGAGAGCATGGAGTCCAGACTTCAACTCCTCAGCCAACAAATCATACACCATCCTGTGCCGTTTAACAATATTTTGACCCTCAAATTTTTCAGAGACGATTTTCACATTAAAATGGGTCTCGTTTGCGTCATCTTTCACAGCTGCATGGCCAGCGTGTTGATAAGAGACGTCTTCTATTTCAAGCACACTTGCTTCTAGTGAAGATTGCAACGTTTGTCTCATTCTAATGGCTCTTGAAAGAACCAAATTGGCTCCCCTTGAACCCATCTTTTGTTACGAGATACCTTTTGAGAGGGAGATTTAATGAGAATTAGTGTTACGAGAAATTTCGAGCGAGTGATTAGGGAAAAAAGAATTTTTCAGAAAGAGATTGTAGATACAATTAAGCAATTAGAAGTCTAGGACTAAATTAAGACTGACAATTGGCCTCAATTTACAATTGTTTAGTGCAACTACAATATTAATGAATAAAAAAACTAGTTAAAAACCGGTAGGCGGTACCATACCTCTATCAAATAGAAAATTAACTAGATTAATCCAATTTCAAACCCTTTAATTCATCTTCTTCAATTCAGTCTATGCTTTTCGTCTCCAATCCCCTTTCCTTAAAATACCAGCTAATGAATCGCAACATTAACTAACTTTCAACACTAAACGTTGTACTCAATAAACCCATCAGAATGAGAATCACAAAGTGCTGAGAGCAGACATAAAATCCCCTTATTCATAACCACTAATTCTAGCAAGACATTAAAAACCCTAACATCAAACAACTGAACCCCGATACAAAAGGAAAAGTTAAGTATACGTAATCAATTAACGATTTGCTCGCCCAAACAAAGAAGAGAAGAAAGACTTACAAATTGGGGCAAGAATAGAGAGAGACGATCCTCCTTTGTCCAGAGAAGAAGCAGAAGTAGAAAAATATTTTCGTTCCGTAAATACTCTTACTTCCCCCCAACTAGGCGAGGGAGAAAGGAAAGGCAAAAATGCGGTGAGCGTGGATCGAACACGCGACCTTCAGATCTTCAGTCTGACGCTCTCCCAACTGAGCTATCCCCGCTGTGACGAGTCTGTATTATTAAATCAAATAATGTTGTTGATTCAAGTATCGACTGGGCTTTTGCTCTATTGACATAATGATTGAAAATTGGGCCGTGAATTGATCCGCAATTCAGTATAAGAAAGAATCAGTACTGTTAACTATGTTTGTCTATTAATCAGAATTAAACAAACGGTTCAATTCGTAATAACCCCTAGAAACCGTCTGCCTGATCCTGTGATGCATCTTTTTTCTTTTCTTTTTTATGAAATATCCTTATTTTTCTAAGTAAAGAAAACCTTCTTTCTGATACCGTATCCGCAATTTTTAAAGAAATATAGATTTGGTTCAGCTGCTTTCTCCTTTCCACTTACAATATAATAATACTCTCCAAGTCCACTTGCACTTAAAATAAATTATAAATGATTTGAAATTACAAAGTAATAGAAATCTTTCTCACTGGAGTCAACATATATGTTGACCTGCTTAAAGCCTATACCGGTTAAGCCAGCTCATTTTTGACAAATGGGGACAAAAAAGGCCTAACATTCACATTTTCATCCTTTTTAATATGAGATCATATCCAGTGATTTTGTTACAGTATATGAATACACCCTAAAAGTCACCAAATGATGACTAGAATTATGGTACCCGTAGGAAATGGTACCACTATGACTAAATATATATTTTCACGAATAGATATTTTACAGTTAGTTCAAAAATAGTATGAAACTAAGAAAAGATCTAAACAGCTCACAATGGGATCACTCTTTCAAGATAGATATATGGTCCCATTTCAACAGAATTAACGTGGACTCACACTAGTAATGGAAAAAAAGGAGATTCTTTTACCAGAATATACCATACAGAGAATGATTAAGAAAGCTGAAGAGAGAGAAAAGAGGAGGTTTATACTTAACAAAACAGGAAATATAAAGACAAAAAAGATAACATTAACCTCAGAGTGCAGCTTTATTGTAGTTACACACTCCACAATATCCATAATTAATTAAGTACATAAATGCTAAATGCAAATCACAAAAATTCAAATATGCTGCTATGCCATAGACACTAATTAACCCGAATCAACACTTTCTAAAGTCATTCATTCCATACAAACACAAACCCTAAAGAAAGATAAGAACCCTCTAATCCACTCTATTCAGAACCGGAAAGAAATACCGGTTTCAACTCTAAAGTGATGTCTTTGTTGCTGGCATTGCATTCCCTCCAAAAGATGCAACCAAGCCAAAGTTTCCCTGCCCGAATGGCAGATATCCGCCTGCCCGTGCCATCTCAACTGCTGCCCCAAAGCTCCACACCTGCCCGATATCCGGCCTGGCCGAAACACACATATTTAAATCATTAATGTTATTACTCTCATCTTCTTCTACCTCACTCCTGAACCTCTTTCCTAATATAAATGGCGAAACCATCTGTTGCACGTGGGGCCCAGTTGCAGTGAGTGAACTGGAGAGAGACGGCGAGGAAGAAGTAAAGGTGGCAGGTGTGGTACCGGTACCAGTTGCGGCTATAATGGAAGGCTCGGCTTGACGGAGTAGCCATTCAATGGTTTGTCCATCAGATTTATGCCCTAATTCTCTTGTTAATTGGAAGACACGTGCCGCACAAACAATAGGCATGCGTATGCGTCTCCCTCGTCCATTCACCTTGCTGTGTCTGTCCTTGGCAGGCGGTTTGCGTGCTGGTGCTGTTGAGCTGTGTTGTATTGTATCGGTACCGGTTTGGGCTTCAGTCATCATTGTTTGAAGCTTGAGGAAGAAAGGAATAGGGGAGGAGTGGAATAAGAGTTTGGGAATAGGAAAGAGGTCTGAGAATTGGTTGGGGAGGTAATAATTGAGAGGGAAAGTGAAGAAGGCTGAGAAGGGTAGACGGTGAGTATAAATTCTATGTAACCAACTAGATTCTATAGTCTTGTGCAGCAGACAATGCTATGCGGATCCCAGAAATTATAAAAATAATATAAGTTTTGTTGGGACCCAGTTATTTTCTGAGTCGCTGCACAGAATACACGTCATAAAGGATTGGACTGAGAGACAAGATGAGGAGGAGGTTCACATGGACCAGGTCCCACATGGAGGCAATGCTTTATTTGCTGTAGTGAGGCTATTGGGTGCAGCAACAAGTACTGAAATTGTTGGCTAATTGATCAGGAGCCAAGTTTAATGTACTATTTCACTTCATGTACGCCGACTTGTCAGTTGTAACATTTTTTTTCTGAATGTAATCTTGTTGTCAGTTGTAACTTGTCAAAATTTGTTGATAGCTCCTTTACAAGTACTGAAATTGAGGAGATATTATAAGCTATGAGGTTTAATCGAGGAGAAAAAGCACTCGTTTAACAAAGGTGGAATAGACTTTTACAAGCACCGAAATTGAGGGGAAATTGCGGTGAACTTGAGAAGCTATCAGGGTTTAACAAGGTGGATATATATGTTACTTTGTGCAAGAATTGAAGCATTATGCCAAGTGAATGATGTACCTTCTTCTGAGAAAATGGAAATAAACTATCTCGCTTAAAAATGGTGATGTTATTTAACAGTACTTTGGATAAATCAACATGAGAATGATCTCGTCTTGTACTTGAAAGGGAAAAGAGGTGTTTTATGTTTTTTAATGACGAATTCTAATAGAGACCGAAGAAAATACCTCTCTAAAATTTTCTGCAAACAATACATGTAATTTTCAATGTTCATATTACCAAATAATGTTATTTCAATGTTTAGGCCCCTCAAACTAAGTTAACATGATTGTTATAACATGTATATTAGGCTCCCCAAGGAAGTTGAGTAAAGACCCAAATACTGCTGTTGTTTCGACAGTTGGAAGAAAATTAATATAAAAATAACATACATACATGAAAGCATGGAGGTTGGATAAAAGATATAGAAAAGAGACGGACAACATTTAGTTTGACAAAATACGTCTCTTTCCTCAACAAGTACCAACTTAGGCCATGCATGCACCTCAAACCGGAACAATAATTCATGTCAATGCTAGATACATCAAGTATTATTGTCCAGAAAATTAACGCCAGAAATAGGCATGTACTCCTAAAATAACATGCCCATAATAACTTTAATTGATTTTAAATTATATAGCATGCATTACAAAATTCAAATCCTTCAAAATCCATCAAATCATGAATTTGAACAAACCCTGAATTTTAGAAATGCTAAACTATAGCAAAATGACGCTAATGAAAGAAACCTGAGAGTCAATTGAGCAGTATGAGTATATAACAAAATAAGAAGAATTGAGTGAGTCTTATCCTATAAATCACTTTAGAAATTTTCTGATTGGATTCTGCTAAGTGCTTAAGGTCCCCTCTTTATCATTGTTCCCCAACGCAATATACAGTGCTTTTATGATTTTCCTGTCTCTTTTCCAGGACCACATTCAAACCAAATCATTTGATCTAATTTATCAAGTATTAATAATACACAGATAAAAGTAAAACATATTTTACATCTACATCTTAGGAATTAATTACTAGGAATGACATTAAAGAAATGGTAAATCTCATCTTGGTCAAGCACTCCAACTTCAGTTGAGCAAACTGAGCAACAAACAGGCCTATATATTGGGCCTTCAGCTTGAGAATCTTCTTCCAAATGGGCTTTTTTGGAGTTTTTCTTTCTCTTTTGTTTTGGTTTTTGGTTTCCTTCTCTTAGTATCTGATCTGTCTTAACTGTGCAGTTGCGAACAAACATCGCCCTGTATTGAGTTACATATTTCTCATGCCTGAAAATATCAGGAAAAATCGAGAATTAGCATCTCAAATACAGTTTAATTGCACAATTAAGGTTATATTGAGACGTTGGAAATATGCTGAAGTGCACAAATTGAGGCTTAAGTGGTATAATCTGTAATTTTGAAGGATTGGATTGGTACCAAAATACATACTTAAATTGCAATCCTTGTAGCACGAATTCTGTAGTTACAGTGTTTATGAATAAGCTTATTGTTAATTTCTGGGTGAAGTACGGGTATAATTAATTACCTCTGACAATCTAAGCAAAGGGTAGTAAAACAAGCAGGACAGCTAAGAACAGCATCTGAGCCTCCTTTTCTTTGTTTACGCACCCATAATTCATTAACTTCATCAAGATTTGGGTCGTAGAATTCGGGTTTGATTGAATAATCTATTTCATCATCACTAGAAACTGCAAACATTACAAGACAAAATTAACTTAAAAACTGAAGAGATTCTCACTACAGAAGTTTTGTTATGAAGGAAGAAAAATTCACAAAATAAAGGATTTGATTAAGAAAAACTGTACCTAAATCACGGGGATCAACAATTCCAGATTCAACATCCATACGTTGGTTCTCATTCTTGCTCTCACTCTTGCCCTTGTCCATAGTTTCGCCTTTTCCTTCTCTATTTTTTTCGACTAGAGAGTTTTAGAGCTTCGATTTGTTTCTAGGATTTACGAATAGGATGCCGCCTCTGGCTCTTCTCTAGCAGATTTTGGAGAGCTGGTAAAACCGAGAACTGAATTCCCTCTTTTAAAAAAGTAGGAATCTGGGTTCTCTCTTAATCCATCCTTCTAGACTTCTGGAAATATATTTGAAATCCCGGATGTTTACAAACCAGAAACTAAATATTGTTGAGAATTGCCAATGAATGGTGTAACTCGAATTTTAACTAAGTTTTCAATAACAGCCAGCAGCCAGCAGCCAGCAGCCAGCAGATGTGTAACTATGATTTTCAATTATCAACAAAGTTTTATGTTCCCAGTCTCATCTAAACAAGCAGCCAGCAGTCAGCCGATATACTTTGTTTTTCATGTTCATAGATTAACATTACAGTTTTAAATAACGGCCCTATAACGCGCAATAGCGGAAAATAGCCATACAACGCAATTTGCAATGAGAAAATATTATTTATATCATTTTCGCTGTTACAGACGCTATAACGCCGCTACTAAGGTGAAATAACTAGAAAAAAAAAACGCTATAGCGCTATTTAGATAGTGTTTTTTTTAATTTAGACCCAAACTCAATAAATAAATAAATCCAAACACAAACCCAATAACTAAATAAATCCGAACCCAATAAGAAAAACAATCATACCTTTCTTTCTCTAGAAGCTAAACGAAGGCAAAAAAATGATAAAATCAAAAAAGAAAAACCCTGCCTTTCGACCCTCTTCCTTCTTCTCTCACATGTGACGGCAGCAGGATGGGGGAAGGCATAGTAGAGCTATTATTCCCCTTTCCTTTTCAAGTAATGTTCTCTTTTCTTCGATGAAATGTACATACGAGATTTTTTCTTTTTCTATTCTCCGTCCTATTTGTTGGGAAATCCATAGTCATTTACGTTACATGCGCAGTGAAACCTACGGATTTAACCTGTCCTATGATCTACGTTAAGGGAATAAAAGTACGAGATTAACTATTAAAATTTATACCTCGGATCTTCCTGATCCGCGAGACAAAGAACGAATGTAGGACTGAACTTTTCTGACTTGCAACCTTCTCCTTCCTGAAGTTCGACACCGCGAACCTCCCTGCCTCTCCGAGTCTGTCTGGAAGAATCTACCTGATTGCGATCTAAAGTCGTCTGAGTCTGTCTGGAAGCTTGCATCGGTGTAACCTTTACAACGAGCTCGTCTTCGATACCTCCATAGACTAGGAACATGTCCTTAGTTCTTCGTAAATACTTAAGGATTCTTTTAACAGATATCGAGTTGACTTTCACCAGGTTTAGATAGAAACTTGCTTGTTGCGCTCAATGAGTATGACACATCTGGTCTAGTACATATCATGGCATACATGATAGATCCTATAGCCGAAGCATATGGGATCTTATTCATGCGTCTTCATTCCTTCTCACTTGTAGGGTACTGTGTCTTATTGAGTGAAACGCCACGTGACAAGGGAAAAAATCTTTTCTTGGAATCTTGCATTCTGAAACATTTCATGACCTTGTCTATGTATATACTTTGATTCACAACTATAAGCCTTCTAGATCTATCTCTATAGATCATGATTCCTAGCACGTAGGAGGCTTCTCCAAGGTCTTTCATCAAGAAATTATCTCACAACCATTTCTTAATATTCAATATTGTTGGGACGTCATTTCCCATGAGTAATATGTCATCTACGTAAAGCACCAGGAATACTACCGTGCTCCCACTGAACTTCATGTAAACACAAGGTTTACCTTCACTTTTGGTAAAACCAAAACTTTTGATGACTTCATCAAAACGAAGGTTCCAACTTCGAGACGCTTGCTTCAATCCATAGATGGATTTCTGAAACTTGCAAATCATACAAGAATTCTTAGGATCGACAAAACCCTCGGGTGGCATCATGTGCACGTCCTCGGTCAGATTTCCATTTAGGAAAGCTGTTTTGACATCCATTTGCCATATTTCATAGTCATAATATGCTGCTATGGATAATAGAATTCTGATTGATTTAAGTATAGTTACAGGTGAGAAAGTTTCGTCATAGTCAATACCATGAACTTGTTTAAAACCTTTCACCACAAGCCTAGCTTTGTAGGTTTGTACCTTTCCATCCACGTCAGTCTTCTTCTTGAAGACCCACTTACATCTGATGTTCTTCAAGCCTTCGGATGGATCAATCAAATTCGACACTTGATTGTCTTGCATGGATTGCATCTCGGCTCTCATGGCCTCTAACCATTTATGAGAGTCGGGACTCTTAATAGCATCTTGGTTGGACGTGGGTTCATCATCTATGAATGTCACATCATCATCATTAGACACGAGAAATCTGTATCTCTCGGGCTCATGATGAATCCTACTAGATCTACGTTGAGTCTGTTGTGTTTCAAGCCAACCAACACCTTGAGAGCTTGTTTGTTCCTTCATCATAGGTTCTGCGACTATAGGTGGGTCTTGAATTTCTTTGAGTTGTACTTTGCTCCCACAGCTTCCCATAGAGACAAACTTTCTTTCCAAGAAGGCTCCATTGTGAGCAACAAACACTTTGTTCTCCGATGGGTGGTAAAAGTAATATCCTTTAGTTTCCTTAGAATATCCCACAAACAAGCACTAATCAGATTTGGGTCCGAGTTTATTGGAAAACTGACGTTTGACATAAGTCTCACATTCCCAAATTTTAAGAAAAGACAATTTGGCGCTTTTCCCCGTCCACATCTCATATGGTGTCTTTTGAACGCTTTGGATGGAATCCTGTTCAGTATGAATGCGACAGTCTCAAGAGCGTAACCCCATAATTGTTGGGAAATCTATAGCCTTGCACGTTACATGCACAGCGGAACCTATGAATTTAACCCGCCCTAGGATATACTTTAAGGGAATAAAAGTACAAGATTAACTATTAAAATTTATACCTCGGATCTTCCTGATCCGCGAGACAAAGAACGGATGTAGGTCTGAACTTTTCTGACGTGCAATCTTCTCCTTCCTGAAGCTCAACTCTAACGAACTCCTTGCTTCTCCTAGGGTAAAGAAATTGATCGCTCGCTAGTCTTCAGAGCAGAAGACCTCTACTCGTATCCACGTTGATCTTTAGATGCACGGAATAACCAGACTCGGCTAGACGAGTCCGGAAGCACTTTCCGAAAATAAGTCAAAACTCTCTCTCTCTCTCTATTTCTGTGTATTAGACGGCCTCTAAGGCTTCTGAATTGTGTGTACAATAGAGAGACTCTGCTCTTCTATTTATACTAGAGAGAGATGCGAACGATTGCTCAGTTATATTGGATCGACCCACTATAGGAATATATATGGTATATGTCATTAGCGTTTTCTCATCATCTAATGTATGAGTAGTCCTTTGACTTGAGTTCATTATATATTCCCGCATGTATATCTTCGTACTTTGACATAGTCAAACGTTGTGTTTAACCGGATAATTATAAAAGCTATGATCGGGTATTTAGTAAACCATGAGTTAGAATGTGGATGATCAAGATAGAATTCGTTACTCTCGGATTCGAGAGATATATCTCAGGGCCCCCTGATAAATTCAGACTGAAGGAAACACACGCCCCCCTTGATACGAAAGAATTAGCATGTGTTGTTAATATCTTTTAATTTATTCAGTCTAATTATTATTCAGGAAAGAGAATTGATCATAATAAAGATGACATAAAACCATGCCTTATGAATAATATAAATATCATTTAACAAAGGGACTAAATACATAATTGATGTATAGGTTATGATCACGTATCATTCATTTAATTTGGTAATCATAACGTCGTACTAGAGGCTACTTATGATTTATAAACTTGAAGTCTATTGCCAATATTAAAAGAACTTGCAGGGTCACACACAAATAGAACTAACTTGGTTGGACATAGAAAATCAAAAGGAAGGTGATTAGGTGTAAGTATGAGATGCTATAAATAGATGAAGGGTTTGTCTGATTAGGTCAGAAGATTCAGACCACACCCTAGCCGCCTTTTGAGAAAGAGAGAAAGAGAAACCGGATCTAGTAATCTCAGTTTCTCCACCAACAAGAGAAGTTCGCATGTGGATACGTGTAGAGGGCGGTGCCGGAGTCGCAGCGTCTTTCGTGATTAGATCCGCAAGAGACGCAGTGAGATCGTTTGGAAATGAATCGCGAAGCCCTACAAACCGGATTAGCTGAATCCGAGATATCAATAAGATTTATTTTTTTGATTTGATTGATAATACAAGGATCCTCGGTTAGGAAAGAGGTAAAATTTTATTCCGTTGTGCCTTTGATGATTATGCGTTTCCTTTCAAGACCATCAATAGAAATAATAGGGGAAGGTCCCTAAATGTCCATATGAATTAAATCTGGAGGTTGAGCAGAAATAAAATTGTTCATATGAAATGAAAGTTTGTGCGATTTGCACTTATTACATTCCATGCAAGACAATAACTTATTTCTTGAAATGGAAATATGCTTGTTCTTAGCTAAATGAGTAAGGACATCAAGCGAGACAAGTGTCACCATAGATAACAGATCAGATTTGCTCATCCATAATATTGGCATTGGTTATCTTTCCACTAAAAATTACCTCTTAAAACTATCAAATTTACTTCATGTACCACACATTACAAAGAACTTAATAAGTGTTGCCAAACTAATCCTTGATAAAAATGTATTTGCTGAATTTAAATCATTCATTTGTTTTATTAAGGACCTCACAACCAGGGAGCTGCTCCTAGAAGCACCTCTCGTTGATGGCTTGTATCGTGTGTCTACACCTATGGAAAATTTACCTTATGTTTTTCTTTCTTCTATTTCGTTGCCCTTGGTAGGGAGAGAAGCATATCAAGTTGTTGGTGTCAGTGGTGACGTGACATGTTGCGCTGAGTCCAAGAACCATTCGTGCGGAGGCCCAGTGCAAGGAAAAGGTGTGATGTTGGCATCGGCGGAGAGGACGGTGTGAGAGGGGAAGGTTTGATGCCTAGGTTGACTTGGTTGCAGGTGAGTTGGATTGGAAGGTTGAGTCGGGGTCATCGGTCGGTAGTTAGGGTTAAAACGATGGAAACAAGTGGCTACGGAATGATTATTTTTGAAACAAATTAGACATGAACCATTGTCGAAATTGCGAGAGAAATTGTGGTTGTTGTCATTTTTCTTGCCGTGATTATTGTTGTAGCAATTTGAATTTGGGCCATGAAAATTATTCTGAAAATTTGGACCATAATTATTGGGGTCATTTGAATGAAAGTTTGACCCATAATTGTTTGGGTGAGAAGAGAAATTGACATTTGGTTGAATTGGGCCAAGGTTATTGGTTGAGTTCGGCCCAGGGCCCAACAGAGAAGGCTAAGTTGAAAAAGAGGGCGATGCAAACGAGAAGGCAGAATGATAAGGAAATGTGACATGAGAGTGAGTGGAGGAAGCGAGAAGAGCTTATTCAACAATGGTGGAGTGAGACTGTTGGTTGAGCATCGCCTCGTAATTAAGTATCATTGCATGAAGCTTGGCGAAGTTTAGAGCTGCAACTCATTCATTGACAATAGAGAGTAATGGGATGAAATAAGATCCAATTCCCCCAAAGATGTAAATGCAGTTCATGATTTGAGACTGTATCATACTCAACAGATCTACAATCTTCTTGATTTTGTGAAGATATTATGCACATGTAGCATTGTCACGTTTGATTAGCTGAGGCTATCTTCTGAGGTTAATGGTACAAATGAGGGATCAAGAGGAATAGCTGTTGTTGAGGGTTGTTCAAAGCTCAGCAGCTGTGGAGCAGTTTGAGATATCAACGATAATTGGTTCAGTGAGGGATGAGATGAGAAAGGCCAGGATCAATTGATCCTGCTGTTGCCAGTGAAGAAACTCGGGGTGCGGAATTTAGATTCAGGGATTGGTGAATTTACATTGAGATGGTTCATCAGACCATGCCCTCTTGTCATAGGAAGGATTTGGCTTTGCCAGACCATGAAATTGGTGTTGTCGACTCGAATATGAACCATTTAATTAAAGGTGATATGTTTTTTATCAGAAGTCTGAGCCATATTGACTTGATTTTGGTTTCAATTTGAGAAAAAGAAGGATTTTTGAAGGTTGAATTCAGATGTTGTTGAGAGGAAATTTTTAAGAGAGATGATTAGAGCAAGAAGAGGAAGATTGAATCTTGATGTTGAATGGAGTTGAAGAAAGAAGTGTGGTTTAAGAAGTGGATGTGAGATGATTTTATAGAAGAGAGATTAAAGGGGATGAGAATCTGAAGTTTGTTGAGATTTGTTTTATATGAACATATTGAGATATGTATAGAGAAACATAAGGACAAGAGGAAATAGGGAGGACTAAAATTTGTTAAGAATTTAGATAATAGAGGGAACAAGAAGTTGAGATTAGATGCTCAGAATTACACTGATACAAAGGAAACAAGAAGAAATCAAGAATGTACTATACTAAGGATCTGAGAAAAAAAAGAAAGAAAAAAAAATTAAGAAATAATTGAAATAGGAGGATCTTCAGTTTAATTAGAGGCGTTGGCCTTAATCAATGCTCTGATACCATAACAACATAGCTAAAAGTAATGAAGAACAGTTTAATGGAAATGGTTGTATTATTAGTTGATTGATTTTACAACAGTTGAGAGCTATATTTATAGCTCAACAGTACATATCAATTACTATACAATATATCTAGTTCTATCTAAACTATGCTATGGTTGAGATTCAATTAGCTTGTGATGAGTGATGTAGGAGAGTCCTCATTAAGGCTGAGCGGCTGAGATTGAAGCTACACGAAAGATTACTGGCCCTTCATTTTACAGATAATGAGAAATGACTCTAACGGCTAGTTTATGCCTACTCTACTTCATTAGTGTGCAGTTTAGAATATGTTTGTTTACAATGACATAAATTTCTAGCACGGTCATCTAAGCTACAAAATGAGAATCGCATTTCTAAACTTCATCCTATGTGGGATGGTAGGCTCATTGGATCTAGGATCATTTTAGATGTGCTAATCTTGTTTATCAAACAGGATGACAAGAATGGGTAACCTTCACAAAGTTGATGAATGGGTTTATGACTTGTTGAAACTCACACATGTAGATGCACGAGCAACAACATACACGCTTGACAAGAACGTTTTAAGTAAAATGTTGACTAAATGAAACACATAAATCTTTGGAGTGTTCAAAGCATTTAAGAATGAAGTACAATATCACCTTGACAAGATAATAAGATCACTTCGATCGGATCAAGGTGGCAAGTATTTGAGTCAAGAGTTTGGCGATCATCTTAGATATTGTCAAAAAGGTTTGACAATTAACTCTATAATGAACATCTCACGATGTGTTCATAAGGCTAAAAATCCTAATCTGCGCCTATTATGTTACCAACGGAATAAATATTTCCATATCGGAATACTTGGCAGCTAAGGTTATTACAGTTTCCCTAATCTATTCCGTTGGGAACGGAATTACTCCGTTGCCAACGGAATGGTACTATTTTATTCAATCAATTATCCAATAATTGATTATTTCGTTCACTAATTTATACATCATATGTATAACTGTTTTTTAGGCATATTCATCCCGTACTAATGGAGTTCATTGTGTGACCGTGTAGGTTCCATTTAACGCCGGCAACGATCTTCTAAAGATCGTAAGTCATGAGTAACCTCTAGACTGATGTCATGACTACCCATGTTAAATAAAATGATCAGCGATCATAAACCTATCTGAATAGACATTTGCTTATTCCTTTTGTTCTACGATATACGTCTTGATCACAAGGCACAGTAATATGTCATCCTTGAGTTTGATCAAAGTCTCTTTCCTGATCGAGAATTAGACAGAGTAAATACAAAATGATATTAACAACACATGTTAATCCATTTTGAGCATGGCCATGCATTTACTTCGGTCCTAGTATATCAGGGGGCCTAGAGATATCTCCCTCATGACTAGAGGAACAAATCCCATCTTGGTCACTCACATTCCTAGTCATGATTCAGTGCATACCTAACGATGACCCTAATGATCATCCCGTTACAGATGACATAAGATCATATTAAAGTATGCAGTCCTCATACAGGAATCCCTGGTGACCTTGGGTCGTAGGAACAAGCACACTATTCATATGAGAATCACTAATGACAGATACCATGCATATTCTCATAGTGTGGTCAGTCCAATACGTGTTCTCTAACACGTACCTATATTCCAGACTTGACATCTCTATGTCCATGATTAGCAGAACATGTTCATCCAGCATGCGAATATACTAGTGTGGATATGTAGCTTCTTACTTGAAGTATGTCTATCTCTATAAACATCCTACATATCACTAGGGATAGTTTAGAATGTCAGTCTCCCACTTGCACTAGGCCAATTCTAAGTATCTTATGCCCATAGACCTAACATGACCCTCATGCTTTGCTTGCGGGAGTGGTTTAGTTAATGGATCGGCGATATTGTCGTCCGATGGCACTCTACACATTTTAATATCACCCCTTTGGATGATCTCTCTGATTAGATGGAAGCGTCGCAGTATGTGCTTGGACTTTTGGTGAGATCTCGGTTCCTTTGCTTGTGCGATCGCTCCATTATTGTCACAATATAGATCCACTGGTTCCGAGATACTCGGAATTACTCTTAGCTCCTCCAGAAAGTTCTTTATCCAAATGGCTTCTTTAGCTGCTTCTGCAGCAGCTATATACTCTGCTTCCATTGAAGAATCTGCCACAGTACATTGCTTGGAACTCTTCCATGTCACTGCGCCTCCATTTAGGCAAAATAAATAACCTGATTGCGATCTGAAGTCATCTGAGTCTGTCTGGAAGCTTGCGTCGGTGTAACCCTTTACAACGAGCTCGCCTTCCTGACCTTCATAGACTAAGAACAGGTCCTTAGTTCTTCGTAAGTACTTAAGGATTCTTTTAACAGCTATCTTGTGACTTTCGCCTGGATTAGACTGGAACCTGCTTGTTGCGCTCAATGAGTATGACACATCCGGTCTAGTACATATCATGGCATACATGATAGATCCTATAGCCGAAGCATATGGGATCTTAGTCATGCGTCTTCGTTCCTGCTCATTTGTAGGACACTGTGTCTTACTGAGAGACACGCCATGTGACAAGAGCAAAAATTCTTTCTTGGATTCTTGCATTCTGAACCGTTTCATTATCTTGTCTATGTATGTAGTTTGACTCAGACCTATAAGCCTTCTAGATCTATCTCTATAGATCTTGATTCCTAGCACGTAGGAGGCTTCTCCTAGGTCTTTCATCGAGAAACTATCTCCCAACAATTTATTGACGTTCAATAATGTTGGGACGTCATTCCTCTGAGTAATATGTCATCTACGTAAAGCACCCGGAATACTACCGTGCTCCCACTGAACTTCATGTAAACACAAGGCTCACCCTCACTTTTGGTAAAACCAAAACTTTTGATGACTTCATCAAAATGAAGGTTCCAACTTCGAAACGCTTGCTTCAATCAATAGATGGATTTTTGAAGCTTGCAAACTTTACCAAAATTTTTAGGATCGACAAAACCCTCGGGTTGCATCATATGAACGTCCTCGGTTAGATTTCCGTAGCTGTTTTGACATCCATTTGCCATATTTCATAGTCATAATATGCTGCTATGGCTAATAGAATTCTGATGGATTTAAGCATAACTACAAGTGAGAAAGTTTCGTCATAGTCAATACCATGAACTTGTTTGAAACCTTTCGCCACAAGACTTGCTTTGTAGGTTTGTACCTTTCCATCCACGTCAGTCTTCTTCTTGAAGACCCATTTGCATCCGATGATCTTCAAGCCTTCGGATGGGTCAATCAAATTCCAAACTTGATTGTCTTGCATGGATTGCATCTCGGCTCTCATGGCCTCTAACCATTTCTGAGAGTCGGAACTCTTCATAGCATCTTGGTAGGACGTGGGTTCATCATTTATGAATGTCACATCATCATCATTAGACATGAGAAATCCGTATTTCTCGGGCTCATGACGAATCCTACTAGATCTACGTTGAGCCTGTTGTGTTTCAAGCTTGCCAACTCTTTGAGAGCTTGTTTGGTCTTCCGTCACGGGTTCTGTAACTGTAGGTGAGTCTCGAATTTCTTCGAGTTGTACTTTACTCCCACTGCTTCTCATGGAGACAAATTCTCTTTCTAAGAAAGGACCATTGCGGGCAACAAACACTTTATTTTCCGATAGGTTGTAAAAGTTATATCCTCTTGTCTTTTTAGGATATCCCACGAACAGACACTTATCGGATTTGGGTCCGAGCTTATCGGAAACTTGACGTTTGACATAAGCCTCACATCCCCAAATCTTAAGAAAAGATAACTTGGGGCTATTCCCCGTCCATATCTCATATGGTGTCTTTTGAACCGCCTTTGATTGAATTTTGTTCAGTATGAATGCAGCTGTCTCAAGAGCATAACCCCAGAATGACGTTGAAAGATTCGTTGGACTCATCATCGATCGAACCATATCTAATAAGGTTCGATTCCTCCTTTCGGACACTCCATTCCACTGAGGAGTTCCTGGAGGAGTCTGTTGTGAAACTATTCCACATTCTCTGAGATGATCCTCAAATTCCTGACTTAGATATTCGCTTCCTCGATCAGATCGAAGTGCTTTAATCTTCTTGCCAAGTTTATTCTGTACTTCATTCTTAAATTCTTTGAACACTTCACAGGATTTAGACTTGTGCTTCATTAGGTAGACATAACCATATCTACTGAAGTCGTCCATGAAAGTTACGAAGTGCCGATACCCACCTCTAGCGGGCGTACTCATTGGTCCACATACATCAGTATGTATGAGTTCTAATAAGTCATTGACCCTTTCTCCAACTTTTGTGAAGGGTTTCTTAGTCATCTTGCCAAGTAAACAAGACTCGCACGTCTCAAATGATTCCAAATCAAATGAGTCTAAAAACTACGAGGTAACGACCCGAGAATTATGTCAACAACCAATTCTCTGGGCATAGCTGAACCAAGCCTCTCCAATTGATCAAGATAGCTCTTCATCTTGAGTACATGAGCACTCACAGATGAACCTTCAACCATCTTTGTGTCAGTCAGAGAGACGGTCGCTTTGTAGCGCTCAACTCTAGCCTGCTCTTGGAACATTTCCTTGAGAGTTACGATCATATCATAAGCACCCATATCCTCCAGTTGCTTCTGAAGCTCGTAGGTCATGGTCGCTACCAAGAGACAAGCTATCTCCATGTCGTCTTTAACGTATTTAGCATACGCATCTCGGGAAATCCTTGTGGCTCCCTGTTCTGGTTCCTCTTGGGGAAGCCTCTTCAATGACATAAAGTTTATTGTCAGCCTTGAGAACAATTCTCAGGTTTCTAAACCAGTCAAGGAAGTTGGACCCATTGAGCTTATCCTTCTCAAGGATAGATCACAAATTCGACCCAGTTGAATTATTATTTGCCATTATTCTACAAGTTAAAATGTAAAGTGCCATTATTAATTATTCATTGGTATTGTTTTGTTTTGGTGTTTCTTATAATGTACTCCCACTATTTTTCTTCAAATCAACCACCTTCAGTAGTATTGATTCGGAAACTTCAAATGAATGAGGTTTCATAGTGAGTCAAGATCCATATTTCATTGAGTATTAAGTGCTCTTTGGCGCAACCCTCAATACACAACTATTTAGGTTGGAACACTTCCAATTGTATCATATACAACTCTTTCCTTTCATGGAATGAGCTCATATGCCCGGTGTATTATTCCATCTTGTGCCCTGAGCCCAAGTCTGACTTGCTTTCTCAGTTAAGTTTAACCATGTATGATTATCAGTGAAATAGAGTCCAGCACACTCAGCTTTGGCATGACCCATGCTGGACGCCATTTCCTGTGTACCCTCCTTTACAAAGACAATCCTCCATATGCTCAGTTTTGGCATGACCCACATGGAAGACTGTCTAAGTATCGAGTGCTTCAGTGACATGGGGGACACTTCTTTACTTAACATTCTGAAGGATTTTCTATTAGATTTATAAATATAAACATCACAGAAACTAAGTTAAATATGGTATAAGCCTAATCCTCACAAGCGATCATGAGGTTCCTAATTCTAGATCTATCTCTAGATTGCAGGAGTAATCTTCAACGAACCCTTAGTTGTGTGTGCGAAGATCCAATGCTATCTTCCGAAGATTGCGCCAAGATCTCTTGCCTTGAATTCTTGAAATAATATCTATACTAATAACTATCCTATAGCTAGAAAAGGTAATTTACAAATTTTGACAACTCACAGATTGCTGTAGGATTAGTGCCCTAGGCCAAATGTATTTGTGCTAGGAAATGGATTATGTTTAAGACATTATTATTTATTCAATAAAGGTTCTTTCTATATATGTGTGTATGGGTTGTGAATGTATATTTCTTATATCAACCAAGAATGACACTTCGGGTTCACGTCATCAGAATACGTGATTCTGATAGTAGAACTGTGAACCAACAAATGACATTCTAAACTGTCCCTAGTGATATGTAGGATGTTTATAGAGATAGACATACTTCAGGTAAGAAGCTACATATCCATACTAGTATATTTGCAGGCTGGATGATCATGTTCTGCTGATCATGGACATAGAGATGTGATAAGTCATTAATTATACACATTTTATACCCTATACATATATAATATTGCACCATTATATGTGTTTAAATGGATAATAATCATAACTTGAATGTTGATACTACTAATAAGATATTTATGTGATTTCAGGTGCAATTTAGATGGAGCATAACTTGGGAAAAAGAAGTTGGAGCACAAGAGAGAGATAATAATCAAGACTCGGGCCTGCCGACACAGTCTCAGTATTTCGGCCATAACTCATAATCTGGGCCTTCTCTATATGCATACTATATACCGTTGGAAAGAAGAGAACAAAGTCCACAATTCATTCTATATCACTAGAGCCCAATTCCGAAGTCTACATGACCCAAATTGACCATCTTCTGGACAGATCTTTCATGCACTTTGCATGCACTCTTCATGCCTTTGCCATGCTTCCTTCACACTCTTTGCATGGATCTTCATTCATCCCTCATGATCACCTTTTGAGACGGTTATATAACCAGGTGAAAGGCATCCATTATAATCACTTTTGAACTTCATCATTCTCTCTCTTGGAGTTGGGCAAGTCAAGCAAGCTTCATTCTTCCATCCGCGCTTCATTAATGGGTTCTATCATTATTTTATTTTCTTTATTTTCCATGTATTTCGAGTAAGCCCTTCGAGGCATAGTTAGTGTGTATGTTTTTGTGTTGTAACTTTTGAGACCATTAATAATGAATTTCATTTGAACGGTTATATTCTGTTTTTATTTACTTATTATCTTTCATGCTCAATGAATTGTTTTAAGTTTATTTCGGTCAATTCTATGTTCAGTAGTAATTAACAAGGGCCACAAAATTCCTTTGGTTGCTTTGCTCAATAGCTTCCATTAGAATTTGAATAATAGCCAAGTGCAAATAACTCATAATGAACTAAACAGTTCTGAACAAGCTCATTGTTTAGGAGGTTTTGATTTGTTTAAATAACCAATGATTCCTATTGAATTGGTTATGATATTCAAGTAGGTTAGTATTTTTATTTACGAGCTCATCTAAACTAAAATTCTATCTTTTCGTTTGAGTTATTTATCGGTTAGAGCTCATCTTACTGCACTTAAGATATTAATTCCAAATTCATTATTATAATCAAGGATAAAGTTACACACAAATTCACTACACGAAACTATGCCTCATTTCACAAAACCACCACATCTCTTAGTCTTTACTTTAAGTTTTCTCTTTATTTGTTACTTTCATTTTGTTGCAATCAACCAATGAACAACCCCCCCAATTGTGTGTCTTGTTTTAGGTCATGTGTTTGGTTTTATTTACGGTATTGGTTTCTCTTTATTTTAGTTTTCTGTTTTTGTTCGAGTCCGTTTTCATTAGAGGATGATAAGTCATTAATTATACACATTTTATACCCTATAAATATATGATATTGCACCATTATAAGTGTTAATATGCTATTTATATGGATAATAATCATAACTCGAATGTTGATACTACTAATGAGATGTTTATATGATTTCAGGTGCAATTTAGATGGAGCATAACTTGGGGAAAAGAAGTTGGAGCACAAGAGAGAGATAATAATCAAGACTCGGATCTGCCGACACAGTTGCAGTATTTCGGCCATAACTCACAATCTGGTCCTCCTCTAGATGCATACTATATACCGTTGGAAAGAAGAGAACAAAGCCCACAATTCATTCTTTATCACCAAAGCCCAATTCCGAAGTCTACATGACCCAAATTGACCATCTTCTGGACAGATCTTTCATGCACTTTGCATGCACTCTTCATGCCTTTGCCATGCTTCCTTCACACTCTTTGCATGGGGCTTCATTCATCCCTCATGATCACCTTTTGAGAGGGTTATATAACCAGGTGCAAGGCATCCATTCTAATCACCTTTTGAACTTCATCATTCTCTCTCTTGGAGTTGGGCAAGTCAAGCAAGCTTCACCCATCCATCCACGCTTCATTAATGGGTTCTATCATTATTTTATTTTCTTTATTTTCCATGTATTTCGAGTAAGCCCTTCGAGGCATAGTTAGTGTTTATGTTTTTGTGTTGTAACTTTTGAGACCATTAATAATGAATTTCATTTGAACGGTTATATTCTCGTTTTTATTTACTTATTATCTTTCATGTTCAATGAATTGTTTTAAGTTTATTTCGGTCAATTCTATGTTCAATAGTAATTAACAAGGGCCACAAAATTCCTATGGTTGCTTTGCTCAATAGCCTCCATTAGAATTTGAATAATAACCAAGTGCAAATAACTCACAACGATCTAAACAGTTCTGAACAAGCTCATTGTTTAGGAGGTTTTGATTTGTTTAAATAACCAATGATTTCTATTGAATTGGTTATGATATTCAAGTAGGTTAGTGTTTTTATTTATGAGCTCATCTAAACTAAAACCCTATCTTTTTGTTTGAGTTATTTATCGGTTAGAGCTCATCTTACTGCACTTAAGAGATTAATTCCAAATTCATTATTATAGTCAAGGATAAAGTTACACACAAATTCACTACACAAAATTATGCCTCATTTCACAAAACCACCACATCTCTTGATTTTTACTCTAAGTTTCCTCTTTACTTGTTACTTTCATTTTGTTGCAATCAACCAATCAACAACCCCCCCCAATTGTGTGTCTTGTTTTAGGTCTTGTGTTTGGTTTTATTTACGGTCTTGGTTTCTCTTTATTTTAGTTTCTATTTTTGTTGAGTCCATTTTGATTAGAGAAGTAATATTTTCACCTAGTTTAGTCTAAATAGCTCTCTGTGGTTCGACCCCTACTTCCACTGTCTACTTTATTGTAGTTAAGTCTAGGGTTACAAATTTCTTTTGGTAAGTGTATAACGACTGCAAAAATGCCCTCTTATCAAAATGGCGCCGTTGCCGGGGAGCTAGCAACGCGACTAGTCTAGGTCAATATTCACACTTCTCTTTGTGTAGTACGGTAGTCTGCTTTTGTGTCAGAGTAAACCAAATTCGTTTTACTTTTTGTCAGTCATATCTTTTTAACCTTTTGTCAGAGTCACACTTTCGTTACCTTTGTTATCTTTTTCACTTTTTGTCAGAGTCAATCATACTATTTATTTTCACTTTGAGTCTGCATTACTTGCATTCACTAATTCTCTCTCTTACACTTGATTCCAGTTCATGAAAGCTACTCGTAGTTCTAATCTTCCACTTGCACCATTAGATCTTGAGATTGAGAGAACACACCTGGAGCGAAGAAGAGCAATTCCGGAAGCACCGAGAGCAGCCGAAGAAACTGAAAAGGTGGAGAACTTGGACAGCGAAAGCGAACCTCCTACTCCACCAGCTCCTCCTCCTCACGCTACAAGAGGTAACACTACGGTCATGGCTAATTTTGAGGATAGGACACTTAGGGACTTATCTACCTTTGATTTTGCTACCAACCAAGTATGGTATTGTATTACCACCGGTCCCGAATTTTAAGATCCATACGGGTCTTCTTCAATTATTACCGACCTTCAATGGGAGTGCCCGGAGAGGACCCGCACTCTCACATGCGGGAGTTCAACCATATCACCGCAACAATGATGCCGGCGGAGATTGAAGATGAAGGTCCTTACAAGCCGCGATTGTTCTCATACGGTCTTCGAGGACCAAAGAAAGGACCGGGTACTACCATCTAGCACCTTTTCCAACAACTTGGGTCGAACTTCAAAAGTTGTTTCTAGACAAGTATTTTCCTGTCTCTCTTACCGCTTCTATTAGGAAGCAGATTTGTAGTATTCAACAAGAAGTAGGGGAAACCCTCTACGAGTACTATGATCGCTTCCAGAAGTTGTGTGCAAAATGTCCCAACCATCAAGTTCCAGAGAATCTCTTGATTCAACACTTGTATGATGGGATGCTTCAAGAGACTAGGGATTATGTAGATTCTGCTAGTGGGGGTGCTTTCATAGATAAAACTGTTAGGCAAGCACGGACCTTGATAGAAACCATGGCAAAAAATGCCCAATCTAGTAGAACCAGATCTCGACTTAGGGGAGTTAGTGAGATTAGAGACTGTGATTTGGAGAAGCGAGTGAATGGTATGGACGCCAAATTAGATAGCTTGGCTAATATGATGGCGTCATTCATGGGAACCAAAATGGAAGTAAAAGCATGCGGTGCCTGTACTCAGACAGGACACACCACTGATGCGTGCCCAACACTCCATGATGAGGAGAAAGTCACGTCCACAGCTTGCGGCATCTTCAAGCTAAACCAACACGGAAATTCAAATGGGGGTCAAAACCGTAATTATGATCCCTATTCCAAAACGTACAACCCCGGGATGGCGTGATCACCCAAACTTCGAGATGGCGTGACCCAGAAACCCACAACAACCTCCTCAAATCCATAATCAAAATTCTTCTTCTTCTTCACCTCCAATTGACCCTGCTTTGAAAAGTCTTTCGACATTGTGACCTCCTTGGCCACATCAACTACTTCTTTTCAGAAGGATACAAAAAGTGCCCTAACACATCTGGGCACCCAAATTGCTCAAATATCCTCTGAATTAAACCAGTTAAAAACTCAGGGGTCCTCACAACTTCCTTCCCAAACTCTAAACCCCCGTGAGAATGCATGTGCTATCACCTTAAGGAGTGGTAAAGAAATAGAAGGGAGTAAGGAAAACATGAAAGGTGAAGGAGAGATTGAAGTAATTAAGCCGGAATCCGAGAAGATGAAAGAAAAGCCCAAGGAAATACCACCTTATAAACCTAGAGCCCCTTTTCCTAGCCGTCTAGCGGTTAACACTAAAAAGGATGAGGCAGAGAGAGATATCCTAGAGGTTTTTAAGAAAGTGGAAATAAATATTCCACTACTCGATTACATTCGTAGATTCCCTCGCTATGCGAAATTTCTCAAGGACTTGTGTACGAATAAGAGAAAGCTAAATGGTCATGAGAGAGTAACAATGAGTGAGAATGTCTCTGCGGTTATTCGCAAGAAGCTTCCAGAGAAGCAAAAAGACCCTGGCATGTTTGCCATTCCTTGCAGCATTGGGCACCTTGAATTTGCTCGGTGCATGCTTGATCTTGGGGCATCTATCAATGTCATGCCCTTTTCTATCTATTCTTCCCTCGGTTTAGGACCTTTGAAAAAGACCGGGGTGATCCTTCAACTAGCTGATCGTTCTACTGCTGTGCCAGAGGGAGTTATAGAGGATGTCCTGGTTAAGGTCAATGGCCTTATCTTCCCCGCGGATTTCTATATTCTGCGTATGGATGAGTCTGATAGCTCACCGAGTTCGACTCCCATTCTTCTGGGAAGACCCTTCCTTAAAACTGCCCGAACCAAGATTGATGTGCACAATGGCACTCTTTATATGGAATTTGATGGAGAGAACATCTCTTTCAACATCTTTGATGCTATCAAGCATCCTTCTGACGGGAATGTATCCGCTATTTGCACCATCGACCCGGTTGATGAGTGTGTCGACAACTTCTCCTCTTTTGAGTTCATAGATCCGCTCGAGACCATTCTTGATCTCTCTCCGGATGAGCAGGACCTTCTTCAAAGTCTATCTCGCCTTGGCCATTGGAGAGGCTTCTTCCTCTTCTTCTTCTCCTCTCTTGATAGACTTGAAACCCTCTCTTGAGCCCACCAAACCTTCCATTGTGAATCCCCCTCTCTTGATCTAAAACCTCTACCGGCTCATCTCAAGTACGCATACTTGGGTAAAGGAGACACTCTTCCAAGTGATCATCTCTAGTAGCCTCACTGCTACTCAGGAAGAGAAGTTAGTTAATGTCTTGAGGGACCACAAGACTGCGATTGGATGGACTCTGGCTGATATTAAGGGAATCAGCCCTTCTACGTGTATGCATCGTATATTATTGGAGGATGGATCTAAACCATCCCGTGAGCCGCAGCGTAGGCTAAATCCTCCAATGATGGAAGTGGTCAAGAAGGAAATCATCAAACTCCTTGATGCAGGAATCATATACCCTATCTCTGATTCACAATGGGTGTCACCAATCCATGTGGTACCCAAGAAAACTGGTATTACGATAATTGAGAATCAGGATGGTGAAAAAGTTCCTACGAGAGCACAAAATGGATGGCGAGTATGCATTGTTTATCGCAAATTAAACACTGCCACCCGGAAAGACCATTTCCCCCTTCCTTTCATTGACAGATGCTCGAGCGCCTTGCTGGGCGCCACCATTACTGCTTCTTAGATGGCTTCTCTGGTTACTTTCAAATAGCCATCGCCCCCGAGGATCAAGAAAAGACCACTTTCACGTGCCCTTTTGGCACCTTTGCCTATAGGCGCATGCCCTTTGGGTTGTGTAACGCACCCGGTACATTTCAGAGATGTATGATGTCCATCTTCTCTGATTATGTCACCCGAATTATTGAGGTTTTCATGGATGATTTCACCGTCTATGGTGATTCATTTGATGACTGCCTGGGAAACCTAAAGAAGATTCTTCAAAGGTGCGTAGAGACTGATCTGGTGCTGAATTATGAGAAATGTCATTTCATGGTGGATCAGGGCATCGTCTTAGGCCATGTGGTTTCCTCTCGGGGTCTTGAAGTGGATAAAGCCAAGATCGATGTCATTAGATCCCTTCCATACCCAACCAGTGTGAAGGACATTCGATCATTTCTTGGTCATGCCGGATTTTATAGGCGTTTCATCAAAGATTTCTCAAAAATCGCTCAACCTCTTTGTCTTCTTCTCCAAAAAGAGGCTTCTTTTGAGTTTGATGAGAAATGCAAAGCGGCATTCGACCTTCTCAAGGAGAAATTATGTTCTGCCCCCATCATTAAAGCTCCCGATTGGAATCTGCCTTTCGAGATCATGTGCGATGCGAGTGATAGGGCAGTTGGAGCTGTTCTTGGGCAGCGGGATTGGCGAGAACCCCATGTTATCTCTTACGCCTCCAGGACCTTAGACGATGCTCAGTGCAACTATACAACTACAGAAAAAGAGCTGCTAGCCATTGTTTTTGCACTGGAGAAATTTAGGTCCTATCTCCTAGGGGTTAAGGTGATTATATACTCTTGACCATGCCGCGTTGAGGCATCTTTTCAAGAAGAAGGAATCCAAGCCGAGACTTCTTCGTTGGATATTGTTGCTCCAGGAGTTCGACTTGGAAATTAGAGATAAACGAGGATCAGAGAATCTAGTTGCAGATCACCTTAGCCGCCTTCCTATGAGTATTGAGGAGGGTACCCCAATATCGGAGTTTTTCCCTGAAGAATATCTCTATGCCGTGCAAAGTTATATACCATGGTATGCTGATATAGTGAATTACTTGGTGGCTAAAGACCTACCAGAGGATCTTACGCGTGCACAGCTGATAGAATCCGGTATGATTCCCGATTTTATATTTGGGATGAGCCTTACCTCTTTCGGATTTGCGCGGATCAGATTATTCGGAGATGTATACCGATAATGAGGTTAGATCCGTTCTTGAGTTTTGTCACTCTCTTGGAGTGTGGAGGACACTTTGGCGCTAAGCGGACAGCTCATAAGGTCCTTGAGTGTGGTTTCTTCTGGCCCACTCTACATAAGGATGCTTACTTCTTCGTGAAGTCATGTGAGCGATGCCAGAGAACGGGAGGACTAACCAAGAGAGACGAGATGCCGATGAAGTATATTCTTGCATGTGAGGTTTTTGAAGTGTGGGGTATCGACTTTATGGGACCTTTCCCTCCCTCATATGGCTTTGAGTATATCCTCCTAGCAGTCGATTATGTCTCCAAGTGGGTTGAGGCCAAGGCCACAAAACGGGCAGATGCAAAAACAGTCGTGGATTTTGTCAAGGACAAGATCTTTAGTAGGTTTGGGGTCCCGAGAGTCATCATCATTGATAGAGGAACCCATTTCTGCAACCGGAGTTTCGAGGCATTAATGAAGCAATACCATGTCACACATAAAACCTCGACAGCTTACCACCCTCAAACCAATGGCCAAGCAGAGCTTTCGAATAGGGAGATCAAGGGCGTTTTGGAGAAAGTGGTGAACCCCACCGGGAAAGACCGGAGTCTTCGGCTAAATGACGCACTCGGGCTTACATGACTGCGTTCAAGTCCCCTGTAGGCATGTCCCCTTATCGGCTAGTCTATGGAAAGGCTTGCCATCTTCCGGTTGAACTCGAGCACAAAGCCTATTGGGCCATCAAGAAGTGCCATCTAGATTATCCAAACGATGCACTCAACCGGAAGTTGCAAATCCAAGAGTTAGAGGAGATCCGAAATGACGCGTATGAGAACTCCCGAATCTTCAAGGAGAAGACCAAGATGTATCATGACAGGAAGCTTGCCCACAAGGATTTCAAAGTGGGTGACAAGGTGTTGCTGTTTAACTCAAGACTCAAATTACACCCGGGCAAGCTACAAAGTAGGTGGATAGGGCCCTTTCTTGTGACCAAATTGTTCGATTATGGTGCAGCAGAAATTCAGGGTCTGGATTCCGGGAAAGTCTTCAAGGTCAACGGGCACCGGCTGAAGCGGTTTCATGAGAGTTTCGATGCGAGCCGGATTGACATTCACGAGCTTGGAGAGCCAGCATCCACTGCTTGAGGAGATGGAAACGTCGGGCCAACGACGTTAAAAAGAGAGGCGCTACTGGGAGGCGACCCTGCGAATAAAGGTTGTGTTTTTCTTTGTTTATTTTCTTTTTCTTGCATTGCATCACTACTTTGTGCTTAGCTTTACTCGGGGACGAGTAAAAGTTTAAGTGTGGGGTGGAGTCTTTATTGCATGTTAGGTAGTATAAAAAAAAAAAAAAAAAAAAATAATAATAAAATAAATAAAAAATAAAAAAAAAAAAAAAATAATAAAAACCCATTTTTAAGCCTCAAATTAAAAAAAAAAATGCCCAATTAAAAATCAAAAAGATTGAGAGAGAACTGTAACTTGTATTGAATAATGTGGTGGAACTTGTTTAGACTCAAAAGGAACATATAGACCAGTTCAAGAAGAATTGAGGTCGTTGGTTTAGGGATCTTTTGTCACTGGTGAACTCGATTTGTTGTTGAGTGCCAATAATTTAGAGATTTGCGCGAGAAATTATGTGAGGACTTACCATTGGACCGTGACCCGGAACTCAAGTTGTTTATAGTATAATATCCATAATAACCCACTATATCATCTCGTATATATATAAATAATATCCAATTCTATTAGCTTCTAAAGTCACTTTGTTGCTTGGTTTTGGAGAAGGAGGGTTAGGCATTATATAAGAAGATTGGGGACGGGAAGTAGAGGTTAGTGTCAGAAGTTGAGGGCTTATGTGTAGAAGATGAGCTTTGTGCACCGAGTGTATTCGTGAGGAGATGCATCTTAGAGACAAAGGCAAGTTAGGCCCCTATAATCTAATAGATTTGAGTCACAATCTTAAAAAAAAAAAAAAAAAAAAAAAAAAAACACCAAAAAAAAAAAAAAAAAAAATAAATAAATAAATAAATAAAAAAAGGGAGATTGCATGACTCAAACTTGTTCCCCTTGTACATGGCCTAAACCTTAGTTTACCCGATTTGTGAGAAAGAGTGGATCCCAGTCATATCATCTCGGCCAGCAGTTAGGTTGACACATTTTGGGCCGATGACCTGAAGGTGCTAGGAGGTATGCACATTAGGAGGTTCATTATTCCAAGAAGATAGAGGTATAGGCGATATCTTTTCGGAGAGTAGAGGCATGAGTTTAGAAAACCAAGTGACAATTTGACTGAAAGTGGTGAAGTAGACAAACAAACCAATTATGTAGTATATACATATATGTATTATCCACAAAATTCCATCATATTCCACCAAACATAACTTGAGAATTCCCCTCACGACCAAGGTAGGAAATCATGATTCATCTGAGAACTGAGAGATATTATGAGAGACACTCCACATATTTCACATTCATATTCCACTATACAAAAAGAGAGTGAGTGCGAGTTTCACCAAAGTGCATGGAATCCTACACAAGGGACCAAAGATCATTATTGGCTGGTAAATAAGTGAAGAGCGAGTCAAAAATATGGGACCCATCTTACCAATGCAAGTTACAATGTTTGCTCGAGGACGATCAAATGTTTAAGTGTGGGGTGATTTGATAAGTCATTAAATATACACATTTTATACCCTATAAATATATGATATTGCACCATTATAAGTGTTAATATGCTATTTATATGGATAATAATCATAACTCGAATGTTGATACTACTAATGAGATGTTTATATGATTTCGAGTGCAATTTAGATGGAGCATAACTTGGGGAAAAGAAGTTGGAGCACAAGAGAGAGATAATAATCAAGACTCGGACCTGCCGACACAGTTGCAGTATTTCGGCCATAACTCACAATCTGGTCCTCCTCTAGATGCATACTATATACCGTTGGAAAGAAGAGAACAAAGCCCAAAATTCATTCTTTATCACCAAAGCCCAATTCCGAAGTCTACATGACCCAAATTGACCATCTTCTGGACAGATCTTTCATGCACTTTGCATGCACTCTTCATGCCTTTGCCATGCTTCCTTCACACTCTTTGCATGGGGCTTCATTCATCCCTCATGATCACCTTTTGAGAGGGTTATATAACCAGGTGCAAGGCATCCATTCTAATCACCTTTTGAACTTCATCATTCGCTCTCTTGGAGTTGGGCAAGTCAAGCAAGCTTCACCCATCCATCCACGCTTCATTAATGGGTTCTATCATTATTTTATTTTCTTTATTTTCCATGTATTTCGAGTAAGCCCTTCGAGGCATAGTTAGTGTTTATGTTTTTGTGTTGTAACTTTTGAGACCATTAATAATGAATTTCATTTGAACGGTTATATTCTGTTTTTATTTACTTATTATCTTTCATGTTCAATGAATTGTTTTAAGTTTATTTCGGTCAATTCTATGTTCAATAGTAATTAACAAGGGCCACAAAATTCCTATGGTTGCTTTGCTCAATAGCCTCCATTAGAATTTGAATAATAACCAAGTGCAAATAACTCACAACGATCTAAACAAGTTCCGAACAAGCTCATTGTTTAGGAGGTTTTGATTTGTTTAAATAACCAATGATTTCTATTGAATTGGTTATGATATTCAAGTAGGTTAGTGTTTTTATTTATGAGCTCATCTAAACTAAAACCCTATCTTTTTGTTTGAGTTATTTATCGGTTAGAGCTCATCTTACTGCACTTAAGAGATTAATTCCAAATTCATTATTATAGTCAAGGATAAAGTTACACACAAATTCACTACACAAAATTATGCCTCATTTCACAAAACCACCACATCTCTTGATTTTTACTCTAAGTTTCCTCTTTACTTGTTACTTTCATTTTGTTGCAATCAACCAATCAACAACCCCCCCAATTGTGTGTCTTGTTTTAGGTCTTGTGTTTGGTTTTATTTACGGTCTTGGTTTCTCTTTATTTTAGTTTCTATTTTTGTTGAGTCCATTTTGATTAGAGAAGTAATCTTTTCACCTAGTTTAGTCTAAATAGCTCTCTGTGGTTCGACCCCTACTTCCACTGTCTACTTTATTGTAGTTAAGTCTAGGGTTCCAAATTTCTTTTGGTAAGTGTATAACGACTGCAAAAATGCCCTCTTATCAAAATGGCGCCGTTGCCGGGGAGCTAGTAACGTGACTAGTCTAGGTCAATATTCACACTTCTCTTGTGTAGTACGGTTGTCTGCTTTTGTGTCAGAGTAAACCAAATTCGTTTTACTTTTTGTCAGTCATATCTTTTTAACCTTTTGTCAGAGTCACACTTTCGTTACCTTTGTTATCTTTTTCACTTTTTGTCAGAGTCAATCATACTATTTATTTTCACTTTGAGTCTGCATTACTTGCATTCACTAATTCTCTCTCTTACACTTGATTCCAGTTCATGAAAGCTACTCGTAGTTCTAATCTTCCACTTGCACCATTAGATCTTGAGATTGAGAGAACACACCTGGAGTGAAGAAGAGCAATTCCGGAAGCACCGAGAGCAGCCGAAGAAACTGAAAAGGTGGAGAACTTGGACAGCGAAAGCGAACCTCCTACTCCACCAGCTCCTCCTCACGCTACAAGAGGTAACACTACGGTCATGGCTAATTTTGAGGATAGGACACTTAGGGACTTATCTACCTTTGATTTTGCTACCAACCAGTATGGTATTGTATTACCACCGGTCCCGAATTTTAAGATCCATACGGGTCTTCTTCAATTATTACCGACCTTCAATGGGAGTGCCGGAGAGGACCCGCACTCTCACATGCGGGAGTTCAACCATATCACCGCAACAATGATGCCGGCGGAGATTGAAGATGAAGGTCCTTACAAGCTGCGACTGTTCTCATACAGTCTTCGAGGACCAGCAAAGGACTGGTACTACCATCTAGCACCTTTTCCAACAACTTGGGTCGAACTTCAAAAGTTGTTTCTAGACAAGTATTTTCCTGTCTCTCTTACCGCTTCTATTAGGAAGCGGATTTGTAGTATTCAACAAGAAGTAGGGAAACCCTCTACGAGTACTATGATCGCTTCCCGAAGTTGTGTGCAAAATGTCCCAACCATCAAGTTCCGAGAGAATCTCTTGATTCAACACTTGTATGATGGGATGCTTCAAGAGACTAGGGATAATGTAGATTACGCTAGTGGGGGTGCTTTCATAGATAAAACTGTTAGGCAAGCACGGACCTTGATAGAAACCATGGCAAAAAATGCCCAATCTAGTAGAACCAGATCTCGACTTAGGGGAGTTAGTGAGATTAGAGACTGTGATTTGGAGAAGCGAGTGAATGGTATGGACGCCAAATTAGATAGCTTGGCTAATATGATGGCGTCATTCATGGGAACCAAAATGGAAGTAAAAGCATGCGGTGCTCGTACTCGAGACAGGACACACCACTGATGCGTGCCCAACACTCCATGATGAGGAGAAAGTCACGTCCACAGCTTGCGGCATCTTCAAGCTAAACCAACACGAAAATTCAAATGGGGGTCAAAACCGTAATTATGATCCCTATTCCAAAACGTACAACCTTGGATGGCGTGATCACCCAAACTTCAGATAGCGTGACCCAGGAAACCCACAACAACCTCCTCAAATCCATAATCAAAATTCTTCTTCTTCTTCACCTCCAATTGACCCTGCTTTGAAAAGTCTTTCTGACATTGTGACCTCCTTGGCCACATCAACTACTTCTTTTCAGAAGGATACAAAAAGTGCCCTAACACATCTGGGCACCCAAATTGCTCAAATATCCTCTGAATTAAACCAGTTAAAAACTCAGGGGTCCTCACAACTTCCTTCCCAAACTCTAAACCCCCGTGAGAATGCATGTGCTATCACCTTAAGGAGTGGTAAAGAAATAGAAGGGAGTAAGGAAAACATGAAAGGTGAAGGAGAGATTGAAGTAATTAAGCCGGAATCCGAGAAGATGAAAGAAAAGCCCAAGGAAATACCACCTTATAAACCTAGAGCCCCTTTTCCTAGCCGTCTAGCGGTTAACACTAAAAAGGATGAGGCAGAGAGAGATATCCTAGAGGTTTTTAAGAAAGTGGAAATAAATATTCCACTACTCGATTACATTCGTAGATTCTCTCGCTATGCGAAATTTCTCAAGGACTTGTGTACGAATAAGAGAAAGCTAAATGGTCATGAGAGAGTAACAATGAGTGAGAATGTCTCCGCGGTTATTCGCAAGAAGCTTCCGAGAGAAGCAAAAAGACCCTGGCATGTTTGCCATTCCTTGCAGCATTGGGCACCTTGAATTTGCTCGGTGCATGCTTGATCTTGGGGCATCTATCAATGTCATGCCCTTTTCTATCTATTCTTCCCTCGGTTTAGGACCTTTGAAAAAGACCGGGGTGATCCTTCAACTAGCTGATCGTTCTACTGCTGTGCCAGAGGGAGTTATAGAGGATGTCCTTGTTAAGGTCAATGGCCTTATCTTCCCCGCGGATTTCTATATTCTGCGTCTAGCCTAGTTCGGTAATTCCGTGTGTCTGAAGTTCGCGTGGATACGAGTAAAGATCTCCTACTTTGGAGATAAGCGAGCGATCAAGTTCTTCATCCTTAGGAAGAGCAAGGAGGTTCTTGGAGTCGAGCTTCAGGAAGGAGAAGATTGCTAGTCAGAATCGTTCAGACCTACATTCATTCCCCGTCTCGCGAATCTGGAAAATTTGAGTTATAAATTTTAATAGTAAATGTTGTACTTTTATTCTTTTAACGATGATCCTAGGGAGGGTTGGATTCATAGGTTCCGCTGCGCATGTAACGTGTTAGGTTACATGCGCAGCGGAACCTACGGGTTAAACCCGTCCTAGGATCTATGTTAAGGGAATAAAGGTACGAGATTATGCTATTAAAATGTATACCTTGGAACTTCCTGATCCGCAAGATGAAGAACGGATGTAGGTCTGAACTATTCTGACTCGCAACGGTCTCCTTCCTGAAGCTCGGCTCGCGAAACTCCTTCCTGAAGCTCGGCTTGAAGAACTCCTTCTTGAAGCTCGGCTTGCAAAACTCTTTCTTGAAGCTCGGCTCGAAGAACTCCTTCTTGAAGCTCGGCTCGCGAAACTCTTGCTTCTTCTAGGGATGAAGATTGATCGCTCGCAAGTTCTCAAGATAGAGAACCTCTACTCGTATCCACGCGAACTTCAGACGAACGGAATAACCGGACTTGGCTAGACAATCGTAAGTCATGAGTAACCTATAGACTGATGTCATGTCTACCCATGTTAAATGAAATGATCATTGATTACAAACCTATCTTAATAGACATTTGGCTATTCCTTTTGTTCGACGATATATATCTTGATCACAAGGCATGGAAGTATGTTATCCTTGAGTTTGATCAAAGTCTCTTTCCTGATCGAGAATTAGACTGAGTAAATACAAAATCATATTAACAACACATGTTAATCCATTTTGAGCATGGCCATGTATTTCCTTCAGTCCTAGTTCATCAAGGGGCCCAGAGATATCTCCCTCATGACTAGAGTAAAAAATCCCATCTTGGTCACTCATATTCCTCGTCATGATTCAGTACATACCTAACTATGACCCTAATGATCATCCCATTACGGGTGGCGTAGGATCATATTAAAGTATGCAGTTCCACATATATGAATCCATGGTGACCTCAGGTCGTGGGAACAAGCACACTATTCATATGAGAATAACTAATGACATATACCATTCATATTCTCATAGTGTGGTCAGTCCAGTACGTGTTCTCTAACACATACCTATTTCCAGACTTGACATCTCTATGTCCATGATCAGCAGAACATGATCATCCAGCCTGCAAATATACTAGTATGGATATGGAGCTTCTTACCTGAAGTATGTCTAACTCTATAAACATCCTACATATCACTAGGGACAGTTTAGAATCTCATTTGTTGGTTCACAGTTCTACTATCAGAATCACGTATTCTGATGACGTGAACCCTAAGTGTCATTCTTGGTTGATATAAGAAATATACATTCACAACCCACACACACACATATATATAAGAAAGAACCTTTATTGAATAAATAATAATGTCTTAAACATAATCCATTTCCTAGCACAAATACATTTGGCCTAGGGACTAATCCTACAATATATATATATATAACATATGAAGAATGAATTCACAAGTCATTATTGAGTGCATCATTCTACTGATATGTGATTATTTTTGTCTTTTGCTCATGTTAGGGTCAGGGATTTGGGTTGGAAGTGGAGTGACGACATATATTTTTCCAATAAAGTATATTTAAATAGTGTTAAATAAATGAGAATTTTTTAATCTCAACTTTATTACTATTATTGAACTTAATAAAATAAGGTTTAGATATTATTCTGATATTTTGGATATTGTGACACTTCAATTCGTAATTTTTATTTGGGGGTATAACAATTATTTGTTAAAGCCTAGTACATTTACTGGCTCAGCCAAATCTTCAGGCGCACGCCCATTTTAAGTATCCTCAAAAAAGCCTTAAACTTGGTTGGTGCTAGTAGTTAATGCACGAACCCATTTTAAGTAACTCCAATTCACATTCATTTCACAAGGTTGAACTAATCTACTATCCCCCTTTTTCCACTCTTTCGTTCCGGAGTGTAACAGTTGTTCTCGGTTTGATGATGTTTAAAACTATTCCGTAATTACTAATCGTGTTTGAGTTTCTTATATAAGATTAGAAAATTATCAAGTTTGAGTCGACGTGCGAAAGTTTTATCAAGTTCTATTCGACGAGCAAAAGTTCTATCTCGATCGGATTAGAAGTCGTTGGAGAATTGTATGGCGTTTCAAGCTTTGAAGACTCGTTTGTAGCGATCAAGTATTGGAGCCTTCTTCAAGTGTTCTTCTAGTAAAAGTCATTTTTTTGAAGTAATTTAAGTTTCTACACTTATAGAGAAAATTTCTGTCAAAATTTCTCAAAATTTGGTTCTGACTTAGGTTTTGAATACTGCTTCAGTTCTGAACGGAACTGTGAGATTTGGTTCTACCAGTTTTTTGGCACCTTCCGTTCTGAACATAAGGTTTGTTTTTTGACTATTTTGTTCAATTTCGATTGATTCTGTTTCCTTTTCTGTCTTCCATTTTGAACGGAATATGTTCCATTATGAACGGAACGTTGCAAATTTCCTTTTTTGTGAGGCTACTCCTTCCCTCCTTAAAAGGAGCAGCCCCAATCCGATTTTGACCAAGGTTTTTAAGCAAAATTTCAGAATTCTCTCTCTTGAGTGTTAAGCTAAATTACTCCATAATCAAAGTGAGATTAGGGTGAATTAATTGAGTGAGTTATTGGTTATTTGATTGAAAGAAATTATTGTAAGTTTTGTTTCATCGATTCGCTACGAGTTGTTTGTAAGGCGAACGGTGAATCGTGGTGTTGTAAAAGAAAATTCTATTTGTATTAGTGGAATCAAGGAGTCGAAAGGCATAATCGGAGAGTAGGCGCTCGTGAACACAGTAAGGGCCACTAGTGAGAATGGATATTTACAGCATACGCAACCACTAAGCTGAACTTCGTCAACAGATCTAGCGTTATGTATCTCTGTTTCTTTTCTATTATTGATTTTACTATTTACTATTATTTGAATTAATTCAACCATCCATTTTAAAGTGAAACAACTAAGAAGTTGCAAAACCCTAAAAGTTAAATCCACACTTTTGCACATTTTTAGGCCTTTAACCCCCCCCCTCTTTAAGGCCGCAATAGATCAACACCTTCTACAATTGAGGTCTGTCTCACCTCCTACCATTAATCGCACGACCGCTGACAGAATTGGAACCGAGCTCTAATGGCAATGAAGAAAATGAAATTAGACTCTCTAGATTTAGGGCTGGACTATTGGAGGCGGGAATTTCTCAGTATTAGATGGATTTTGGTCTTCAAAACACGAGTCGTTTTCGTCAGAAAGACAAGTTCAGACATCCATTCTAGAAGAACTTAATGGTGAAAGGCAACAAAGATCATCTTGTTAAGGGTGCGTGCTTCAAGTGCAAGAAGGTGGACCATTTCAAGGCCTAGTACCCTATGAATCGTGGGTAGAAGAAAAACGGTCAAGATGAAGGATCTAACATGGATTTGGTTGTGGTGAATGAGTGTAACTTTTTCTCCGGTTGCCGATGGGTGGTGTGTTGTTTAACTGAGACCTAAAGGGAGGTGAATAGGTCTAGAAACATGCAGAAGTGTAGTTTTTAAAGACTTTTTAGGCTATTTTACTTTTTAATGGAATTGGGTTGTTTTAATTGACAAAGATAACATAAATATAAGAAATAAAATAAATAACAATTAATAAAGTAAATTGATGAAAATTCCAAACACACGAACTTGTTGAGGAAGTTCGGCAAGATAGTTGCGTAAGCTGTAACTGTCCATTCTAGCTAGCGACCTTTTGTGTTCATGAGTGACTACTCTCCTGATAAGCTTTTTGGCTCCTTATTTTACTAATCCAAATAGTGTTCATTACAAAACTGGAGTTGAGGACTGCTTTACAACTCATAGCGATCGTCAAAACAAAACAAATTGAGATTTCTTTCACTCTTAACAAACTAACAAACTCTCTTTTGTCTCTAAACTCAACTCAAAATTATTGAATAATTAAACTTGACACTGGAGAGAATTATCAATGGATTTTGCTCTATTAGCTTGAAAACAAATTGGGGACCGCTTCCTTTTTAAAGAGGAAGGAGATGTCCCTACAAATTTGGAAACAGTCGCATGGTCCGTTCAAATGGACTGATGGTCTATTCGAAGGAACTATAGAAATGGTTAGAAATTAATTTTCAAGATTTTTTCAAATGGCTAGTGCAATTAATGGTCCCTTCGAACAGAAGTAGGGTCTGTTCGAACTAACAAATCACAAAACTATTTTCCGTTCGAGAGTAGCCGAAATCCCCATCATCCCTAGTTACGGCTAAGTATATGAAACCTTAATGGGAGATAAAAGGATCGAAATAACCTGAGTTGATAGTACCCAAAGTCTCCCTCCTTCCCTGGTTGCAGCTTCATGTCGACTTTTTTTTTTGTAGCATTATTTTCGAAAATAATTGAGCAAATAGCACTCATATAGAAAAAATTGAGGAACTAGCACTACTTCCAGCTATTATGGCAATAGAGACCTTGTACCACCAGAAATACTGGTGGTAAAGCCTATTTTTCAAATTTTTCAATCAACAGTCTTAAACAGATTAATTAGTAACAAATTGGCTTCTATGGCTAGCTTTTCTGGCGGTAGATGTACAAAAATTAATTCTTTCAAATTTCAAAATTAATTCCCGTTTCAGCTAGGATATTATCGCAAAAAATTGAAAATTAGGGTCCACAGCCAGCTATTCCAGCGTTAGTGGTCTACCGCCAGATTTTCTCGCGGTAGTGGTAATTTTATAATTTTTCCAAGGTCAAGCCGTTAAGAAAAAATACCTCTACCGTGAGAATATCTAGCGGTAAAAGAGCTGGCATAGCTCCTGGACAGATCGCGCAAAAAAAAAATTTATGCGTCTACTGCCAGAATGGCTGGCGGTAGACGCTGAAACCCCCATTAAAACCCACCTGCCCCTATCTCTTTCCCCATTTCTCAACCCGCTTCCATCAAAGAAAAAAAAATGATTTTTCAGCCAAAAAGGCAAAATTTGGGGAAATTAAAGTGAAAATATCTGGGAATTAAAGAGAAGAAAGAAGGAAATCGAGATAAGCTAAGAAAAAGTTAGATCTTTTAGTTTGTTTTTGAGTTTAAGGTTTAGGTTTATTTGTTAGTGACTTGCTTAAATTGATAGAAATTAGTGTGAAATAAGTTTGAATTTGTTGAAATTACTTATATTTCTTTCAATAGATTGCTTCAAATTGTTAGAATTAGTTTGATTTTGAGTTTTGAAGTGGGATTTCTTTTTATTTGTTTATAAAAGGACAGGAAGGAAAAGGAGAAGAATATGAAATTGTTAATTTTTCGCGATTGAAAGTTGAGGTATTTTTTTCATATTTTTTGTATATTATTTAATTACGTTATTGTATATATATTTGATTTGATTAGGTAATTTATTATTTTTTAGTTGTTATTTAAATTATTTATTAATAGTTATTTTTAGTAGTTTATTTAGAAGTTATTTATATTATTTTGGGGTTATTTTTTGTTAGTAGTTATTTTTGGTAGTTATTTTTTATAGTTAATTTTTAGTGGTTATTTAATTAGATAATTTATTATCTATTATTTAATAAGGTAATTGATTTAAATATTATTTAGTAAATTTATTTATTTTTTAATTAGTTTGTTTATATTTACATAGTGATGGCATCTAGAGCCGGTCCTAGTCGACCTAGTCGCCGGACAAACAAGGGGAAGGTCCTATAGTCGAAGAAGATGAACCTTCGAAATATTCTCTCAATGAATTGTAAGACGAACATAGGACGAGAGTTTTTGCGCAACAAGGTGGGGTGATAGAATCAGAAACATTCCATTTCAGGCAACACCACTTTATGGTATTTATTTTTTAATTTGATTTTATAATTATATTTTCTTATTATGTATTAATGGCTTCTTTTTCCGTATTTGTAGGCCCCATGGAACAACCTTTACATCCCTTGTCTTAAGAAGGCTAGTTTGTTGCAAGTTGTTAAGATCAGTTATATACTCAAGACAAAAAAATCTTAACCGCTTTACAAGAACGTTGGAGAAAGAAAACGCATACATTTCACAGGGCCCACTGGGAGATGACGATTACGCTGGAGGATGTATCATGTTTGTTGAGGTTGAGAGTTGAGAGGGATCCCATGTGTGTGAGTACCAAAGACATTAACTGGGGCCAAAAAATTACGGATCTGCTCGGAAAAACACCCAGCGTAAATGACTACTGACATGATAGCGCGGTGATGATCAAAAGAAAATGGTCCGCCAAAAATTTTGCTGATTTGGAAGAACGGTCTCCCGAGCTAATGAGAGAACAATATTGCCGCGCGTACATACTCGCATTGTGTAATGATATTTTCTTTACGGAGGCGTCGGGAGATAGTGTATCGGTTGTTCCTCTGATATTTTTAGAGGATATGAAAAAATTGAAAAACTGGTCATGGTGTAGTGCACCATTAGCATATTTGTACATAGAGTTGTGCAAGAGCACGGTAATTGGGAAGAAGAATATGGGAGATTGTGTTATGTTGCTTCAGTTATGGGCGTGGACGCATTTCAAGTTCGGACGACCGGAACCGGACCATGGTATGGACCTGGATCATTTACAAATGTATGACGATCCGGATGAGAATGATGCTGTTGGATTTTTTTGGATTGGTCCCAGTATCAAAGAGAGATTCGGATCTACTTATTTGTGGAGAAATCGAGACTAGTTGGACAACCTTTATGTATCTCATATTGAGTGGACATCATACGATCATTATCGTGAGAGACTACCATCGATTTGCGGCCTTGAAAGAGATTCGATGCTTATTCGGGCGAAGTTGATTTATTTGTGGATCGTCGAGCATTATTGCCCACATAGGGGGATGTGAAAGTTCGGGCTTCATCAAAAAAATACCCCAACAAGAAACGTGTCCATATAATAAAATATTGCATAAGATGATTGATAACCGCATGGGTGATTGGCCTACCGTTCACGCGAAATATATTTGGGAGTGGAATTGTGGCAGATGGGAATATTGATTGCATAATGATCATAAATTGAAGAGAATGTCGTGGAAACCGGCAAACCATTTGGATTACATGCGTTGGTACGAAAATGAATCCACGAGAATTGTGCAGTCAACCATCTCGCATGGTTCATCCTCGTATCGTCCGATTGTTCAGGACAAAAGAAAAATGATAATGTTAATTTATTTTTAAAGTTAAATAATTTTAATATGTTAAATTTTTTTTTGAATTACAACATAATGATACTTTATTTATTTTAAGATGGAAAACTTTACAAGGGCATGCAAGATGGGGTTAAAATCCGTTCGGAAAAGATGGAGTGGGAATAAGATGAGAGCCGTCATGCGGGACATGTTAGGGTGCAAGAAGACGGGATATGTTGAGGCTAATGAATATCCCTCCGGGATTCCATGGCACTATCTCAACCGACCCGAAGAAGAAGTTGATGATGGTGATGACGATGACGACGACGATGATGACGATGATGATGAAGGAGATGGCATAGGCGTTAGCCAGCTTATCCAGGAGCCAGGACACGGTAGAACATGCGGTATAACTCAGACTGAGCCTCAGCTAACGCGTGGTAGGGGACGTGATAGGGGTGCGGGGGTCGGTAGATTTATTTGTGTTGTGTTATTTTGGATTATGGTTTAGTTTGGACTGTGATTATTTGGATTATTTATGTTATGTTTAGGTTTAGACTATTTATGTTATGTTTAGGTTTTAGACTATTTATGTTATATTATGTTAAGTTGTGTTTATTACAAATCAGTAAACAAAAAAAGCAGCAACAAGCTACAAGTCCTTAAATATTATAATGTTCTACTGTCCATTGAATCGGCTTCCACCCCTTTGCGTGCACCTTATTTTTGTGTAACCTGGTAATTTACAAATGCTGCAACACTTTCCACATATCTATTTGTGCATGGTGTCAATAATGTTCTTGTATCGTGTCTCCTATCTTCTTCCACGCTTCATCCTTCCGTTGGCATTTTTCCTTACAAGTTTACCACCAGGATACAACGTAAAACTACAAACTTCTCCGCGTGATCTCCAATGTGATCTTTTTTTTACAGGATAGAAACTTTTTTCGTACTTACGCTTCAGATTATGCAAGGAATAGCATGGATGAATAAAATGCTTGGATGATACAGCTTTGTGTACGCAAACTGCAATGACGTGTGAACACGGATAGTGATATATCAACGGCTTTTGACACGCGCATTTACCTTCATTGAAT